>OY754976.1:472010-662598 GCA_963576475.1 Molanna angustata | reverse complement strand
ATTGAGTTTGTTAAACTCAAGATTAATGTTAAGGGGAGATTGAATCCATTTCCATATTACAGTGAAATATGACATGCCAGTTACTAAATCTTCAATTATAGACGTATTTTACTTTTTTGTGGTTATAATCTGTCAAATTTTAAATAACCTCAAATAATACGAACAACAAAACGGGACGCTACGACTTGAAATACTATTGTTTTTTTATCCAACATGGTAAATTTAATTTTTTTCACGAAAATAATGCTTTTTAATGCCCATGTTCGTTTCAATATGGCTGTCAGTTTGTTTTGTTGTGTGGCGCCACCGTCGATACAACTAACGCCTCTAGTGATAGAACACTGAAACTACACGCGTTGCCTAGCAACGAGTCGAGAAATGACAGTTGACTCACCGTTAAGTACTTAATCCGCCAGAAACGTTGAGTTAAATATTTGTTATTTTAGTGACGTATTTGAGGGAAGATTAGGCCTAAACGGACACTGTAATACGCTATATTTTTGAAAAACTTGAGTTTAGCTCTTAAACTGAGACTGTAATACCGGCCCATAGAATTTCACGATATAATTAAACTCAGGTATAAAGTGTTTGAACAGTTGAAGTCAATTCATTATATACAATGTTTTTCAAAATTAAATAAAGTCAGCTCAGCACCAGAGTAATAAGGGAGGACCGAGGCCAAACTAAAATATGAAGAGGAAAAAAGCTGAATATTTAGACTCGACTCGATGAGAGTTTTAAAATGAACTTTGTGATATCGCGTTAACTGAAATGGAATAACATTATAATAAATTGTTTTTAGGGGCATTGAAACAATTGTATTACAATGGGATGAGTTTTCGTTCACGAGAAAAATATTTTATTTGAACTCTTTTATTATACGTCACAACGAGAAATTATAATTTTGTCATTTTAAAGCCACTTCTTTGCTTAGAATCAAGTATTTTAAAATAATATAAATATGTTAAAAAAAACCGTATCGGTGGGAGAGAAATAGAGCACATCATAGCACAAGCATTGTACTTAGTTTATGGAATGAATGAGGATGTATATGTACTTGTTACAAGGATACATTTATTTATTTATTTATATAATTTATGTACATGTGTACAAAGGCAGGTTTATTGCCATAAGGCAATTTCTTCCAACCAACCCGAGCAACGTGAAGTCTCTTAGTTAAATTGGTACAGTACTAATTAAGTGAGAAATAAATTGATAAAAAATAACATAAAAGAGTAAGAAATATAAAAAAAAAAAAAAAAATTACAAAGAGAAAAAAATTAAAAGAGAGTTTTAAAAATAAAAGAATAATAAAAATAACACTGATCATAGCAATGAGGAAAAGGAGGTTACGGAAGGATATAGAAGGAATTTAGGAACTATTTGACAAATAAAGTTTTTTTTAATTTACCTTTAAATATTTGAATGGATTGAGATGACGTTACTTCATCACTTAGGCCATTCCATAGTCTAGCTGATTGTACTTGAAAAGAGGAGCTGAAAACTTCTGTATTGTGAATGGGGATAGCTAGTGTAGTACGTTCAGCAGATCGAAGGGATAGGCCGTGACTTGACAAGAAAACGACGTTATTTTTTAAATATTGTGGTGAATAGGGATCATAAATAGTCTTATAAAGTAGTGACAGAATGTGAATGTTACGACGATCTCGTATCTTTGGCCAACGAAGTATATTTCTACAAGTCGAAACATGATCATATTTTTTAAGATTGTAAATGAACCGTATACAGACATTCTGTAATCGTTCCAGTTTATTTAATAATTCTTGATTGGCATCCAGATAACACACATCACCGTAATCAAGCAATGGAAGAAGTAAGGATTGAGCTAATGTAATTTTACAATGTATTGGAAGAAAGTTCTTCAATCTATTGAGAGAATGGATATTATAAAACAGAGTTTTACTGACATGAGAAATCTGTCCATGCCACGAAAGATCTTCATCAAAAAGAATACCAAGATTTTTCACCATTTTTGAGAAGGGTATGTGTTGATTGTTAATTTGAAGAGATGGGAGAGGTGAATTTTTAAGTTTAGACAGCAATCGGGGACTACCAATGATAATAGCCTGAGATTTAGACGGGTTGACAAGAAGACCGTTCTGGGAGGACCATGATGAGATAAAGCTGAGATCTTCGTTCATGATATTAATAGCATCAACATACTCATTCACATTAAATTGAATATACAGTTGAAGATCGTCTGCAAAGAGATGGTACTGACACTTTAATTTGTGAGTTATTGAGTTTATAAAGATAGAGAATAGAAGTGGAGACAAGACACCACCTTGAGGGACCCCAGCCTTAAGAGTGATATGATCAGATATTTTCTCCGCCGTTTTAATAGCTTGTGTGCGATTATATAGATAATCTTTGAACCATGTCAGTACTGGTTGCGCTAAATTGAGTGAGGAAAGTTTTGCGAGTAAAATATCAAAGTCTACTGAATTAAACGCACTACTGAAGTCAAGCAATGTGAGGATTGTTAGCTTTTTATCATTCATTGCGCGTCTTATGTCATCAGTGACCTTAACAAGAACCGTTGAAGTGCTATGACCACGTTTAAATCCAGATTGAAAAGGGTCAAGAAGGGAATGTGATGTAAGCCATTCATTTAATTGATTATAAACTGCTCGTTCAATGACCTTTGACAAAATAGGAAGAATGGAGATTGGTCTATAGTCTTTTAGAGTTGTTGGTGATGAAGTTTTGGGTAACGGAATAACGTGAGCAGTTTTCCAAGAAGATGGAAATATTCCTTCACTCATTGAGTAGTTGATAATATGCGTGATAATTGGCAATGTTACTGGGAGAACTAGACGAATCATATCTATATTGATGCCATTAGAATCAATTGACTTTGTGGAAATGGAAGATATGAATTTTGAGATTTCAGCTTCATTCACAGTGTTAAAAGAAAACGCTGGTATACTCAGAGAGGGTTGACTGCGAATAGAATTGAGAGTATTGGACTTAACCAAGTTGCTTAAGAATACTGGAGGAGTGGCAAAGTGATGATTTAGATTGTTTATGTCAACTTTTGGGGTATTAAGATGTTTACTCTTTCCAATGCCCAGAGATTGCAATAATTTCCAAGCATTTGAAGACGTGCATTGATCCACAATCTGAAAGATGTACCTTTTTTTTGCATTTCGACATAGCTGATTGCAACGGTTTCTATGGTGTTTGTAATTAGCCCAGTTGCTGGCAGACGGCTGTCGTTTATGCTTATTAAAGGCTTTGTCTCTCTTTGCCATTATGGTTTTAATATCGGAAGTGATCCACGCACCAGACATATTTTTGAGAAATACCTTTTTGATTGGTGCATGAAAATCAAAAAGTTTGACTATCTCAAGATTGAAAAATTCTACTTTATGTTCGATGTCCTGAGTATCAAAAATGTTATTCCAGTCTATAGCACTAGCATCCCTCAATAACGCTGCTTTATCAATATTGCGTAGGTTTCTCAGAAGGGCAAACTTGGGTGGTGGTTTTTTACAATGAAGATTATATGAAATGTAAATTAAATCATGGTGTGAGAAACCAGGAGCAACAAATTGACCGTGATTAAGAATATTGGCAGTATTAGAAGTGATAATCAGGTCAAGAAGTGATTTCGAAGTAGAAGTATGAAAGGTTGGTTGCAGAGGTAGGTAAGTGAGATTAAGTGAATTGAGAAGCCTATTAAGAAGATTACTACGCTTATCACAACGCAGCAAACATGTGTTGAGATCTCCCATCAGTAAGACATCCGAATATGTAGTAAGGAGATGCTCAAGTCGATTTTCGAGATAATTGAAGTAGTTAGAACAAGGGGGGCAGTATATGACCCCAAGGAGAAGTTTGCAATGTTTGAGATTAATACTAATAAATAAATATTCGGGACTCTTATCATCAGTACTTTGAGAATGCTCAATTAATGAATGGTCGATGTCTGATCTCAAATAGATACCCACACCACCACCGCGTCGTACCAATCTGTCACTTCTGATGAGTGTATAGCCGGGTAATTTGAAAGATGATGTTGGTAGTGAGGGTTTAAGCCATGTTTCACTGATCAGAATAGCATGAATTGGAAGGTCAGAGAATGTAGAGATAAGATCATTGTGATGTGCAGGTAGGCTTTGAGCATTAATATGACATACATGAAAACCCTTGGGGAAACGTGAAAAAGAGGTATCAAGAAGATCGTGAAGTTGGATTGGAGGAGTGTGTGAAAGACTATCATTGCTTGATGTAGATGAAGTGGATAAATCAAATACTGAGGTATCAAAAAATATGTCAGAATGGGAGGAGGAAGGGGATGGAAATAAAGGTACGGAATGGAAGGAGTCACTAGAATCGATACTATGATCAGACATAATTAAGAATAAAATAAATTTAAAGTAGACAAACTATACAAGTATTTAAAGCAAGCAATTAAACAAATCAACATAAAAACATAGCCAAAATAGATGATATATGTAGAAAAATAAAATGAACAAAATGGAAATGACTAACAAAGAACACAATGATGGACAGTTGCTAGAGTTGTTTAGTTTACATCAACCAGAACATAAACAGAAGACAAAAAAAGGAGTGAAAACACAGTGTAATAAGAGAAAACATTTGACACAAAAAAAAAATATTGCATTAATTTACAAAAATGACAGGAAAATAAAAAAAAAAAAAAAATATCAATGTGTTTAAACATGACATTAAATAGAAGTAATCAATATAAAAAAAATAAACATAATTTGTAGTTATTAAAATTTTTATAAATATTATCAATAAAACTTCCAATTCACTTTCAGTATTTCAAATTACACACAAAGAATTTTAAACGGTTATGTTGAAAGTGATGACAACAGGTTAGAGTATTGAGGAGAAAAATATTGCATAAAAAAGTGATATTGGTAAAAAAAAATGTTGTGTAAATAAAAAAAAACAAAAATGTACCTGCCGTATAGAGATAAAGCACATCAAGATAAAAGTGATAAAAGATAGATGGTACACCTGTTTTGAATAAATGTAATTTTCAGTGTAGGTATCATTAAATATTTACTGGCCGCATGTAAACTTCAACAAAACATATAAAAAAGATTGGATATAAATAATAATTGCCACACCTGATTTTCATAGATAAAAAAAAAAAGTTTGTGAAAGATTGCTCTACTCGCATTTCAATAACAGTGATTATGTAATAATATAATAATATTAATATCACACATAGAGGACTGTGTAAAACAATAAATTCACTAAACATAATATATAATAATAAAGTCAACAAATATCCGTATTGTATTGAGTGACACATGAACGAAATTGTTATTTTCTTGGGCGTAATTCCCGCGAGTTGTCAGTTTGTCGGTCAGGTATTTTAGAACACAATTGTTGCAGCTGTGATAGTGTGACGATACGGTGAATTTTGTTCTTGTCCTTTATCTTGATCACTCCGAAAGTGCTCCAAACATTGTGTGGAGAGAAAAATTTGCGTGCCTCCATAAGAATCTTCTGTCTTGTTGATGTCAAGAATTCAGTTATCATGATGGTGGTTCCTTTTAGTTTTTTCCTATTGTTTATGACATTATTACGGTCTGATACCGTGTTAAATGTGACTACAATTGGACGAGGTCGTGAAGATTTATTGTTTGGGGATCCAAGCCTATAACATGATGCTATTGCTGGGATAGTTTCAAGATGGAGATTTGACGTGAAAGTAAGTGTGACCAATTCTACAATTTTCTCTTGAGGATCTTCTTTTATACCATGTATTAGTAGATCCTGATGTCGTGCATTCGTTTCGAGAGAATCAACTCTTGAATTAAGTGAGGCATATTGAGCTCTTACCTCATTGATGGCTGTATTGGTTTCTTCCTTAAATGTCAAAAATTCCTTTTGGAGCAATGACAAGTCATCCTCTTTTACCAGACCAGCCGAGACTTTTTTTAGTTTCGCTTCAAACGCAGTCAATTTTTCGTTAAAATTCGACTGAATTAAATCGATTTTGTTCATTGTAAATTGAAAATAAGTGAAAATATTTTGGCAGTTGTAAAAAAAATCAATGTACCAGGCAGAAAGCCATAGACAATTGTGAAAGCCATAGACAATTCATTCTTTTTAAACTACTTTTTTTTTGTAATTTATATATTCAATAAAACAATATATAATAATTATTTGAATTTGTACACTGGTTTTTCTTTTTTTTCCCTTTCCCAAAAAGCATAAAATGCTTAGACACATATAGAACGATTCAATTACATAAAAACATAAAGACATACAAAATATATAAAATCAACAATATTTTCTTTACAAAACACACATATCGACCGCTAAAGCAATGATTAGTAATATGACTTCTGTGCTGGCGTCGCGGGTTCTATTTCCCGCGATGGTTTCCTCATTTAGTAAATAAATCACGAGTAGGTAAAAAAATAATGTCTAAATAAGTTAACAGTAAACATAATAATATAAAATCAACAATATTTTCTTTACAAAACACACATATCGACCGCTATAGCAATGATTAGTAATATGATTTCTGTGCTGGCGTCGCGGTTTCTATTTCCCGCGATGGTTTCCTCATTTAGTAAATAAATCACGAGTAGGTAAAAAAATAATGTCTAAATAAGTTAACAGTAAACATAATAATATAAAATCAACAATATTTTCTTTACAAAACACACATATCGACCGCTATAGCAATGATTAGTAATATGATTTCTGTGCTGGCGTCGCGGTTTCTATTTCCCGCGATGGTTTCCTCATTTAGTAAATAAATCATTAGTAGGTAAAAAAATAATATCTAAATAAGTTAACAGTAAACATAAAAATATTTAATTGTTATATGTACATAGGTACATATAGGTAATTGGTATTTCAATTATCTAATTTTTATTCAAATGGTTTGGTCGTATCGGAAGGTTTCATATTATGAAATTATTCATTTTATATATTTTATACATACATACATACCTACATAAGTAGTAATGTGTACATTTCAATTCTCATCAATCATCTGTAGGTAAGTAGAGTAAGTACTGTCACATTATTAAATCCCATCAATATCTTTTCTCATCTTTCTCACATCAATTTGTTAGTTCAATATGACAGATCCTAATATATTTATCTTGTGAGTATTACATAAGGTGAATATACCTCGTAAAAAAACTGCAATTCTTCTTCTCTTCTCTGTGTGCCGTATCTGGTCCCCCCGACTCTGGAGAATGCCTCTCTGTCCTGCGCCATTCGGATCAGCTCTCCCACCTGAGTTATTCCAGTTCACTGTCGGATATTGCGCAGCCAAGACATCTGCCTTCTTCCAACTCCACGACGACCCTCAATCTTGCCCTGTATTATCGGCATAAATATAGGTACCTAAGCATACATTGTTTTTTTTCCCTGCCGGGAGTCGGCTGATGACAGGTCGTAAGCCCTGTAGTTGTCTTGATCATCCGAATCTCATATAATATTCCAACTTTGTCTCTATTAAGATATAATATTTTTTTGCTTTTCTTCGGTGTTGTGTTGGATGGGACAAGGAAGATTAGGTTAACAAAAATATTAAGTTCACATCGTGTCAATTTGAAATTAAATATATTTCATTTAATGAAGTTAAGGGCCTTGATGGATTAATTATCATTAACAACTGTCGGTTTTAACGCATGTGACCAATGGAGGATAATCACATGAACATTTCATGCAGCGGTTATCAGATTCTACTTTGTCACCAACGTTCAGGGTTCTGTTACCGAAGTGGCATTTCAATTTGGTCTTTTTGTTTCTAGGATCAGTGCATTTAGTTATTGGATACTCGCCGTTATCTGGAAATTAAATTATGAGATATACATAAATCAGATGAACGGTATAGAAGCGCATACTGAACATACATATTTCATAACAAACATTATTTTTTATAACTAGTTGCATGTAACACATGAGATCCAACTGTCGATAGCGATAATATGTATAGTTGAAGAATAAGAATCAAACTATAAACCCATAAATCCAAATTATTGAAAATTTTAACACATGTTGGTATGTATGTCAAGATATGACAGTATGGATGTCAGTCCTGTTTTCCTACCCGGAATATGAAAACAGCATGATGGTTCTGTATGTATGTTTGGAGATTAAGTACCTATCAAACTATTAAGTCTTCTTACATATTGTGTATAAGCGACTGCCATACAAATTGTATGAAGCAGTGTCGTCACTAAATTCAATTTTTATAAAAATTGTTAAAAAAGTATGAAATGTGCTAATACAATGTTTATATTTTTTATAGAAAATTAAATTATCTAGTTGGGGTGTTTCGGCTTTTTTTGATATTTTTTGGAAAAATTGGAAATATAGGCAGTTAAACTCATAAATTTATCATAAAAAAATATTTTTCTTAATAAAAATTGTTCGAGAAACCCTGGAATTTTTTTGAAAAAAATCTTTTGAGATTTTGTATTTGTCTATATTTGTACCAATTTTCAGCGTTCTAGCTTTTATTGTTTAATTGCCTATAACTGTTTATATATTCTGAAATTTTGGGCTCTGTAAATTGAGCGGATCAAAAGTTATAAGGGGGGGGGGACACACACACAGACACACACACACACACACACACACACACACACACACACACACACACACACACACACACACACACACACGAAATATTCTACTCCGAATTCTGAGTAAATCCGTGTACGGAACATATATGCTGCGAAGCCTCTAAGTTGGTGTTTTTTGACTTCAAAGTTGGAAAAGCCGTGAAAAAAGTAGACCTCTGCATACAATTCTCGCGTATCCTGGCTTGAAACATTGTCGATAGGTATGTTAAGAGAAAAAAGTTCTTATGAACAAATCGACAGTTGGATAAACAAATAAATGCTTGTGCTATAGATGAACGAAATCGGTCGAGGCAGGATTCGAACTCGCGACCACTGGATTACTAGCCCAGCGCGCTAACCGCTCTGCCATCCACCCATCTAAGATCTAAGATAATTGAAGATGATCTATTGATCATCTTCAATTGCTAGTTAGAGACTTCCTGAAAACTCAATAAGTATTATTTTTTTACTATTCTTGTGTGAATTTTTTTAATTTTTTAACAATTTAATGTCCTCATCGGCTTCATTATTTGAATCATTAGTTCCATCTATGTTTAAACGATAATAAGAAAATTTTAACTTTAGAGCTATGAAAAACTAAAGACAATTAATTCCCTTTATTGAGAAAGTTTGACACAAACTATAAATTGTTTACTGGTGTGGAAATTTACGTTCCACAGAATCCATTGGATATTAATGTTAAGTCTAGGACTAGAGTAAGCAATAGCTTACATTATTAAGGCTTGGACTACAGTTACTTAGTTTCAATATGACTCGAGTCATTTTTAACAATGGTTTGACAATCGCATTAAAGTGTGTCACATAAAACTCAATGTTGGAAACCAAGAGTATGGAATGGAATATCAAAAACGCACAGCCACAGCCTATCATCATCATGATATGTAGATCAAACAGTGCAACAGAGTACAATAACTAGGTAGGTAACACCGTATTGCGTATGGCCTGGCTGAAATAGCAAGTGTTGACTGGCATCATATGGGACAAAACTATGCCAATCAAAATGAAGGGTATCGTATATTAGAGACTAATGATAAGATTTGTGATTGCAATCCAATCCAACATCGTTTACTATCGTATATTAGAGGCTAAGGATAAGATTTGTGATTGCAATCCAATCCAACATCGTTTACTATCGTATATTAAAGGCTAAGGATAAGATTTGTGATTGCAATCCAATCCAACATCGTTTACCATCGTATATTAGAGGCTAAGGATAAGATTTGTGATTGCAATCCAATCCATCATCGTTTACTATCGTATATTAGAGACTAAGGATATGATTTGTGATTTCAATCCAATTTGCTATCGTATATTAGAGACTAAGGATAAGATTTGTGATTGCAATCCAATCCAACATCGTTTACTATCGTATATTAGAGGCTAAGGATAAGATTTGTGATTGCAATCCAATCCATCATCGTTTACTATCGTATATTAGAGACTAAGGATATGATTTGTGATTTCAATCCAATTTGCTATCGTATATTAGAGACTAAGGATAAGATTTGTGATTGCAATCCAATCCAACATCGTTTACTATCGTATATTAGAGGCTAAGGATAAGATTTGTGATTGCAATCCAATCCATCATCGTTTACTATCGTATATTAGAGACTAAGGATATGATTTGTGATTTCAATCCAATTTGCTGTCGTATATTAGAGACTAAGGATAAGATTTGTGATTTCAATCCAATCCAACATCGTTTACTATCGTATATTAGAGGCTAAGGATAAGATTTGTGATTGCAATCCAATCCAACATCGTTTACTATCGTATATTAGAGGCTAAGGATAAGATTTGTGATTGCAATCCAATCCATCATCGCTTACTATCGTATATTAGAGACTAAGGATATGATTTGTGATTTCAATCCAATTTGCTATCGTTATAATAATAATAATAATAAAATACTTTTATTGTTTTATACAACGTGGCGGACTTATTGCCCGCAGGCAATCTCTACCAGTCAACCACCATGGTAAATACAGCCAGTAACAGGGATAGAAGAATACAAATAGAGAAATAGAGAAAAAAAAAAAATAATAATAAATGAATAAAAAAAAAAAAAATAATTAAATAAATCAATCATAACTTAAAAATACAAAGTCAAATATAAGAAACAAAAAAATAATATATGTATAAATAAGAACAAAAATAAGAATAATAAAAAATACATCAGATAGATACACTATGTTTATTGGATGGAGGAAAGGAGAGGAGAAAGGAAGAGGGATAAAGGGAAAAAGACGTGAATTTGTGTTTATGTGGATAGAAAGTGTGACTTCAGACGCTTTTTGAATGCTATTAAATTAGTGGCATCTCTGATACTCTCCGGCAATATATTCCACATCCGAGCTGCATGAACTGTGAACGAGTAAGTATAAGTAGAGGTGTGGTGTATTGGTATTGTAAGTGTGCTATTATGTTGGGACCGTAAGTTAAGGCCATGTGAGGATAAGTGGGCGAATTTCTCTTTGAGGTACGTGGGTGTAAGAGGGTTATTAAGGATTTGGTAGAGTAGGGAAAGAACATGTGAATCTCTTCGTTGACGGATCTTTAACCAGTTCAGTCGTTGCCTGCTCTCGGACACGTGGTCGAACTTCCTGAGTCCAAACACGTATCGAATGCAGACATTTTGTAACCGTTCGAGTTTGTTAATTTGTTCTTCAGTTGCATCCAGGTAGGCAACGTCAGCGTAGTCAAGTAATGGTAGCATGAGTTGTTGAGTTAGAGTGATTTTAGTCTTAACTGGTAAATAGTTTTTAAGTCGGTTTAGTCCATGAAAAGTACGAAAGATCCGTTGGCTTACTCTCTTTATATGACCGGACCATGAAAGATTACAATTCATGATCAGACCAAGGTTTCTGACCTCTGGAGAAAATGGTATGATAACGTCGTCAAGGAGCACCTCAGGCATGGGTGAAAACTGTGTGGTTCTGAGAAACAGACGTTGCCCTCCAATTAATATTGAATGTGATTTAGAAGGTTTAATTTGAAGACCGTGTTTTTTTGTCCAATTTAGAATATAATTTAAATCGGCATTCAATGTCGCAACAGCGAGAAGGTAATTATCAGGCTTGAAATGGGCATATAATTGGAGATCGTCTGCGAATATGTGATATTTACATCTGATAGATTGTGCGAGAGGGTTTATGAAAATGGAAAAAAGTAAAGGCGAAAGAATGCCTCCTTGCGGGACACCAGCTATAAGGTCCGTCCAGTTTGATGAGTCGTTGGTAGTCTTAATCTGTTGGGAGCGTCCGCGCAAGTAGCATTCAAACCATTTGAGCGATTGCTGTGAAATATATTAGAGACTAAGGACAAGATTTGTGATTGCAATCCAATCCAACATCGTTTACTATCGTATATTAGAGGCTAAGGATAAGATTTGTGATTGCAATCCAATCCATCATCGTTTACTATCGTATATTAGAGACTAAGGATATGATTTGTGATTTCAATCCAATTTGCTATCGTATATTAGAGACTAAGGATAAGATTTGTGATTGCAATCCAATCCAACATCGTTTATTATCGTATATTAGAGGCTAAGGATAAGATTTGTGATTGCAATCCAATCCATCATCGTTTACTATCGTATATTAGAGACTAAGGATATGATTTGTGATTTCAATCCAATTTGCTATCGTATATTAGAGACTAAGGATAAGATTTGTGATTGCAATCCAATCCAACATCGTTTACTATCGTATATTAGAGGCTAAGGATAAGATTTGTGATTGCAATCCAATCCATCATCGTTTACTATCGTATATTAGAGACTAAGGTTATGATTTGTGATTTCAATCCAATTTGCTATCATATATTAGAGACTAAGGATAAGATTTGTGATTGCAATCCAATCCAACATCGTTTACTATCGTATATTAGAGGCTAAGGATAAGATTTGTGATTGCAATCCAATCCGTCATCGTTTACTATCGTATATTAGAGACTAAGGATATGATTTGTGATTTCAATACAATTTGCTATCGTATATTAGAGACTAAGGATAAGATTTGTGATTGCAATCCAATCCATCATCGTTTACTATCGTATATTAGAGGCTAAGGATTAGATTTGTGATTGCAATCCAATCCATCATCGTTTACTATCGTATATTAGAGACTAAGGATATGATTTGTGATTTCAATCCAATTTGCTATCGTATATTAGAGACTAAGGATAAGATTTGTGATTGCAATCCAATCCAACATCGTTTACTATCGTATATTAGAGGCTAAGGATAAGATTTGTGATTGCAAACCAATCCATCATCGTTTACTATCGTATATTAGAGACTAAGGATATGATTTGTGCTTTCAATCCAATTTGCTATCGTATATTAGAGACTAAGGATAAGATTTGTGATTGCAATCCAATCCAACATCGTTTACTATCGTATATTAGAGGCTAAGGATAAGATTTGTGATTGCAATCCAATCCATCATCGTTTACTATCGTATATTAGAGACTAAGGATATGATTTGTGATTTCAATCCAATTTGCTATCGTATATTAGAGACTAAGGATAAGATTTGTGATTGCAATCCAATCCAACATCGTTTACCATCGTATATTAGAGGCTTAGGATAAGATTTGTGATTGCAATCCAATCCAACATCGTTTATCATCGTATATTAGAGGCTAAGGATAAGATTTGTGATTGCAATCCAATCCATCATCGTTTACTATCGTATATTAGAGACTAAGGATATGATTTGTGATTTCAATCCAATTTGCTATCGTATATTAGAGACTAAGGATAAGATTTGTGATTGCAATCCAATCCAACATCGTTTACTATCGTATATTAGAGGCTAAGGATAAGATTTGTGATTGCAATCCAATCCATCATCGTTTACTATCGTATATTAGAGACTAAGGATATGATTTGTGATTTCAATCCAATTTGCTATCGTATATTAGAGACTAAGGATAAGATTTGTGATTGCAATCCAATCCAACATCGTTTACTATCGTATATTAGAGGCTAAGGATAAGATTTGTGATTGCAATCCAATCCGTCATCGTTTACTATCGTATATTAGAGACTAAGGATATGATTTGTGATTTCAATATAATTTGCTATCGTATATTAGAGACTAAGGATAAGATTTGTGATTGCAATCCAATCCATCATCGTTTACTATCGTATATTAGAGGCTAAGGATTAGATTTGTGATTGCAATCCAATCCATCATCGTTTACTATCGTATATTAGAGACTAAGGATATGGTTTGTGATTTCAATCCAATTTGCTATCGTATATTAGAGACTAAGGATAAGATTTGTGATTGCAATCCAATCCAACATCGTTTACTATCGTATATTAGAGGCTAAGGATAAGATTTGTGATTGCAAACCAATCCATCATCGTTTACTATCGTATATTAGAGACTAAGGATATGATTTGTGCTTTCAATCCAATTTGCTATCGTATATTAGAGACTAAGGATAAGATTTGTGATTGCAATCCAATCCAACATCGTTTACTATCGTATATTAGAGGCTAAGGATAATATTTGTGATTGCAATCCAATCCATCATCGTTTACTATCGTATATTAGAGACTAAGGATATGATTTGTGATTTCAATCCAATTTGCTATCGTATATTAGAGACTAAGGATAAGATTTGTGATTGCAATCCAATCCAACATCGTTTACTATCGTATATTAGAGGCTTAGGATAAGATTTGTGATTGCAATCCAATCCATCATCGTTTACTATCGTATATTAGAGACTAAGGATATGATTTGTGATTTCAATCCAATTTGCTATCGTATATTAGAGACTAAGGATAAGATTTGTGATTGCAATCCAATCCAACATCGTTTACTATCGTATATTAGAGGCTAAGGATAAGATTTGTGATTGCAATCCAATCCATCATCGTGTACTATCGTATATTAGAGACTAAGGATATGATTTGTGATTTCAATCCAATTTGCTATCGTATATTAGAGACTAAGGATAAGATTTGTGATTGCAATCCAATCCATCATCGTTTACTATCATTTATTAGAGGCTAAGGATAAGATTTGTGATTGCAATCCAATCCATCATCGTTTAATATCGTATATTTGAGACTAAGGATATGATTTGTGATTTCAATCCAATTTGCTATCGTATATTAGAGACTAAGGATAAGATTTGTGATTGCAATCCAATCCAACATCGTTTAACTAACGATAAGATTTTTAATGAAAACTAAAATATTCCGAATATAAAACAACAAAGTTATATCAAAAAATATAAAAAACATTTAAGTTAATTGAAAAAAGTCATATCTCTGAATAGTCTAGGTATATGAAAGTAGTCAATTTGATATTGTTTTCCATAATTGACCCTAGTGAGATTAATTCTGTTACAACTATTTAAAAAAATGAAATTGATAAAATTAATAAGTACAATATTTACCACATAACCAGTCTATGGGACAGCAGTTTCTTCCTTTGAGATAAACAGGAGCACAGTGGGACTTGATTTTGTCACTATTGTACAGTTCCAAACCGCAGTTGACTGTTTTGCACCATTGTTCTTGACTCCTGAAACGACCTTTTAATGTTGAACTACAGATGCACTTCTTGCATGTTCCTTCTGGATAGAACCTCTGACCTTCCTTGTAGGTCTTATCGCCAACATTACAATTCGATAGCGCGTTTATTGCTTCCGTACCTAAAAGTAATTCAATAATTGTTTTTTACAAACTTTACTAACCGCACACTCCATATCACTCCATGGAATACATTATACTATAGGAGAACCGGGAAATCAGGCGTCTATAGGGTTTACATCCTGTCATCGACTGGAGTTGGAATACATGATACTATAGGAGAACCGGGAAATCAGGCGTCTATAGGGTTTACATCCTGTCATCGACTGGAGTTGGAATACATGATACTATAGGAGAACCGGGAAATCAGGCGTCTATAGGGTTTACATCCTGTCATCGACTGGAGTTGGAATACATAATACTATAGGAGAACCGGGAAATCAGGCGTCTATAGGGTTTACATCCTGTCATCGACTGGAGTTGGAATACATGATACTATAGGAGAACCGGGAAATCAGGCGTCTATAGGGTTTACATCCTGTCATCGACTGGAGTTGGAATACATGATACTATAGGAGAACCGGGAAATCAGGCGTCTATAGGGTTTACATCCTGTCATCGACTGGAGTTGGAATACATGATACTATAGGAGAACCGGGAAATCAGGCATCTATAGAGCTTACATCCTGTCATCAACTGGAGTTGGAATACATGACAGTATAGGAGAACCGGGAAATCAGGCGTCTATAGAGCTTACATCCTGTCATCGACTGGATTTCGTGATCAATTTAAGTGCTTGCGCAACTTTCAGCGATTATGCCTCATATCGAGTAATTTTGAAACTTCTATTTTTATAATAATAGGTTTTTAAATCAAACAAATGATTTGGTCTACATATATATTTTTTCCTGAATCCAAGATGTCCGTTTCAGCTTATTAGACCCTTATCAACTGGTAAACATAGAAACTCTGCTTTTTCTTATATACTAAAATTCGGTACATTTTGCAATTATGAATTGTTCAAAACAGTTTTACGTTGGGAATTACGTCGATGCAGGTGTTTTTAAGTAATGTAAAAATATACAGTACAGCTGTTTAAAAATAATATAAAGTTTTAACCGAAAGGGTGAAGATCTTACGTTTTTATTGAGATCTTATAGTTTTAGTCTGTATGCCAGTGGTCCACTTTTCGAAAAAACCCGCAATAAAATAGGGGAGGTAAATTATAGGTATTAGGTATACAACCAGATTCACAAATGCTCAAAAATCTTAGGCAGTGGTTCGGGATTCCGGATGGGGCAGCACTCATTATAGGTTAAACATGATCGTGTAGGTGTATAGGATGGTGAGATGGTCATATAATATCTTACCACATGTTTTATTTTTACTGCAGCAAGAGTCAAGTGAATATTGGTAGATACATTCCTCAGATCCTGGTTTTTGAGGACGGAAATATTCAAAGCAATCCACAACAGCGCAGATAAAGCCGGCCCTAAAATATCACAATTGTATCTATATATTATTATGTAAAAAATACAGTTTTATTTCACGATTTGAAAAAGAAACTCATAAATCATCAATAAAATACATGGTTACAATCCTAGGATTGGTGTGATTCAAGCACACCATCTCTGTTTTCCGCCAGCCTCTTCATCTCCTGGTACCTGCTACAGCGCACATTACTGATCACCTGGTCCATATAACTGTCTATGGTTTCTGCCTTTTTGCCATTCTTTTGGCGATAGTAAGAAGAAGACCTGGATGCCTATCCATTTGAATCGTTGTTGGGCAACCCTCTTTTGGAGTTGGAATTCTACAATTAATTATGATTAAGATAAAGAATTGCTCACCCGCCACCGTCAGCCCTCCTTTCGCCACAGAAACATCCAACATAGCAATCGCCATTGGGAACTCTTTCGCCAATTTCCACAATTTTACCGCTGAAATGTACAAATTAATGTTCGTTAGTGTCTTCTTATTATTAACTATATTACACACAGAAGCCTTTTACTAAATAGAAGAAGAATTTTATATATAGAAGTTGCTGTGAAATATATAAACTGAAGAGCTTACGACGAAGTAGGTATTGATCTCAATTCATCGCAATGCAAAATTTAGATAGTAAAATTTTAATCAACTGAAAATTGTTACGAAATAATGTTAAGTATTTGAACTATTAACTAACTTGTAAAGGCACTGATTATTCTGTACTTCCATAGACATGAAAGGACAATTGAATGCCACAATTTCTCTTCTATGATAGATTCCTTTGCAGCCAATCTCCAAGTAATGACTTATAGGAGATGGAGGTTCATTCCTTGGTTGACATATTGTCTCTAAAATCGAAACAAACTTGGTTTTGTGTTTTATAAAAATGCTTCGTTCGTGTTCAGTAATTTCAACATGAATATGTATTATTAATTACCCTGTGGTGGACCAAATACATTCCATTCTACGCAGGCGACAGCGCAAGCGCAGTAAAGAATTGACAGATGCGCAGCCGCAAACAATATGATGTACGAAAACCGTCGCTAGAGTCCACGCAAGGATTACCGCCATTCGTTCTTCTTACCAGCCCAGTACAAGACGTAGGTATACCTACCATGTTAAATCTCCGACATTCTTCGGTATCATAAAACACGATAAAATGTTTAAGTAAAAATTGTTTGTTAAGACAACCGATGTCATACTTATTACGAATAAACAGACAAACTGTAAATACAAAGCATACTTCTTTTATGTTTAGAAGAGGAAAACATTCCAGCAGAATGGAACAATGCAAACAAACATTGTATTATTGTAAGTTTAGTTTGTCGATCGACAATTCTTGATAGAACTCCATTGTACAATTTTTTTTATAACACATTATTGTATTATTGCATAAAAAGGAAGATGATAAAAAATTAAAAAACTACAGACCAATAAGTCTCCTCTCACATCTATATAAACTACTCACAAGAATTGTCTGTAACCGCCTAACCACTAAATTAGATAGATACCAACCTAGTGAACAGACAGGATTCCGTACAGGATATAGAACCAACGATCATCTACAAACGCTGAAAAATATTATACAGAATCACAGTGAATACAACTTGCCATTGGCCCTAGCCTTTATTGATTTCGAAAAGGCTTTCGATTCAGTAGAGATAATAGAATGTCTAAATAACTGCAAGATAGACCACCGATATTCACAGCTTCTTAAAAATATATATTCCAACGCAACCTCTACAATAAATCTGCATGAACCAACCCGAAAGATAGCCATTAAAAGGGGAATCAGACAAGGAGACACAATTTCCCCCAAACTATTCACTGCCGCACTTGAAGATGTTTTTAAGAAGCTTAAATGGGAGAACCGAGGATTAAATATAGACGGCGAATTATTGACCAACTTGAGATTTGCAGATGATATCGTTCTCTTTGCAAACAATGAAGAAGAACTTGAATTGATGCTCAACGATGTCAATAATCTTTCGCGTCATGTGGGTCTAAAAATGAATTACTCTAAAACAAAAATTATGTGTACTTCAGAACAACCTCGACCAGTGATGTTAGAGGGAAGGAATATTGAAAGAGTAGATTCATTTACCTCGGACATAAGATAAAGCTAGGTGGAGACAATCAGGAAGCAGAGATCGAACGCAGGCGGGGCCTTGCATGAGCTGCATTCGGTAAACTGTCGTATATTCTTAGATCCAAACGATTTGCAAACCACCTGAAGAAAAAAGTATTTGATATGTGCAATGTGCATCCTCCCAGTACTGACATATGGTTTTGAAACTGTTATTTTTACAAAACGTACAGTACAGAAACTCCAAGTAACGCAACGAGCAATGGAGAGGAGGATGCTTAACATTAGTCTTCGTGATCGAAAACGCAACGAATGGATCAGAGAAAGGACAAAAGTTAACGATGTTACATACAAGGTAGCTTCCTTAAAATGGAATTGGGCTGGCCATGTAGTAAGGACAGCAGATGATCGATGGACCAAACGCAACCTGGAGTGGCGACCGAGAACTGGACGCAGAAACCCGGACAGACCACAAACAAGATGGTCTGATGACATAAAACGAGTGGCAGGAGGTCAATGGCACAGGGTGGCGAGGGATAGGGAAGCATGGAGGTTGAAAGGGGAGGTCTATGTCCAACACTGGACGAATAATGGCTGATGATGATGATACTTCTTTTATTTGATAACTTATCACCCAGTCATACTTTTTGTTGAGGGATTATTAATATATTAAGAACATGCCTTCAGCACAGAATCAGAGTAGGTACCTACATATATCTTTTACAGCACATTCAATAATTACAATAAATAAATCAACAAATCATTGTATTTTTATTGAAAAACTTTTTAACATCTCAATAGAGACGAGGTTGGGATATTATAGAAGAACTAGAAACTCAAGGCACCTACAGGGCTTAAGACCTGTCATCGGCTGGTTTACGTGATCACTTTATGCGCTTACGCAACGTTTACCAATTATGCCTTCTTATTGAGTTACCTTATCAGTGTAATTTTTGAAAGTTCTATATACTTGAATAATGTGTAACAATTCACTTGAAAATAAGGAATTATAAGTACTATTGCCATCTATGATTTAACAAAGAATTTTTTTCTGTAACTCCATGTATTGAGAAATTAGTTTATTTGTAAACAATGAAAGCAACAGTCCTTATAAATGAGGTGACGGTATCTCCCACAGATGTCACCCCTGAACTGCGCCAGAAATGTTAATTAATTTTTGTTTTGTTTACCTACATGTACCCATTGTGTTATTAATTACCCTTATTTGGTAGAATTCCATTATAAATTAATATGTACCTATGTATATTTTATTGCTATTTCGTCTTACTACAACTTGATAATGTCGCAGTAAAACTATTTATCAACAATGTTAATTATAATCTTCAATTTAATCACGGTGTTTTTTAATTTATATTAATATTAATGAATTAAGATTTATTGTATTAATATAATGTAACATGTGCCAAAATAAAAAAAAATACTTACCATCAATAATGTATTCGTAAAATTTCACAATAAATAACAAAAGTGATGAAATTGAGCGCTCCATAGTTTCAAAATAGGTAGTACTTGGTTGTATTCAATGTTTAGTCTGTTGTCTGAGTAAAATAATATGACAAGTAGTTACTACAGTACCACATAATGCTTCGTTAATATTTATAATATAATTAATGGCTAAAATAACAAGTGATGTACATATGTAGGTATTTATTGTATCTAACGCAATACTCCATTCATTTTTGTCCTCAATTTGATGATTAAAATCGCCATTTCTATATTTCCATCAAAAACTTTAAATTTCAACAAACATTAGGTGCAAAGTTTTATAGATACCACTTAGTTCATTTTGATCTGCTCGTTGTACTGCTAAGTACATAAGTATGTAGGTGCCTTTGTACTGCTAAGTATGTAGGTGCCTATATAGATATTTTTAATTTTATTTTAGGCATTTTTACTAAGAACAGCACATAGTACATGCATACAATTATTAAAAGTTAATAGAAATACTAATATAACACTTACCTATTACTTACTATATCTAATATCAAAATAAGACAGTAAAAAAGTGTGAATTAGTGTGGGTGTGTGTGTGTGTGTGTATACATGATGACGGATTCATAAGTCGAGAAGAAAACGAAAATATATTGCTGAGTGTGGTTGGGAAAAATAAAATTAATCAGTCTTGTACCTAGTTGTTTAATGTTAGATATAAGTTTGTTTTTGTATGTTATATATTAATAAAAAAATATGTCTAAGTCGGCATTTTAACAAAAGAGTTGAACAAGTTTATCATTCTGTTATTCGGAGCGTTTTTGGAAGCATTTAATTTACAGATATTGGAGAAGAAAAGTGACGTATGTCTTGTCCGGCGAGTAGATGTATTAAATTTGATATTGGTAAGAATTTCATGGCATTCTATGTTTCCATTTAGTACGCTGGGAAGGAACATTAGGTCTGAAATTGTGCGTCGCGTGGTCAAAGAAGTTAGTATAGTAGGTTGGTAAGTATTGTTACAACGGTAGTTTGAATATTTGAATTTATTCTGAATTTGATCCAACGAGTGAATGTAAACCTTGTACTGGGGATTCCATATAGTTGATGCGTACTCAAGTTGACCTCTGACAAGAGAGCAATATAATAATTGTTTTAATGTATTGGGGTTTTTAAAGTATTTACAGATTCAAAATATAAAGCTTAACATTTTGCAAGATTTGTTTAGGTACTATAATTTCAATATGTTTGACGCTAATAGTTGTACATTTGGGCCTGTGTGTTGATAGATTTGTACGAAGATAGCCATGTTTACAAAGCAGAGTTAATTGCCATAATAAGGCAACCACTTAAATATTTTTTACAGTAGATCATTCCACCATCACACCATTTCCTTATTTGGAGTAGGCAGAGAGATTCGAACGTCAGACTTCTCCCATTTGGCGAAAATTTCTCGCTTCATTCGCATCCATGCATCGTCTCGTGCACGCTCTTCTATTATTCTTATACTTTAAACGTCTCCATCTTTCAAAGTTCCATTTATGTGATCGTGCCAGCTATTCCTTGGCCCACCTCTACTTTTCGTTCCTCTCTTAGCAGAATTCATCATCCATTATTTCCATGTGTGGTGGTGTTCGGTTTTCTACCTACCCTATTAGAGACTTGGCTTAATAATTTGCATATTTATATGTTATACAAGCGTCCTACAATTTGAGTTTACTAGTATATTCTGGTCTTCATCTGACATTTATTATTTAACTCCAACCCCGATTTTACATACCTTAATTATACGTTTTATCTTTATTTGCACATTATGAATATTGTCTCTTTTAGGTGAAGTGAGACTGATGTATAGATTGATATACACGCACATGTCGTGGTTCCTTTTATAAGTTAATTCCCCCCACATAAACATACCCCCTAATGATTGTGTAGTCAGTTGTTTACATTTTTATATATTTTAACATTTTTATTATTTATCTTGTATTTTATTGTATGTAAATGCCCTATTAAGGGCGTACATATAATAAATCAGCTCTAAGTTTATGTACTTCACACGTATGGTATCAATATTAAGTTCATCGACCTTTTACTTTGATCTGTACAGAGGACACAAATTTTCATATTTGTGTACGGCATACGGTATACAGGATACGGCATACACACAAAAACATTACAACGATACTCAAAGTATGCACTCTCTACATGATACCCATTGAGAAATTTATTTAAAAAATACTCTTAAAATTGTGAAATAATGACTTTTCACTATTTCATAGCAGTGGAGAGTAAAAATATCACGTCGAATTGATAACCTTTCCGTTTTTAAACTTCGCGTCGGTTAAAAATACGTCGATCCTCGAGTTACTACTAACAGAAATGAGTGAAATGTTAATTTCCTTTATGGTATAATTGAATGAAATATCCAATAACGGTCTCGAAACCATGTCACTTACTGCCAGAAGCCTCCACAGACTTAAGTGTACTCAACGAGCAATGGAGAGACAAATGTTGGGCGTATCCTTGAGAGACCGAATAAGAAACGAGGAAATAAGACGCCGGTCAAAGGTCACCGACATTGCAGAAAGAGTGGGAAGGCTGAAGTGGCAATGGGCAGGTCATGTGGCAAGACAGAAGGATGATAGATGGACCCCCAAAATTCTGAATTGGAGACCCTATCATAATAGAAGGGGTGTAGGGAGACCACAGAGGAGATGGACTGATGACATTGTTGAACTGGTGGGACATGGGTGGAAACAGAGCGCCCAGGACAGAGATAAGTGGAAAATTCAGGAAGAGGCCTTTATCCAGCAGTGGAATGAAAGAGGCTGAAAGAAGAAGAAGAAGAAGAAGATCCAATAATTGTTCAGTAGCTGTACTTCCATAAGTAATATTGCTGGAGGGGTCTAATTTAAATATTTAGTCCAGAATCAATTATGTCTGCTGGTTGTTTTATGTGCAATTTCATTACAGGAAATCGTCTCTCTCTCGAGCAAAGTTGTTACGTAGTTATATGCTAGGGACACAAGAGTCCACCAGACACCAGGACCCATGCTATACCCAAACTCAATCGAGTCATTCAATTTGGAAACCAATCAATAGGTCTGGAAATCTACTTTAACAGCCTGTTTGAAAATAATTAATAACTCAAATCTATAAATAACGATTCATAGATTGATTCATTCGTGTTCAATTTGTCCGATTTCCTTATTTATTTTTCTTCGATTGAACCATCAATTTTATTATAATATACTAGATGGAGTAGGTACTCCGTGGTGCAATAAGTGAGTCATGGTATATCGCGCGTTTGACGTTTTGGTTGCCAACAATTTGCAGTTTTCCTTACATTTCAACATATCCTAGATAACTGTTCTCTAAATCATAATGAACAGTGTTTTTTTTTTCGACAAATAAATCCGAAAACAATTCACATTAATCGCTATTTTCTATAGAAAAACGATGTGGTCTGCCAACCAAGTTGTCGAAAATCCCTCGGAAAAAAGTCTCACTTCGATTCATATAAAATTTGCTAACTACGACATCTAATATATTATAATTCTTCTTCTTCTTCTATCGTGTCAGCAACGCATTTAAATAACCTTCTGCCAGTGCCTAGCAACGTCAATAGCACAATCATTGCATGGTGCAGTTGACTGGAGTTGAGGGGTAGCTACACAGATGTGCGGTGGTCTGCTGCTCTCCACCAGTCACATGTCGTTGGTATTCCCTGTTGCCCCATGTAGACAGGTTATCCAACGTTCTCCCAACGCGACTCTCCTTAGGGCGGACGAAGTTATCGGAGGCTTCTTGCTACTGTAGACGGAGCCTTTCCTGCTCGGGGCGAGATGGAAGTGGCGTAAGCTGATGTCAGGAAACTTTTGCGTGATATAAGTCTTGTGTCTATATATATATTTTAATGAAATTATAATGAAAATGTGAAAATATGTATATTATAATGAAAATTTATGGATTGAACCAACGACTATCATCTAAAGGTAGTTATTATTATATGAGATTTGGCAACATTGTCCCCGAACAATATAAAAAGCATAGGTTAGCATTAGACTTAAGAAATCTTTAACATACATATCAACCTACAATAGAGTTCTATCAAGAATTGTCGATCGACTAACTAAATCTTTAAGGTTTAAATTAATTAAACATTTATATTAATTTATACAAAAATTAATGACAAATACATACTACACATTGAGCTTAACAATTTTTTTATGATCAAGGAAGACCAATAGTAAGATTATTTTTTTTTTAAATTTATTTGTAACATAAGAAATAATATACAAGGTACACATCAAAGTTTAATAATACAATATTTTTACAAAAAGAAGATACGAACTAGATGCGGAATGTAAACTGCTTCACTAGGTTAAAAACCTGTTCTGAAGCAGCTTATAATTATATAGGTATATTGTTTAGGTGTGCGTGTGTGTCATTGTGCGTGTGTGTCATTGATTAGATTATGATCGAGTAGGTATCTACAGGTTATATGATTTATACATTTTTAAGATTAAGGCAACAAAAGAACATATTAATAATGTGTCATGAGTACCTACCTAGTCCTCCCAGTTCATAGATAAATGTTTTCATTTCTACCATATCGTCATAAATAATCTGTGTGAAACATTTAAAATTCAAATTGTTTAGCCATGGTTATGGCGCCCTTCTATCTGACATAACTGATGAATACCACATTTTACTGTTTTATTTCGTACTGAATAAGTTTACAAGGGATTGATTTGAAATTGGCTCACTTTGCTATAAAAATAAAATCAAAGTAAAATTGATAAAGTATTATACCACTTTATAATCTTAAATAACTGGTCTTTTTTTTAAAGAAAGTTGCCATGGTTAGTATAGTACATTTTTTTTACAGAGTAAATGAAGTGCATCTCAATAAACTTGAACGTCTTCAGAATATATGTATCAGATTCATCTTTGGGTTGAAAAAATTTGATCGCATATCATCTTACCGCAATCTTCTTTGTTGGCCCAGGATACGCCAGCGGCGCAATATACACATTTTGTCACTATTGTACAATATTGTCTCGAACCCAAACCTGCCACAGTACCTCAAAAGCAAATTCACTTATTTATCCAACCATGGACTTCCACTCCGATCTGCTGAACGTACAACACTATCCATCCCTATCCATAATACAGAATTTCTCAGCTCTTCGTTCGAAGTACAATCAGCTAGATTATGGAATAGTCTTAGTCCGGATATTGCGTCGTCTTACTCACTTAGTATTTTCAAGAAAAAACTAAAGAAGGAATATTTATCCTTGAACACCTGATCCCGATTTCCTTTCCTGTCCTTACCATATCCTTTTTTCTTGCTATGAATTATTATTATTTTTTTTTTGTTTTAATAGTATTTATGTAAGTGTTATACGTATTTTCATTGATTTCTTTTACTCATATTTATTTGCTGTTGTACATACACAATGTTGTAATACTTCGTAATCTGGTTGGTTGGAAGAAATTGCCTAGTGGCAATAAGCCCGCCAGTGTACAATTATATTTGTTTATATTATGTACAAGAAGATGTATAAATAAATAAATAAATAAATAAATAAATAAATAAATAAATAAATAAATAAATAAATAAATAAATAAATAAATAAATAAATAAATAAATAAATAAATAAATAAATAAATAAATAAATAAATAAATAAATAAATAAATAAATAAATAAATAAATAAATAAATAAATAAATAAATAAATAAATAAAGATAGGTCACGAAAATTTGTATACTTTTTACTCAAACAAAAATATATTTTTTCTCCCTAAATTTAATTGCATAGTTATTCAGGGTAACAAAAATTAAAACTGAGAAATTTGTAGCCACGGGAACTAAATATGTGGTCCAGGGTGTCGATTTCACGGTTTTTAAAAAAAATATTCTATGGCAAAAACGAAGAGACTTAAGTTTTTTCCATATTTTGTATAAACTGTCATAACCTACTAATACATCCAGTACTCAGCTAATCGATGACTTAGGGACACCCTGTCAGCCGGAGTCAGCTGGTGACAGGTCGTAAACCCTGTAGTTGCCTTGATCTTCCGGTTCTCATATGATATTCCAACTTTGTCTCTATTAAGATATAATATTTTTTTGCTTTCCTTCGGTGTTGTGTTGGATGGGACAAGGAAGATTAGGTTAACAAAAATATTAAGTTCACATCGTGTCAATTTGAAATTAAATATATTTCATTTAATGAAGTTAAGGGCCTTGATGGATTAATTATCATTAACAACTCTCGGTTTTAACGCATGTGACCAATGGAGGATAATCACATGAACATTTCATGCAGCGGTTATCAGATTCTACTTTGTCACCAACGTTCAGGGTTCTGTTACCGAAGTGGCATTTCAATTTGGTCTTTTTGTTTCTAGGATCAGTGCATTTAGTTATTGGATACTCGCCGTTATCTGGAAATTAAATTATGAGATGTAAATATATACATCAGATGAACGGTATAGAAGCGCATAGTCAGCATATTTCATTACAAACATTAATTTTTATAAATAGCTGAAGTAGTCATTTATAACATGATAATACAAAACATATAAAAGAAAACAAAGTAAGGCTCAAAAGATAAAAATATAAATATACAATTGAGAATATTGATCATCTTCAATTGCTAGTTAGAGACTTACTGAAAACTTACTCAATAAGTATTATTTTTTTACTATTCGTGTGTGAATTTTTTAATTTTTTAACAATTTAATGTCCTCGTCGGCTTCATTATTTGAATCGTTAGTTCCATCTATGTTTAAATGATAATAAGAAAATTTTAACTTTAGAGCTTTGAAAAACTAAAGACAATTAATTCCCTTTATTGAGAAAGTTTGACACAAACTATAAATTGTTTGCTGGTGTGGAAATTTACGTTCCACAGAATCCATTGGATATTAATGTTAAGTCTAGGACTAGAGTAAGGAATTGGTTACATTATTAAGGCTAGGACTACAGTTACTTAGTTTCAGTATGACTCGAGTCATTTTTAACAATGGTTTAATAATCGCATTAAAGTGTGTCACATAAAACTCAATGTTGGAAACCAAGAGTATGCAATGGAATATCAAAAACGCACAGCCACAGCCTATCATCATCATGATATGTAGATCAAACAGTGCAACAGAGTACATTAACTAGGTAGGTAACACCGTATTGCGTATGGCCTGGCTGAAATAGCAAGTGTTGACTGGCATCATATGGGACAAAACTAAGCCAATCAAAATGAAGGGTATCGTATACTAGAGACTAAGGATATGATTTGTGATTGCAATCCAATCCAGCAGCGTTTACCATCGTATACTAGAGACTAAGGATAAGATTTGTGATTGTAATCCAATCCAGCAGCGTTTACCATCGTATACTAGAGACTAAGGATAAGATTTGTGATTGCAATCCAACTCAGTAGCGTTTTCTATCGTATACTAGAGGCTAAGGATACATTTGTGATTGAAATCCAATCCAACAGCGTTTACTATCGTATACTAGAGACTAAGGATAAGATTTGTGATTGCAATCCAACTCAGTAGCGTTTTCTATCATATACTAGAGGCTAAGGATACATTTGTGATTGAAATCCAATCCAACAGCGTTTACTATCGTATACTAGAGACTAAGGATAAGATTTGTGATTGCAATCCAACTCAGTAGCGTTTTCTATCATATACTAGAGGCTAAGGATACATTTGTGATTGAAATCCAATCCAACAGCGTTTACTATCGTATACTAGATACTAAGGATAAGATTTGTGATTGCAATCCAACTCAGTAGCGTTTTCTATCATATACTAGAGGCTAAGGATACATTTGTGATTGAAATCCAATCCAACAGCGTTTACTATCGTATACTAGAGACTAAGGATAAGATTTGTGATTGCAATCCAACTCAGTAGCGTTTTCTATCATATACTAGAGGCTAAGGATACATTTGTGATTGAAATCCAATCCAACAGCGTTTACTATCGTATACTAGAGACTAAGGATAAGATTTGTGATTGCAATCCAACTCAGTAGCGTTTTCTATCATATACTAGAGGCTAAGGATACATTTGTGATTGAAATCCAATCCAACAGCGTTTACTATCGTATACTAGAGACTAAGGATAAGATTTGTGATTGCAATCCAACTCAGTAGCGTTTTCTATCATATACTAGAGGCTAAGGATACATTTGTGATTGAAATCCAATCCAACAGCGTTTACTATCGTATACTAGAGACTAAGGATAAGATTTGTGATTGCAATCCAACCCAGTAGCGTTTTCTATCGTATACTAGAGACTAACGATAAGATTTTTATTGAAAACCAAAATTTTCCCAATATAAAATAACAAAGTTATATTATAAAATAAAAAAATATTTAAATAAATTGAAAAAAGTTATATCTCTAAATAGTCTAGGTATATGAAAATAGTCTATTTGATATTGTTTTCCACAGTTGACCCTACTTAGAAATAGTTCTATTACAACTATTAAAAAAAATGAAATTGACAAGATAAATTTACCACAAAACCAGTCTATGGGACAGCAGTTTCTTCCTTTGAGATAAACAGGAGCACAGTGGGACTTGATTTTGTCACTTTTGAACAGTTCCAAACCGCAGTTGATTGTCTTGCACCATGGACTCCTGAAACGACCTTTGAATGTTGAACTACAGATGCACTTCTTGCATGTTCCTTCTGGATAGAACCTCTGACCTTCCTTGTAGGTCTTGTCGCCAACTTGACAAGTCGATAGCGCGTTTATTGCTTCCGCACCTAAAAGTAATTCAATCATATTTGTTTACAAACTTTACATCTCAAATCTCAATAGAGACGTAGTTGGAATATATGATAGTATAAGAGAACTGGGAAATCAGGCGTCTATAGGGCTTACATCCTGTCATCGACTGGATGTAAGTGATCGTGCCAATTATGCCTCATATCGAGTAATTTTGAAACTTCATTTTTATGTTAGAATTACGCGAGACAGCGATTCTATTTACATATATCGGCAAATCCTCCAGAACTATAAATACGAGGATTAAAGAACATATGTAGGTAGGTGATGCATTATGAACAGTAACTTTTCGGAATTCGCAAATCACAAAATAGAAACTAAGCATTCATTCCATTGCCACACAGTTAAACTCTTACACCATGTCACATACAAAGGTCATTTAATGAACAGCTTAGAAACAATCTAAAACAAAAACATAAATTCAGCTAAAACGCTTATCCATAATACCAAATTCCTCAATTTTTTTCCATTGTTGACAATTTTCCCTATTTCCGTACCGCATTCTTCTGCCCAACCAATCACAATACCAAATACACCTCTACCTCCTCCTACACCCCACCAATCATCACAGCAAAACACTTAGGTATAACATTATTTAGTTATAATACACCTGTCGATGGGAGAAGTGCTCTCCTGAAACCAATAGTGTTTAACTCACCAAGTGGTATTATCATTTTCGATTCGTGTGGATAAAAGATGGGAACATCCTTGCAAGAGAAAGGCAGGGCTCCAAAGTAATACTAATAAAAAGTCAGAATTCTCTGGAGATAATAAAGTAATTACAACAGTCTCACTAGATATGTATAGCGCTCATACAATACAAATTTAACACTAAACTTACTGTGAAGTACAGAACTGTTTTATTTATACTTTAAAACCAGATGTTATAATCTTTCTCTCTTTTTTTATATAACTATTGTTTCCTTTATTATTATGTGTTAATGCTACCTCGCCAGATATGCTACATAACTCTCTTATTTATGTATTAAAAACTTATTTACATATATTTTTAATTTCATTTTCTATAGTACTAATGTTTCATTTACTATTTTGTGATAAAGCTACTTCGTTAGACAAAGGACAGAAATTTTATATTTATGCTCTGGGAGCTGATGTATGTACATCAGCTTCTATTTTTATTTTTACTTTTATTTTCTATAGTACTATCGATAATAATAATTTTATTATTTTGTGACAGAGCTACCTTGATAGACTTAAGGCAAAAATGTTGTGTAACTGTCTTGAGAGTTGACGTACATCTGTTTTTAATTTCATTATTTATGGTACTGTTGTTTATTTTACTATTTTCTGACATAATACAGAAAAATCATATTTATGTTTTGGGAACTGATGTGCATCGGTTTTTACCTTCATTTTGTGTTACCGGTGTTTGTTTCATTATTTTTGGATAGAGTTACTTTGCAAGACATTAACAATTGCAGTTCACGGTATATTTTCTGATTATATTTTTTTCTTTTCTGTTTATGTTTAATTATCTCTGTTAATTATTTTGCATCCAAAAACATGGAACCACAGGGCAAATTGAAAGAGTACTGCCTCAGAACAGACTTGTCTAGTGAGGCAGTAAATTTCCAAATAGGAACAATTGTACATACTACGTTTATGATAAGTATTTTTAAAATATGGTTATTTTATTGTTATTGTTATTTATGTGTGTAAAAAATGGTAATAAATAATTTCATTTCAGTATTTAGCAAAGTATTTGCACCATTATTATCGTGGAACTCTATTTTTACTAGGTCAAACAAAATTGAATATAGTTCTACATATATATTTTCCTTGTATAAGAATGACCGTTTCGGCTGACTAGGCCCTTATCATATGTAGTCATCCTGATACAAAACTCAAAGTAAGTCCAGTCCAGTCCTGAAACCTAGACTAAAATAAGCCTTTGAATTTTAAACCAAAACAAAGACATTTTCCTTGTCTAAGACCTTCTTTTTCTCGTGCCGTGTCAGGTCTCCCCCCCCCCGACGATTGCTATTATCAATTATTATAGTGGAGAAATCTCCCTATCTGTCTGCCTGTCGATCTGTCCTGTACTCCCCGCCCGGAACAGATCCTCCACTCGCCCTATTCCAGTCCATTCCATAATGTTATGCAGCCAGGACACGTGTCTTCTGTGACTATTTTCGCTAATTTGCTACCTACCACTAGATATAGAATAATATTGATAAAACAAATTTGCAATTGAACTAAAATGGCTTTAATTAACAAAAAAACAATAAATAATGACCTATAATGACCCTGACGGACATTAGCGGCGATTAGGTATATGTATAACTGTGTTTAACTATGTATAACTATATATATGGAGTAGGCCAGGGCCCTCACAGGGCTGTAGCGCCAATGATGATGATGATAACTATATTTACTATTTATGTAAATTTACTAACTACTTCAGAACAGGTATATACTATACTAGTGAGGTAGTTCACAATATAATAATAATAATAATAATGAACACTTCCTTGCACCCTGCGCAAGTGGCGAGTTTATTGCCGTATGGCAATTTCTTACAACTAACCAGTGTTTCCAGCCCAGAGAAGCAATATTTGCGTGAGAAATAAATTTAAATAAATTTCTCCTCTGCTGGGAATCGAACTCAGGACGCCATCCGTCTTGTATTGCCTGATTACTTTATATTCATAATAATACAAATAAATTTGGGCTGTTTCGTAAATGTCTTAAATTGATTGACATGTTATTTTGGTTCTTATAGGTATTGCGCAAAAGGTGCGTTTTGAGATTTTGTTTTAGAATAATTAAGTAATATTTCCGGTTTGCCGGAGGGTGTGCCGGAGCCTATTTCATGAATATAGTCCTGCTACAGAAAAGGCATGATCGGTGAAATTAGTTGGATACAAAGAAAAAATAAATACGATAGCAAAAATACCTAAAATTATACATTTTCGTTTGCGGTAAAATATAACAAATAGAAGAAAACATGGATATGTTATGATTAATATGACATAAGCAAATATTGCTTCTCTGAGCTGAAAACACTGGTTAGTTGGAAGAATAGAAAGAGTTTGATAGAAAGAGAGAGAGAGAGAGAGTTGCTGACCACTGTCAAGAGACGCAAAGCCACATATTCCATGGTGAAAAATGTGCCCTTCTACAACTTAAAGTGGAGGAAAAGATAGAGGGAAGAAAATTTTGGCTCAAAAATCTTAGGCAGTGGTTCGGGATTCCGGATGGGGCAGCACTCATTATAGGTTAAGTAAGATCGTGTAGGTGTAGAGGATGGTGAGATGGTCATATAATATCTTACCACATGTTTTATTTGTACTGCAGCAAGAGTCAAGTGAATATTGGTAGATACATTCCTCAGATCCTGGTTTTGGAGGTTGGAAAAATTCAAAGCAATCCACAACAGCGCAGATAAAGCCGGCCCTAAAATATCAGAATTGTATCTACATATTATTATGTACAAAATACAGTTTTTTTTCCACGATTTGAAAAAGAAACTCGTGAATTATCAATCAAATACTACTGTCTTTATGGTTACAATCCTAGGATCGGTGTGATTCAAGCACACCATCTCTGTTGTCCGTCAGCCTCTTCATCTCCTGGTAGCTGCTACAGCTCACATCACTGATCACCTGATCTATATAACTGTCTCTAGGGCGTTTTCTATATATAGTATATTCTTCATGGTTACAATCCTAGGATTGGTTTGCACCGCACACTCCATCTCTCCACATATCTCTGTTGTCCGCCAGCCTCTTCATCTCTTGGTAGCTGTTACAGCGCACATCACTGATCACCTGGTCCATATAACTGTCTCTAGGGCGACCTCTGTAGTTTCTGCCTTTTTGACATTCTTTTGGCGATAGTAACACGAAGACCTGGATGTCTATCCATTTGAATCGTTGTTGGGCAATCCTCTTTTGGAGTTGGAATTCTACAATTAATTATGATTAAGATATAGAATTGCTCACCCGCCATCTTCAGCTCTTCCTTCGGCACAGAAACATCCAACATAGCAGTCAGTATCGCCATTGGGAACTCTTTCGTTAATTTCCAAAATTTTACCGCTATAATGTACAAATTAATGTTTGTTAGTGTCTTTTTATTATTAACTATATACCCAGAAGCCTTTTACTAAATAGAAGAAGAATTTTATATAGAAGTTGCTGTGAAATATATAAACTGAAGAGCTTACGACGAAGTAGGTATTGATCTGACCATCACTATGCAAAATTGAGATAGTAAAATTTGAAACACCTGTGCTTTTAAATAACTTGAAATACACGTTAGTGCAAAATTGATACGAAATAATGTTAAGTATTTGAACTATTAACTCACTTGTAAAGGCACTGATTATTCTGTACTTCCATAGACATGAAAGGACAATTGAATGCCACAATTTCTCTTCTATGATAGATTCCTTTGCAGCCGATCTCCAAGTAATGACTTATAGGAGATGGAGGTTCATTCCTTGGTTGACATATTGTCTCTAAAATCGAAACAAACTTGGTTTTGTGTTTTATAAAAATGCTTTGTTCGTATTCAGTAATTTCAAAATGAATACGTATTATTAATTACCCATTGTATTTTTACTGACAAACTTTTTTACATCTCAATAGAGACGAGGTTGGGATAGAACCAGGAATTATACTATTGCCATCTATGATGTAACGAAGAAACCTTTTTTGTAACTCCATGTATTGAGAAATTAATTTACTTGTAAACAATGAAAGCAACAGTCCTTTTAAATGAGATGACGGTGTCTCGCACATATGTATGTCACATGAAATATTAATTAATTTTTGTTTTGTTTACCTACTTGTACCCATTGTGTTATTAATTACCCGTATTTGGTAGAATTCCATTATAAATTATTATGTACCTATGTATATTTTATAGCTATTTCGTCTTACTACAACTTTATAATGTCGCAGTAAAACTATTTATCAACAATGTTAATTATAATCTTCAATTTAATCACGGTGTTTTTTAAGTTATATTAATATTAATGAATTAGATTAATTGTATTTATAATGATTAGTTAAAACACTTACCATCAATAATGTAAAATATCACAATAAATAGCAAAAATGATGTAATTGAGCGCTCCATAGTTTCAAAGTAGGTAGTACTAGAGTCTGTTGTCTGAGTAAAATAATATGGCAAGTACTACAGTCTTTAACGTAACACCACATAATGCTTCGTTCATACTCATGTGTTAATATTTATTTAATTAATGGCTAAAATAACAAATGCTGTACATAATATGTAGGTATTTATTGTACCTAACGCAATACTCCATTCATTTTTGTCCTCAATTTGATGATTAAAATCGTCATTTCCATATTTCCATCTAAAACTTTAAATTTCAATAAATATTAGGTGCAAAGTTTTATACATAGATACCACTTAGTTAATTTTGATCTGCTCGTTGTACTGCTAAGTAAGTATGTAGGTGCCTACTGCCTATAATTTTAATTAATAAATATAGGCCTGTGTGTTGATAGATTTGTATGAAGATAGCGATGTTTATGAACAGTTAAGTTTACAGTTAATTGTACATATATGTAATAATAAGGCAACCACTTAAATATTTTTTGCAGTAGATCATTCCACCATCATACCATTTCCTTATTTGGAGTAGGCAGAGAGATCCGAACGTCAGACTTTTCCCATTTGGCGTAAATTTCTCGCTTCATTCACATCCATGCATCGTCTCGTACACGCTCTTCTATTACCTACTCTTATACTTCTAACGTCTCCATCTTTCAAAGTTCCATTTATGTGATCGTGCCAACTATTCCTTGGCCCACCTCTACTTTTCGTTCCTCTCTTAGCAGAATTCATCATCCATTATTTCCATGTGTGGTGTTCGGTTCTCTACCTACCCTATTAGAGACTTGGCTTAATAATTTGCATATTTATATGTTATACAAGCGTCCTACAATTTGAGTTTACAAGTATCTTCATCTGACATTTATTATTTTTCTCCAATCCCGATTTTACATACCTACCTTAATTATACGTTTTATCTTTATTTGCACAATATGAATATTGCCTCTTTTAGATGAGGTGAGACTGATGTGTGGATATACACGCACATGTCGTACTTCCTTTTATTAGTTAATTCCCCCCATATAAACATACCCCCTAATGATTGTGTAGTCAGTTGTTTAAATTTTTATATATTTTTATATATCTCAACACATTTATATATTTTTGTACATTTGATTTTTATTTAATTTAATTCAATAACGTAATATATAATTACATCTTGCAGCATTCTCTGATTCAGTGTGGCTAAGTATGTAAGTGCTAAGTAGTTATTCACAACATTCATTTTTATATATATTCATTCAGTAATATTCTTATGTTTATGCTATGTAGTATTTTTTATTTGAGTTTTTTAATTAATTTATTCTTTGGTTTCTAATGTATTTACCTACTTTCGTGTTTAATTTACCTTCTTATGTGTTTTTATTTTTTTATATATCCTTTGCTACCGTTGATATGTCTATATGTTAAGAATTTTTATAAATTGTATTTCTTTGGTTTATACTGTGTCATGTAATATTTTTGTTTTGTAAAGGGCTTTGAGCCGCACACCTGTAGCAGGTTGCCCCACATTGTGGGATATCCTGTGACGGTGTGTGGTATTTTTATGTTTGCTGAACCAGCTTATAACAGGCAAACCAAAGTTTGGGCAGGACAACGTCTGTCGGGTCCGCTAGTTATCGGTACCTAAATATCCTGACAATTGTAGGCGGAGTGCGGGATGGATTGCACTCCTCTACCAACTAAGATAATTATTTTTAATTTGCGCAGCCCATTTGATCTTTTAAGATGTTTGCTGATCATTCTACGTGTTGCATATGTACAATATATTAGGTATGTAAAATTAAAGAATTGCTGTGTGAAATTGATTTTATCCAAAACACAAATAATCAATTAAGTAAGTACACATTGCATAGTGTATATGCACCTTAAGATTTGACAGAAAGCAATTTTACTATCTTAGGTAGGTAATATAAGTAAGTATATATAATTTTTAATAGCCATTTTTGTGTTTTTCGTGATGTCATAAAATGATTATTGTGTCTGATATCACACTGTTTTCCTGAAAAAATGATATCACTGTTGACGACTTCTCTACATCGTAAAATTTAGTTTTTAAAAATTTAGATAAAAAAGCAATCAAATGTGTACCTATTTATTAATGTTATAAGAGACGAACCAAATATAAAACATGTTGTTTTTAGTAACTTATTTGTCAATGAGTACTCCCTCTATACCTAACTATTATATTATGTAAATGTTAAATGAAAGTGTGTTGAATATACCTATGTACATATTTGAAGACAATATGTGAACAAGTGTTGAATCGTATCACAGAGTACGATAGTTATCCAACTGTCGATTCGTTCAAGATAATTTATTTCTCTTGATGAATCGACAGTATTCCATCTTAGTCCCGTGTGAGAGAATATTGTATGCTATAGTAGAGTTTTTGCACGGTTTTTCCAACTATGAAGTCAAAAAACACCAACTTAGAGGCTTATGTAATGGGTTTCAAAACTGCATGTATAAATAAATAATTTGCGTAAAAATATTTTTGGAATGAAAACAAATTGACATAGAAATAGTTGATGATGGAATGGTATTACTATTTTAGTAAAACAACTTCGGAAAAAAGAACAAATTTACTATGCACACTAAACAGAATAGGCCAAAGACAAGGTCACGACCTTGGGGTATTCCCATATTTCATACATTAGAGTTTTACATAATTATTGCTAGTTTTAAAGTATATTTCACTAGCAGCCAGATTTCTTGATGCACGTGACTAACGGTGGATAATCACATGAACATTCAATGCATTTTTCTCCGTCATAAATGACTTGATCACCAATCTCCATCTCCTCACTTCCAAAGTAACATTTTGGTCTGTCACTCGGACTTGATTTCCTGACGACGCTCGAGAAAATGCTTGCTAAAATATAAATAAACCTACATTTTATAATATTATTTACAAATATAAACAAAGACATTGAACACTGACGGACTTATTTTCTTACGTCCAACCAGATTCTCCAACGTGGTTATTTAAGGTTTACATACATACATACCATCACGTCATGTCCCTCACGGGGTAGGCAGATAGAACCGAACGCCACATTTTTCTATCTTGACATACATTCATCGCCTCAACATTCATACATCATCTTATACATGCTCGTCTGTTGTTCACGCTTCTAACATTTCTGTCTTTCAAAATACCTTTCACATGGACGTGCCATCCCTTCCTTGGGCGGCCCCGACCTCTCATTCCATTCCTGTCCGCAATGTATAGGTACCTATTTTCTTTGTCAGGCGTTCCTCATTCAGTCTCCCCATGTTAATTTTATTTAATACCTACACAAATTAAGAAAACAACAGCCATCGGAACTGTATTAAGAATTGGTTTTTGGCGTTTCTTATTTCAAATCTTAATTGTTACTTTTGCAAATATGAAAAAAAATCCTCTTCCTGGTGCAATTTAAATGTAGATAGGTATACAAGATGTTCTTGCGACGGATGTATCTATCTATCCGCCGCACAAGTATATTACATACAACGACACTTAGTAGGTACCTATACAAGATGTACTTGCGACGGATGTATCTATCTATCCGCCGCACAAGTATATTACATACAACGACACTTAGTAGGTACCTATACAAGATGTACTTGCGACGGATGTATCTATCTATCCGCCGCACAAGTATATTACATACAACGACACTTAGTAGGTACCTATACAAGATGTACTTGCGACGGATGTATCTATCTATCCGCCGCACAAGTATATTACATACAACGACACTTAGTAGGTACCTATACAAGATGTACTTGCGACGGATGTATCTATCTATCCGCCGCACAAGTATATTACATACAACGACACTTAGTAGGTACCTATACAAGATGTACTTGCGACGGATGTATCTATCTATCCGCCGCACAAGTATATTACATACAACGACACTTAGTAGGTACCTATACAAGATGTACTTGCGACGGATGTATCTATCTATCCGCCGCACAAGTATATTACATACAACGACACTTAGTAGGTACCTATACAAGATGTACTTGCGACGGATGTATCTATCTATCCGCCGCACAAGTATATTACATACAACGACACTTAGTAGGTACCTATACAAGATGTACTTGCGACGGATGTATCTATCTATCCGCCGCACAAGTATATTACATACAACGACACTTAGTAGGTACCTATACAAGATGTACTTGCGACGGATGTATCTATCTATCCGCCGCACAAGTATATTACATACAACGACATTTAGTAGGTACCTATACAAGATGTACTTGCGACGGATGTATCTATCTATCCGCCGCACAAGTATATTACATACAACGACACTTAGTAGGTACCTATACAAGATGTACTTGCGACGGATGTATCTATCTATCCGCCGCACAAGTATATTACATACAACGACACTAGTACCTATATAAAAAAAAATTACAGTGGTCGTGGAGGAAAAATAGTAAATGATATTATTATTAATAAATAACACGAAACATAATTTAAAAATAAGTGAAACTTACATCTAAAAGGAAAAAGCCAAAAAATGAGTCCATTGTTGGGAGATCCCACAATACTATTGTTTAGGTTCATTGTAATGTTTTGATAAAATATATAATCTAAAATATAATAATTTTGCTAACTTTCCATTTGTTAAAAGTGCTGTAGTAGAGATATTCTAAGGGAGTGAATTTTCTATTAACATTCGTTGTTTATTCTTTTTATTATACGATGGAATCGAGATTGCTAATCTTAAAGACTCTTCGAGATTCCTATCTCTTCTTCTTATCAGTTTCAATCCTGGGATTGGTTTGCAACAGCTATGGCTGCCTCTCTTCTTCTCCACTCCGCCCTGTCCTCTGACAGCCTCTTCATCTCCACGTAGTTACTACAGCACATGTCGTCGATCACCTGGTCCATGTAGCTCTTTCTTGGTCGGCCTCTATAGTTGCTGCCCTCTACCATTCCCTCCGCGATGGTTATGAGCAGACCCGGGTGCCTCATGTTATGGCCAATCCAGTTGGATCGTCGTTGGGCGATTCTTTTGAGGAGTTGCCTTGTTTCCCCGGCTCTGCTCAGCACCTCACAATTTTGGATGTGGTCCGACCAGTGGATCTTCAACATGCGTCTGTAGCACCACATCTCGAATGCAGACAGGCGTTCTTTTTCCCTCTGGCCTACGGTCCATGTCTCACAGCCATATAGCAAGACACTCCAGACAAAGGTCTTAATGAGGTTTTTCCTTATTCTTATGTGGATATTGGTGGATTCAATAATTTTGGATTTTTTATTATATGCTATCTTAGCCTGTAGAATCCTGCTGACAATTTCTGCATTTGAACGCCCATCTATCCTATCTCTAGTGCAATGTATTTTTGTAGCTCATTTGTGTTCTGTGAAGTGGTCTATATTACAGTGGTAGAGGAGACTGTGAAAATAGAATCTTTAAGACAGTTCAATAAGTGATAAAATATTAATTAACTTACGACACCTCCACGCTTCAGGACAGCACTTGGTGTTTTCATAGTACAAGACAGCACATCGTCCATTGATAGAAAACTTCATTAAATCTAAATTACAGTTTAAATCCTTGCACGAAGGTCCGTCGAATGAGCCATACTTGTAGTCTTTGGTGCAGACACACCTTTTGCAAACTCCCTCAGGATTAAATCTTTGTCCCTCTCTGAAGATCCTGTTATTCCAAACACACCTCTTCAATTTTTTTATATCTTTTTTATCTGGAATCAAAGAAATTGTAAATAACAATCACTCACATTTTTATCTACCTACTTGATAGAATTTCATGTTAATGATTAAAAAACACTTTATTTCTCAAACATGACTTATAAATGTGTATTTTAATTTCCTGGTATCTACATAATCTATACATAATTTCTATCAGCATTATACAAAAATGTTTCTAATAAAAGGAAAATACAATATTATCGAAATCTATGTATTAGAAATGATTTCGTACGACAAAGTATTTATTAATTTAAAATATTTTTTTACAAGTGTGATAATATCTGAAGTAGATATAATATAATACGATAAAGTAGCAAATAAAAAGGATAATACTACTAGTTGCATGTAACACATGAGATCCAACTGTATAGTTGCTATAGTATGTATAGTTGAAGAATAAGTACCAAACTAAAATCCCATAAATACAAATTATTTAATATTTTAAGATATTTGATTTTCTATACTTCTATACAACACATGTACCTGTGTATGTATGGCAAGAAAGGATAGTATGGAGGTCAGTCCTTTGATCCTACCCAGAATATGAAAACAGCATGATGGTAAGTATGTATGTATGTTTGGAGATTAGTATCAAACAATTAAGTCTTCTTATATATTGTGTGTAGGCGATTGCCATACAAATTGTATGAAGCAATGTCATCACTAAATTCAATTTTTATAAAAATTATTAAAAAAAATTGAGATGTGCTAATACAATGTTAATATTTTTTTATAGAAAATTAAATTATCTAGTTGGGGTGTTTCGGCTTTTTTTGATATTAAAAAAAAATGGAAACATAGGCAGTTAAACTCATAAATTTATCAGAAAAAAAAAATTTTCTTAATAAAAAATGTTTGAGAAAACCTGGATTTTTTTGAAAAAAACCGATTTGAGATTTTGAATTTGTCTATGTTTATAGCAAATTTCGGCGTTTTAGCTTTTGTGGTTTCTGAGATACATGGAAAAATAATCCAAAATTTCAAAAGTTGATAACCCCTGAGTGAAACAAAAATTCACAATTCTGAGTATAAAAGTTTTGTAGGCCTATAACTGTTTATATATTCTGAAAATTTGGGCTCTGTAAATTGAGCGGATCAAAAGTTATAAGGGGGGGGGACACACACACCACACACACACACACACACACACACACACACACATACACACACAAAACTCACATAAAATGTTCTACTCCGAATTCTGAGTAAATCCATGTATGGGTACATATATGCTGCGAGGCCTCTAGTTGGTGTTATTAGCATGCAAAAAGTCCACTACGCCATACAAAATGTTCCTTCGTACACGCATCTTGGCTTAATAATGTCGATTCATTCAGAGAATTGAATTCTCATGAACGAATCGACAGTTGGATAATAAGCTAAAAGTTTAAGTCATCAGTGTATATATTTTAATTTGTGGATAAGGCTACTCTACTAGGCTATGCCTGTCCCAGAGTAGCGTTATATAAATCAGTTCTATTATTTATATTCGTCATAGTGTAAGTTATTTTTTATTCGTCATAGTGTTAGTTATTTTTTATTAGGATTAGTGGTAGGTTGAAGTGATACAGAGGTGTAAGTGTACGTTTTATAATATAATTTTGATTTTTTCTAAATCAATTATGTACTCATATTCAATAAATTTTGTGTTTCTTTTATTCCTTTAGTAATTAACCAGTTGCTTGCTAAACCAGTTAACCAGTTGTATTTACTTTGATGGTGGCTGTAGCACATTTGAAATTTTCTGTTAAATATGCCCAAAAAATATCTCACCGCATACTTTATTCTTCATACAGCATCCGTTCAATGTATATTGGAGAATACAACCTTCGACTGTTTTTGGATACAAGGATTCGTAGCAATCACCATTGATACTACATTCGACCCTGGCACTGAAAAAAGAGAAAAAACTCACAGCCAGTTTAACAATAGAAAAAAAAAAACAAACGGTTTCTAATTCAATGTCGCCTTTGACTTGTTGACAATCGGGCAGTTGATTTATTTCATTCGGGAGAAAAGGGGTCATGATTTATCACGGAAGGTTTTGTCAACGATCATATCATATTTAATCAAAGTCAACGATATTTTAAAAAGCGGATAAATGGTAGAACGATTCTTATAAAGATAATACGTACCTACTTATATTATCAACATTTTGCTTTACAAAAACCTATTATCAAAACTCAAAATGTTATTCAAACCAATATTGTGAATTCAGTTTGATTTACCTTTCCCACGGAAAATTTGCAATGCAACGGCAATGCATACATTCATCTATTAGTATATTATCACCAGGCCAGTACACGCTTTCTCTGAAAAAAAAAAACAATATCCGTTCATTGCATTGAACTATATTACATACTAAGTACAGTGCATATATAACAATGGTTCATTATTGAAATTATATTTGTTTGTGAGCCAATATATTGTGTTTATAAATTATAATACTAGTTGCATGTAACATATGAGATCCAAATGTCGATAGCGATAGTATGTAAAGTTGAAGAATAAGTACCAAACTATAAACACATAAAGCAAAATTATTGAATATTTTAAGATATTTTGTTTCTATACAACACATGTAGGTATGTATGTCAAGATAGGATAGTATGGAGGTCAGTCTTTTTTCCTACCCAGAATATGAAAACAGCATGATGGTATGTATGTATGTTTGGAGATTAGTATCAAACAATTTAGTCTTCTTAGATATTGTGTGTAGGCGACTGCCATTCAAATTGTATGAAGCAATGTCGTCACTAAATTCAATTTTTATAAAAATTGTAATAAAAACATTTGAGATGTGCTAATATAATGTTAATATTTTTTATAGAAAATTAAAATGAACTTTGCGGTACGCGCCGAGCTGCATAGTGCATGCATTGTTTCGTGTGCTCCTCAAATTTTAATAAATTTTCGTTGGTAAATATTAAAGAAACCAGTACAAATTGAAAAATTCAATTAAGTGTTAACATTAAACTAATAAAACACAAATTATTTAAAAGAAGAAAGTACATAAATAAAGTGAACAAAAATAAGATAGAAAAAAAAAAACTACCTACGATAGACATAACTTATAATAACGAGTTGCCGTCATCGGCCGGGCTGCCTATCTGTGTGAATTTGTGAGTGTGTGAGTGATTCGCCAACTAACAGTGCTCAGTTGTTTTACAATCTACGGGAACGTCAGTATTTGTCAAAAATTTTCGACCAAACAAAACTGTGCCGAATATATATTATCACATCACGGAAATCTTTCAAACGAAGCTATTCTATATTTTGCTAAATATATTAAACAAAAACGAATACTCAATTTGAAGCGTTTTTTGATAAAACAAAGGCTGAAATGAATATTCAAACGAGGGAAATTTTATCACAGATTGATGAAAAACTTAAACCCCTCACTCAAGAAATAGAAGAACTTAAACCCCTCACTCAAGAAATAGAAGAACTTACACACGAAATGAAAAAAATTGAGTTGCGAGAAAAATGAAAGAAAGAATAATATCGTACTCTTCGGTATTTGTGAGACGGAAAACTCACAGACGAAACTGATCGAAATGACAGTCGGAAAGTTAAATCGTGACTTACATTAATTTAATGATGACAAATCGGGATATAGACAACATTTTTCGTCTGGGTAGAAAAGTAACAAACCCAGGCCCATAGTAATCAGGCTCATAAATAGCTGGCAGAAGTATGAAATAATAAGGAACAAAAAGAATATCACAGACGCATACATCACGGAAGACTACACGAGGGAGGTGTTGGCTACGAGAAAACAACTACAAGAAAATCTAATAGAAGAAAGGAAACTATGCTATAGTAAAATACGATAAATTAATAATAAGAGAAGGAAACAAAGAGAAACGAAAGAGAGATGTGTCAGAATCACCAGAGGCTGTGATACAGAGCCGCAAACAAGGTAACTTCATAGACAACACCACCATCGGACAAAACCGTATCAACGCTTTTGATCATATGAGACAAAGATCTAATTCCTTCTCACGTAACTCCTTGACACCAGAAGAAAGGAAATAGGAAACAGTCATCGGCCACCGCAAAAAAAAACCTTTAACTAACTATAACGCAATCAAAACATTCCCCAACCCGAGTGGTCGTCGTGGGGAATTAGACCAATACCCTCCAACGATTGAATATAAATGTAAGAATAATAACAGTCTAAAGATATGTACCTATTACGTTAGATCTCTCTCATCAACTGAAAAAATTATAGAACTTAAAAATGCTTTCGAAAATATCAAATGTGACATTTTAGGACTCGCAGAAGTAAGAAAAATTAACTGCAAAATAGAAGAACATAGCAAGCATATTTTCTGTTACATGGGAGAGACAAAAGGTTTATATGGAGTTGGTTTTCTAATTAACAAAGTACATAAAAACCAATTTCGTGAGAATCTCAGAAAGAGTAGCTTTGCTACAGCTAAAATTTAGAAATCAGGCTTTATCAATAATTCAAGTTTATGCTCCAACTGAAAAATCAAATGAGAATGAAATAGAAAAGTTTTATGTGGATATAAGAAGAGCCCATAATCTAGTAAATGGTATAACATTGGTCATAGGAGATTTCAATGCTAAAATTGGAGAACCCAAAAAGTACGAAAACCTAACTATGGGTATTTATGGTTATGGCAAAATAAATGAAAGAGGAGAAAAAATGATTGAATATGCCTGTGAATTCAAACTCTCTATTATGAATACATTTTTTAAGAAAAAAAAATAGTAGAAGATGGACATGGATATCTCCAGACCAGAAAACAAAAAATGAAATAGACTTTATTGTATGTAATAAGTCAGGTTTAATAACAAATAGAGAGGTACTGTCATTGACTAATTTTCCATCTGATCATAGACCAGTGCGAGCAACACTAGATCTTAATCTTCCCAAAAGAAACAGAAAAAACTCCAAATCATTTACAAGGCATCCAACATCACCAGAGGAATTAGAAATTTATATAAAACAGCTACAAACACAGATACCAGTGTTAGAAATAGAAATAGAACATACAAATAAAGTACAAAACTATTACAATAGGCTGGAAAAAGCTATATCATAAGGATTAAAAACAAAATTAAATAATAGCAAAGGAAACAAAATACAAAAATTCTAATCAAAAAGATCAGAACTAATAAGAATCAAACCTAAGAATGAAGAAACAAAAAAATAACCCAGCAATATGTTTAAAGAAACGCATAACGCAATAAAACAGGACTATATAAAACACAGAAAAATAATAATAGAGAAAAATTTAATTAAATATAGAAGTACCAAAAGTGCCAATAAGGAATAATCTACCCATAAAACATGGATACAGAAACTTAAACATGGAGAAAGGATAAGAAGAAACAAAATCTAGAAATGATATCATAGCACATGCAACATCATTTTACAGAGATCTATACAAAACCAATGACAAACACATAGAAGATGAAATTAACACAGAATCAAGTAATACAGTCAGTGTTAAATAAATAGTCGAAGCAGAAGTAAAGACACATATAAAGCAACTTAAGTCTGAAAAACTATTTCTTGGGGTTTAAATCTTCTTCCTCTTCTTTTGTGAAGTCATTTGGGACAGTTCATAAATAAACTATTTCCTATAGTCTAATTTTTCTTTTTCTTAATTTATGTATACCTTGGGTGAGTTTTTATACAAACTATTTCCTATAGTCTAATTCGTCTTCTTCTTCCTTTATGTAGACCTTTTGGTTAGTTTTTAAACAAACTATTTTTAAACAAACTATCCTTTAGTCTAATTCTTCGTTTTCTTATTTTATGTAGATGTTGGGTGAATTTTATATAAAATATTTCCTATAGTTCAATTCATCTTCTTCTTCTTTTATGAAGACATTTTGGTCAGTTTTTTATATAATACATTTCCTAATGTGTAATTCTTCTATTTCATCTTCTATGTAGACCATTGGGTCAGTTTTTATTACAAACTATTTGTTATAGTTTTATACTTCTACTTCTTTTTTTATTTAGTCTTTTGGATTAGTTTTATGTCTAATAGTCTATTGTAACGAAATATTATGAACAACATGCATACTTGATGAAAATACATAAAAACGAATGGGATGTGACCAACACTAGAATCTTCTCATTACTTTTGTTCAGTCAAATTTACACCATTTATTATATCATCATATATTGCTTAATTTTCAATAACTACACATTTCATTTTGATGAAAATATATAAAAAATCGGGGTTGTGGCCATTGCTGGATCTTCACAACGTTTATATTCATATTAAAAACTATTTAACATAGCTTAAGTCTTCTTCTTCTGTAATGTAGACTTACATATGTGTCAGTTTTATTGTGCAAAACTATAATAAACTATATGCACACTTGACGAAAAATATAAAAACGAATGGGATGGGACCAACACTAGAATATTTTCAGTACTTTTGTTTAATCAATTTTTAAACCATTTCCCATCATCCAAAATTACTAAATATTTAAAACACATTATTTGCGTTCGATGACAATATATAAAAATAGGGGTTGTGGCCAAATCCAAACTCTTTACGACGTTGTCTTTTTATAATAAGTCATATTTAAAATCATTTCCCATAGTCCATGCGTGCAGAAATTGTATGTGCTTATATATAAAAGCAAATGGATTGTGGCCATCACTTTAAGATTTTACACCGCTTAAACTCAATTAAATTTCAAACTACTTTTCATACTACGGTTAAAAAAAATTATGTGTGACAATATTATGTAGGTATATAAACGATTGCTTATTCCTTCACTAATTTACATTCTTGGCCAACGGCGGGACATAAAAGCTAGTACCTATCCAATAATTCAATGTTATAACTGCTGCAGGTTTGGTCACTCCAAACCCACCTGTCGCTCTCCACATCGCTGTTACAATTGTGGTGACAACCATTCTGCAGAAGATTGCCCTAATTCCGACGACCCTAAATGCAACGATAACCACAAAGCAATAAGCACAATATGTCCAGAACTGACAAGACAAAGGAATACTAAAGAATCCATGGCATTAAACAACATATCATACCTTCAATCATCAAAACAATTTCCTTCAGTTAAAAAATCTTTTGCTGAAATTACTTCTTCCCCACCTAATGCACCATTTATCATTGTCAACGAAAAAAATTCAACCCCCTCTTCTTCAACCACGTCTTTTTACAAAACTATATTCAAACCTAATAAACCAAAACCCACGATCACTCCAACATTCGATACAAATGGATTAAACTCTCTTTTGCTACGCCTAAATGGAAACAGTAAAAATACATCATCAAATGGCTGTGCCCTAAACAATGAACAAAACACATCCCCTCATTCCACATCAACAATCTTATCTAATCAATTAACCGCCGACAATTCTTCCTTCATACAGACGCTTTTTTTTTTTTTTAAGATATTTATTTTTTAATAAAAAGTAATAGGTACATTGTTCTTTTCCCGCCAAACTGCAAAGCAGTTTTTTGGCAGAGCAGATTCTCTCTTTCACATAATTTTATAAATTTCACATATAATAATTATTTCAATAAACTTATCTCAAATATAAAAGATACAGAGACCAAAAAAAAATTTGAAAGAAAAAAAAAAAAAAAACTAGAAATTCGATTGAAAAAAAAAAATTGAATTAAACCTTACACATAATATACATTAGATATACCTATAATTAATCAACAATAATAATTTAAAGTCTAACGAACGCTTGAATTCAGATACAGATGTTTAAGAGTATTTTTTATAGTAACTATTTTCGTTTCGTCAGACTTTAAAATATTTCTTATCCTAATCGGCAACGCGTTAATAATATGCGGTACAAGATGTTTCCTGGTACGATCTCATCTCCATACACGTTGTTTGTCTTAGGTACCTGCAGGGCACGCTCCATCGCCAGCCAGCCAGGCACCTCCCATATATGTGACTTATTTCTGTTTTAAAAGATTCATTTTTGTATTCTTCCAAAATGATGCACTGTTTTACTTTATTTTGTATTGGGAGTATTTTACATATTTCAAATAATTTTTCATATTGACTATTACATGATTTTTTTGTATTGTTGTCCACCAACATTTTCAAGAAATTGATTTGAATTTGTTTAATTTTATTGGTGTGTGTTGGGTAAGTTAAGCCGTAACAAGTTAACGCGTAGCTGACAATCGAGTCGACCATAGCATAGTACATAGAATACAGTATGGCCCGAGAAACACTACCCTTTAACATATAAAAATTACACAATATTGAATTTAATTTTGTACAAATGAGTTCTACGTATTTACTCCAATTAAATGTATTATCAATCTGTAATCCTAGGTATGTATATTGGTCAACTTTTTCAATTTCTGAACATGCACAATCAATATAATTTTTGTGCATGCATTCATAGGTATGTCCCACAATTTTGAATGCTACATTTTTTTGTTTTGAATGAGCTGACCGTATGTGTACATATTTAGTTTTCTTCACATTTACAATAATTCCGTTATCATGGGCCCATTTAAATATGTTATTTAGGTCATGTTGGATTTTTTTTTTCGATGATAGTCGTATCATAATCTGCATACAAAATTCCTAAGTCATCCGCAAACATGTATTTACTACAGTATTTAATGACATTCCCGAGTGTATTGACATGCATAATGTAGCATAATGGTCCAGTGATTGATCCAGTTGCCACTCCGTATTTGGCTGTCCTTTTCTCGCTTATTCTGTCCTTAATTTTGACTACAAATTGCCTCTCACTGAGATAACTCTCGAACCACTTCTTCATTGGTCCTCTGATACCACATTCTTCCATAGCTACCATAAGCGTTTCGTGGTCAAGAGTATCGAATGCTTTTTTGAAGTCTATAAATAGTGCAACCACATGTTTCCTCTTATCCAAATTTTCATTTATTTCATCTGTAAATTTACTTAATAATGAATTTGTGCTTTTGTTTTTTTGAAATCCATATTGAATTGGGTTTATTATTTTAAATTTGTCCATAAAGTTATTTATTTGGTCCACTATGATTCTTTCTATTATTTTATCAATACTAGACAATAAGGCTATTGGTCTATAATTTGTAGTCTTTTTGTGATCACCCTGTTTGTAAATGGGTCTAATTATAGATAACTTTAACATTTCTGGAAACATTCCTTTTTCGATAGATAAATTAATTAATCTAGAAATCACCGGTCCTATATAATGTTTTACTGACTTTATGTCAGACATTCTTATTTTATCTACTCCCGGTGCTTTTTTCGAAGACATTTTATCGATACATTTAATTACCTCATCTGTAGAAACTTTTTTCATCCTCATTGAGTGATCAATAGGCACTGAATATTCTGATCTTTTTAAAAATTTTACATTACATTTATGTTTTATGTCTTCAATTTCGTTTGAAAATGTATCCGCGAATTCATTGCATATAATTTCCATGTTTCCTTGTTTATTCATATGTTAATCTATAACACTATCTAATGACAGTTTTTCTCTTCCTAGCCATTCATTTATATTTTGCCATAACTTTCTGTAATTTCCGATGTTTTCATTAATTATTTGTTTTATGTAATTATTTTTAGCGTTATTTATACATTTGCTTGTTTTGTTTCTCCATTTAGTGTATTCAAGTCTTCTAATAGTATCACCAGGAGAGTTTTTCCAATGTCTAAACAGATAGTCTCTTTTTATAATCATTTGTTTCAAAGAGTTTGTAATCCATAAGTTTTTTATTTCCTTTTCAGATACAATTGTTTCTTTTCTTGCCTTATTGTATATATTATTAAAATTATCGTAAATTTCTTGGTATAATTTTAATGGGCATGATATATGTTCCATATTTCTCCATTCGACTTCATTTAATAAATTGGAGACAATATTATTGTTAAGAATAGTAATATTGTTTTTTTTGCCACCCGTTACTTCTGGTTCGTCATTATTTGTTATTGTTAACCCAATAATATAGTGGTCTGCTACTTTCTGTGTGACTACAGTCGAGTGCAAAGTGTCGGTTTTACCTCTCACGTATGCATGATTTCACGTTTCTTCCATCAACAATCTCGTCTCTGGTCACATCACATATCAATTTGCAAAGACCATATTCACTTAACTTATTATTGTATTCGATTACCTGTCTGTTATTATCTTTTAGTATATTTATGTTTATATCTCCCATTAATATAATTTCTTCTCTTTTTGGTATATTACTCAGTATAATACTCAGTTCGGTCACAAAGTTCTTAACATTTAGTTGAGGTGGTCTATACATAGCTAGAATCCATCTGGTATCAAAATTTTTGGTTACTTTGCCGTAGATCGCTTCACTGTATTTTAACTGTAGTGTGAATTCTTCAAATTTGCATTTTTCATTTACATAAATCATAATACCTCCTCTTCTTCTGTTTATTCGTGTTTTTGTGTACATATCGAATCCTTTAATCTTATATAATGACGTTTCGTTTTGATTTATGTTTACTTCACTTAATATCATCATGTCCACTTCACATAATATATCTTTTGTTACCACCAGTAGTTCATTAAAATGTTTTCGGATTGAACGAACATTAACGTGAAATATTAAGAACTTTGTATTGTTATTTTTTATTTCCCTCTTCCAGATTTCAACATTTTCACATTTAGTATACTTGTGCATATCTGCTACGTCGTTTTTGAAAGCCATTTTTATTTATATTAAGTTTAGCATAACTTGAATAATATTCAATGATTTACTCTAATATTTTCATTATGTCGTTTTCATTGTTAATCGATATAATTTTACTTTTTTCGTCCTTACGTGCCAATATTTGTCCGTTTTTCACCCAAATAAAATTGTATTGCTCTTTCAATGATTTTTTCGATTACCAGAGCAGTTCCCTGGTGTACGGGATTAGGTTTTCATTCACATATATTCGATTTATATTTTGGCTTTTATCGTATATATCTTGATTCTTTACTATATTTTTTCTGTTTCTCAACCACATATTTCTTGTTTTAGTATTTTTAAATGTCACTACGATAGGTGCGGGGCGCGACGTCGACATATGTGGCACTCTCCAAGCATCCTGTATTTCGCCCTCTTCAATTCCCAGCTTCTTTCCAATTGTTTCAATCACACATTTTAAGTTTTCGTCCTCATTCCTTTCTACTCCTATAATTTCCACATTATTTCTCAGTTCCCTCTGTTCAATTTTTCTTATTCGTTCTTCAAGTGCCAAATTACATTTCTCAATATATACATTTTTGTTTCGTAGGTCGTCAATCTTCTTTTCAGCCTTAATCAATTTTTCATTCTGTTCAGCTTGCTTTTTTAGCATCTCCTCATATTGTGCCGCAAAGAAAGTTAGTGAGTTGCTCATGTTCTCCATGTCTTTTTTCATTTCACGCATTATCGACATCTTTTCATTTACTTCACTGAGCAACTTTTCCGGTGTCACATTTAGTGCGTATGATTCTGAGGTTTCTTCATTTATGCATTTTTTACACACTCCGGTATTAGTTACATCTCCTCTTTTAGGTATAACCTGTTTACACTTTTTACATTGCGTCATTTTTTACGTCAATTTTTGCGTTAATCAACCACACTGTACTTTTGCACTTTACTGTCAATTTTTTTTATTTTTTACACTACCTACACGTAAAGCGCCAATTGCACGTCTGTTATTGCCGAACGCACTAGAGAGAATTAATACACTCCTCATAAATATTTTAAGTAATAATATCAATCTACCGAACAACGCTGCTGACTATCTTTCTCCACTTCTCTCCTTTTTAAACCATGGCTCCACAAATGGAGAAAATACTTCAGTGGAACATTAGAAGTCTTCTACCAAATAAACCCGAACTTATTCAAATTTTAAAAAGTCATTCTGTATCCATAGCTGCAATCTCAGAAACATGGCCTTTCTAGTTCGTATTCCAGGATACCAATGCATCAGGGATGACCGCATGGTAGACGGGAAAGGAGGGTGCCGCTTTATTCATCCACAACTCTATCCCTTTTAAACAAATATTTTTTAACAATTTTACTAACGGTAGCTGTCAAATAGTTTCTGCGATAATTTGCTTTTATTGAAAAGGATTGGTCAAACTTTCTTTCTAATCTTCCTCCTCCTTATCTCATATTAGGAGATTTTATGCCCATTCTTTTTCATGGGGAAGTGAAAGCTACAACAGATCCGGCAGTAATGTTTTGGAATTTTTGGATATCAATAAACTATGCTTCTTAAACGACGGCTCCTCCACACCAAAGAAAAAGTGCAGTCGACTTATCTCTTTGCTCTGACGAATTGGCATAAAAATTCTCGTGGGCTGTATTCAAAGATCCTTTTTCCAGTGACCACTTTCCTATCATTATTACCTTTAATGACAAATCTAAACTTGTCCCTCACAGCCCTCCAACAACAACCAAATTTCGTACCAAAGGTACGAATTGGCAAATTTCTTTCTCTACTAAATTAGATCACTCCCTAACAAAGTCGACCTTATCCTTTTCAGACTACAGTACACTCCGGAGAAGTTAGTGCATTCCCATAGGATATGCTCAGAAGTCTGTTCAGGGACATGAGGACGAGTCGGATAAGCGAAAACGAAAGAGATAACTTTTGAAACTGCCGTGTCCAGTAAGGAATTGCGTGGTCCAATAATCGGGAACAATCCACGAGGAAAAAATTCGAGTCCTCACATCAGGAAGAAATGAAAATGTCAATCTGCCCACGGAAGAAGAAGACCAGCGACGTTGCCAAGCATCTAAACGAGAACTCCAGGCCAAGTTCTCAATCTCTCCTCAAACTGTGGGTAAATTTACAGGTGGGAGAGAAACACCACCCAAAATTGAGCTTCGGCCTCTATACAGGTTGTGAATTGAAGCTCGTCGCTATGTTTCCAGATCAAGGGGAGCCATACCTGTGAGAATAAAAAGTGTGTCGGTAGCGCAGGTTCTGTAAGCCTTTGCTTAAGCGTAAGAAGCGCTGTCCAGAAAGTAGTAGACGTCTAATGTATTGGGTTTCACAACGATGAGCCCAACAAGGAGCTGCATAACACATAATACTCACATAGGTAGCGTTGTAAAACAGTCTTGCTACTGGAAATTTAAGGCCCCAACTAGCTCGAGCAAGACGTGAAATCTTTTGGAAGGCTATTTTTGCTCTGTCGGATACAGCACGAACATGGTATTGGAAAGTTAGGCCTCTATCTAGTGTAACACCCAAAACTTTGACCCTATCCTTAAATATTACACGCGTATTGATAAATTTGATGGAGGGAGGACTTTTCATTATGCCTTTTAACACTAACCCATATGTCTTCTTAGGTGCGAAATTGAGTCTATGACTTATACCCCAATCTGCAACAGAAGAAAGTAACTGAGTAGCTGCGCGCTCAATAAGTGCTCGGGTGTTACCTTGAATAAGGATTGTAGCATCATCGGCATATGCCAAAATACTGCAGCCCGTAGGCGTTGAAAGTGATAGAAGGTCGTCGAACAAGATGTTCCATAACAGTGGACCCAGAACAGAACCCTGAGGGCACCCGATGCTAATTGGTCGCCAGTGCAAATCCTGTCCCCCGGGCATGGCCACATGTCTATTAGTAAAATAGCTCTTCACTATTTTATATATGTTGCAAGGAACCTTACGGTCTCGAAGTTTTTTTAAAATTAGAGGCCACCAGGCATTGTCGAATGCTCCCGCAATATCACGAGATATAGAGATAACATATTAACTATCAGAGCTACTAACAATATCAGATATAGCCAAGATAGCATCAACCGATTCCCGGACAATTGGCCGTGTGCCCTTTTTACCGTATGGACAATTTATCATGAGGACAATTGACCGTGAGGACAGTTGGCCGTGAGGACAATTGGCCGTGGGGACAGTTGGCCGTGAGGACAATTGGCCGTGGGGACAGTTGGCCGTGAGGACAATTGGCCGTGAGGACAGTTGGCCGTGAGGACAATTGGCCGTGGGGACAGTTGATCGTACGGACAATTGACCGTGAGGACAATTTATCGTATGGACAATTCACCGTGCGGAAACTATTTTTAGCATCAGAAAATTTTTTCTTTCTTTTTTCGTTTGAGTTAAATAAATTACGTGAATAAAAAAATGTTCGTTTATGGCGACGAACCGATTGCCTTATTTTTTATTTCAAGATACTAGGAGAAATCCAATATGTCGATAGTGATTAAAACGAAATTTTACAAAATTAGCGGTAATTATGTAGTTCTAATTTGCTACATTTTGAGATATAAGAAGACGTCTGTTTTTAGACTTCTTCTTCTTCTTTTTTTCATTTTTCGAGATGGATATCGATTTATACTAATAAGAAGGTGTAGATTTCGAAACAATTTGAACTTCTTTGTTTTCTTTTGAAATGATGAGAAACCAATATGGCGGCCGTGATTTAAGGATGAGTTTTCAAAGTGAATGATTATGTTGGGTTTATCGAGTTTTAATTTGCTACATTTTGAGATTTAAGAAGACGTCTGTTCTTAAACTTCTTATTGTTCTTTTTTTGATTTTTCAAGATGGATATCGATTCATACTAATTAAAAGTTGGAGATTTCGAAATAATTTAAACTTCTTTGTTATCTTTTGAAATAATGAGAAAACAATATGGCGACCACGATTTAAAGGTAGTTTTTCCAAAATGAATTGCTTTATTTTCAGATTTAATTTGACGTTTTTAAAATAATTTTAAATACCTTAAGTGCGTTCGGATATAATGAATATTTAGATGGGTCGATGGCAGTACGGTTAGAACGCTGGGCTAGTAATCCAGTGGTCGCGAGTTCGAATCCTGCCTCGACCGATTTCGTTCGCCTATAGCACAAGCATTTATTTGCTTATTTTAGGGAACGTAGGAAGATGTACATGTACTTGTTTAACAAGGACATATTCATTTTTTAGAAATGTGGAAATTGAAAAATAAAAAAAAAACAAGAAGAAGTTTAAGAACAGACGTCTTCTTAAATCTCAAAATGTAGCAAATTAAATACTCGATAAACCCAACATAATCATTCACTTTGAAAACTCATCCTTAAATCACGGCCATTTGGATATTTTTTCATTGATGCATATCTAAACACAGCACCCCAAGGATCTGTGGTTGAAACCTCAGATACCAAACGGCGCCATGCTTCAGACTTGGCACGAGAAATCTCGCGTTTGTAGATATTATTTGAGTGTCTATACTCACATTGAAGTACAGTTACAAAATCATTTGAACTTCCTCGACGACGGGCCGCTCTCAACGCGCGGTGAGCTCGAGTCGAAGTTCGTTTAAGGATGTCTAAGCCAGGATGCCACCATTCATTAGGAGACATATGACTAGAAGAAGTTCTGCCGATCGCCTTCTCGGCACAATAAATTATACTCTGCGTAAAAGATGAGGCCATTTCCGCAGTAGTACAAGATCTACAAGATAAACGATCCAGCGAGCATTCAAAGTAGCGGTCAAAGTCTAACCAACGCCATCTGTCACACCTTGTCCGGAATCTTCTAAGCAAAGGTTTCGCTAAAAGAATTGGGGGTACATTGGAAATAATCTGAAACGTGATAAGGTTATGGTAACTACACGAGGCATCCTCGTCAACAGACCAATTCCATAATCTGTGGATAATCTGAGGTGTAGCTAAAGTGACATCTATATGACTTGTACCCATGTGGTTGGAGAAGGTAGGTGGACTGAAAGGATTGTTCAACACACTCAAATTGTGGCGAGAGATAAAATCTTCGCAGCTTACACCTCTGGTGAATTTTCTGGACCCGAAAGTGGTAGTGTTACACCATAGAATAGATTCGGCATTAAAATCACCTCCAATAATTAATGATGCGTTGCCGAGTTGGCCCAATATAACATCCAGTTGATCCAGAAAACGAAATTCGCATTCACTAAACTGAAAATATATCGAAATAATATAAAACGAATCACTTGGAGAAGAAATCTGGACTATAACCAAGTGACTAGAAGATAAGTGATCCAGGCATATGAAGTTAATGTTGGGATTGTTAATAGCTATACAGCTCATCGGAGGGTTTGTTTAGGTACAGCTCGAAACCATAGCAACTCGAACACCCGGACCAAATGATGGCACAATTCCATCTCGAGAGTACGGCTCTTGGATAAGACAAACATCAATGTTCATGCGATGAGCAGATTGACTGAGTTCGGCTGAAGCCGATTGTCCACGGCCAAGATTAAGCTGACCAAATTTAACAGAAGCATTACACGCCATAGTCAATATTGAGTAAAGCTCTGCTGACTGTTGCTTGATAAGCTGGACAGTCATTAGTGCCTAATCGGTGTACTGCTGGTTTGTTAAATAACTTACAAACAGCGCATGTGGGTTGATTGGCTCTATTCGGACATGACACGTAAACGTGTTCCGTTGAAGCACAATGTGAGCATCTGACGGGTTCTTTGCAAGTTTTTGAACCATGGCCGTACATTCGACAACGGCCACAAATACTGACTGGAAGAAAATCTGTAACACGACAGACATTCCAGTCCACATACATCATCATCATCAGTGGCTCCACAGCCCAGGATGGACCTTGGTCTCCTCAAGGAATCGTCTCCATTGCGTCCTATACATGGCCTTTTCTCTCCAATTCCGCACACCGGCTATTTGAAGGGCCCTCTTAACTCCATCCATCCATCGCAGTTTCGGCCTTCTCACACCCCTTCTACCCTCCGGACGCGTTATGAGGATTCTTTTTGGTGTGTGGTCATCTTCCATGCGATGCACGTGTCCTAACCAGCGGAGCCTCCCTATTTTTATCGTTTGGACGATATTTGTTTCCTTGAATAGGCTCTGTAGTTCGTGGTTGAACCTGAATCTCTACGTGCCTTGATCGCAGAGGGGACCGAAAATTTTTCTCAAAATTTTTCTTTCGAAGACCAGTAATGCATCCATATCCTTTTTAGCAAGAAGCCAACACTCAGAGCCGTATGTCATTACAGGTCGTAAAAGAGTTTTATATACGAGGATTTTAGTGTTTCTTGACAGTACACGTGATCTAAAGTGCCTCTGTAGTCCAAAGTAACACGTGTTAACCAAGGCAAGTCTTTTCTTGATTTCAACACTGGTTTCATTACCACTCGTTACGACCGAACCTAAGTAAGTAAATGTGTCTACACACTCGATGCTGTGGGTACCTGCTCTTACCGAAGTTCCTGGGGGATGGTGTGGTTGGGCACCTCTAGTTGCCAACATATATTTCGTTTTAGAGGCATTTATCTTCAGTCCTATATTATTTGCTGCCTCTTCTAGGTCAGCGAAACCAGCCTTCACATCGCGGAGTGTTCTTGCGATAATGTCTATGTCGTCTGCGTATGCTAATATTTGACATGACTTTCTGAAGATCGTTCCGGATGTTTCTATTCTGGCGTCCCTCATAGTTTTTTCAAGCGCTATATTAAATAATAGACAGGCCAGTGCGTCACCCTGTCTGAGACCATTATGGGTGTAGAACTGTTCCGAAGTACTAGAGTGAATCCTAACTCGGCAACTAGAGTTAGACATTGATATTTTTACCAGTCTGATTAGTTTCGGAGGGATTTCAAGTTCTATCATCGCCTGATATAGTTTAGTCCGATTAACGCTGTCATATGCGGCCATAAAGTCCACGAAGATATGGTGAGTCTCAATGTTATGCTCGAGAGTCTTCTCCAGTATTTGTCGAAGTGAGAATATCTGGTCGATCGTAGACTTTCCAGGTCTGAAGCCGGATTGATATTTTCCTACTATCCTCTCTATACATGGAAGCAGTCGTACACACAGCATGCCCGCAAACACTTTATACGCTGTGTTGAGTAGCGTTATGCCGCGATAGTTGCTACATTCCATTGCATCGCCTTTTTTATGAAGAGGACATATTATGCCTTTTTCCCAGTCCTTTGGTAGTGTCTTACATTCCCATATTTTTGTAATTAATGTGTGGAGAATTATCTTTACTTCATTTCCACCATATTTAAGTAGTTCGCCTGGAATTCCATCTTCTCCTGGAGATCTATTGCTCTTGAGGCATAATAGGGATCTTTCTACTTCTCCGATTGATGGGGTTGCTTCTTCATTGTCCGAGATGTCAGAGGGGATTTCAAAATCAGTATCTTCAGTACAGCTCTGCCTATTCAACAATTTATCGAAATGTTGCGCCCAGCGCTTCAAAATATCGTCTTTATCATTCAAAATATTTCCACCCGAGTCTCTGCATGCTGTTATTCTCGGTTTAAAGTCCTTTCTCTGTTGGTTAATACTTTGATAAAACTTTCGGATTTCATTTCGATTCTTGATGTTTTAAAGTTCTTCTAGTTGTTTTGTCTCATAGGCTCTCTTTTTGGTTCTATGGGTTTGTTTCTCCTCTCTTCTCCTTTGTTTGTATTCTTCCTCAGCATTTCTTGTTTTCCTTTGTTGTTTTTTGAGGTAGGCTTCATTCTTTCTCTTTGTGACAAGTACACATTCTTCGTCAAACCAGTAAGCCCGTCTTTGGGGTTGTTCATTGCCAAGGACAGTAGTTGCAGCATCTTTGATACATTTCTTACAAGAGTTCCAGACTTCATCAACTGTTTGTGATGTATCGATGTTGCTTATAGTCCTTTGAAGTTCTTCTCTGTATCTCGATCTGGTATTCACGTCTTTTAGTAATTTAGTGTGTTTCCAGTCCACATACACCTTTCCTAAATTGATGAGGATATGGCGAACGGCAGCAGGTACTGAAAAGACTCTATCGCAAGTCGGGTCAACTGTAGGTCCTGTTAGATGTTATAATACTGCAGTTTTAATGGCATGCTCTTTTGTATTCTCTGCAACTATCTCTAAAAATTCGTCATTAGACAGGTTCCGTGGCACATGACTAAACCTCACACGAGGTTGTCTCTTGGTAGCGAGTCGTGCGGTCAAGGTCGTTGATGCTTTTATTGCCGGGGCATTCAGCAACTTGATGGAGTACACTCTGTGAAAATTTTCCCAATGTAATTATAGATGCTGCTAAACAATCGATTCCAATCCATAAATCAGGAGTTAAAAAATCATTTCAACCAGCCCCATGGTGCAAAAAGGAATGCACTCGTTCTGTATATTCTCGACGATTAGCAATACGTGTTTATTGGAAAAATATGACATTAGAAAACTACCTTATAGCTAAACGTGCTCAAGCAGAAACAAAATGTCGTCTTAAAAGGAAAAAACGACCAGGATGGCGTAAATTTTGTGAAGATTTGTCTCCAACATCTTCTCCATCATTAATATGGACCAATGTGAGAAAATTTAGATCCACTTATACTCCCTCTAGAATTCACGGGGTCTCAGATGCAATCATGCTGGCATTTTTTTTTATTATTAATACCAAAAAAATACAAAATTACAATATAAGTACAAAAAATTAATATCAAAATGGTTTGCACCACCTCACTAGGCCAGGCCTGTTCCAAGGTGGTAGACTAGTTACATAATATTAATTACTAAATCAAAATAAATTATAATATTGTGCAGTGTGCAGTCTATGTTTCACTATGTGAGATTTGTTGTATATATTGTTAAGGATTGAGAATTTCCTGACAATAGTTAATCCCTTTATTATATAGCCACGTATGAATTGTTAGTTTTTGTCTTGTTTTTTTCATTAACTGTATGTCCTTTATGTCTTCAACAACTAAATTTAGTATTTTTTGAGCCAAGTATTGATAATGTCTATGTCCGTATGCAGTGTTCGTCTTCGGAGTGATTAGTTGAAATGTGTGTCTTGTATTGTGAGAATGTTGAGCAGTGATATGGTTTTCTTTATCGTTTTGAAAGTGTATTAGCATTTGTTTTACATAAAGTTGGGTTACAGTTAGTACTAAGTCTTTAAATAGTTGAATGGTTGGGAAAAGGAAAGTTTTTTTTTGTAATTACTTTAATGAGCCATTGCCGGTCCCAAACCCGGATGAGAAAGGAGGAGGGATTATGGACAAGGTTAGCCACCTATCCATAATTAAGTAAAAATGGCTCACAGAACCGCTAATAAAGCCTCGGACACTGGACAGATCGGAATGACCATAGCAAGGAACAGGATTAAACGAGATAAACATAACCGAACTAGAATTGCCTGCTGGAATATTACGTCATGGAACAGGAGAGATCAAGAGATTATAATAGAACTAAACAATCATAAAATAGACATCTGCGGGGTCTCAGAAACCAAAAAGAAAGGGCAGGGAACTTCGAAATACTCCAACTACGTTTTGATTTACAGTGGCAAAAAGAAAGAAGAAAGGGCACATTCTGGAGTTGGAATACTACTGCATGAAAGATACGAACCACACATCAATGATATCAATTATGTTAGTGATAGACTACTTAAGATTGCACTTAAAATTGACAACGTTACCTACCACATAATCATCACCTACGCCCCAGACATAACTAAGCCCAAAGCCGACACGGAAAACTTTTACAATAATTTGCAGTTGCTGTTTGACACCATACCAAATGAAGAAGGTATCATAATACTTGGAGACCTAAACGCCAGAATCGGAAATAGTGAAGTGGACGGCATCAAGCAGCGATATAATGAACCAACTATCAATGAGAATGGAGAGATGCTAATTGACTTTTGCGCAAGGAACGAGTTGAGAATAAACAACACATTCTTCCCACACAAACCTCAACACAAATTCACGTTCGTCAACAGCCGGGGTGAAAAATCTATCATAGATTATGTTATTACAAACAGAACCATACTACCATCCCAAATATTGGACGTACGTGCACTAACTTCTGCTAATATTGGAACAGACCACCACCTTGTACTATGTAAATTGCGAATCAAAAAACCGATAAAAAAGATAAAACCACCAAAATACATTGAAAAATATAACATCGAATCAATGGAAACAGACAGCACCAGATATCTATACCAACGTAGACTGGTTGAAAAAATCACATTGAATCCAATAGACGATACAGATAATATAGATCAAGCATGGGATAAGGTGAAGACCAACATAACTGACGCTGCGAATGAAGCATTAGGAAAACGCAAAGTTAACATCAACGGAGAGAAACAAACAAAACCATGGTTTACAAATGAGGTGAAAGAATTGGCAAGGGAAAAGAGACAGAGCTACCTAACATACAGAAGCTCCCCATCCCCAGAGGAGTACGCAAAATACGTCAGAGTAAGAAACAGAATAAACTCGGAGATAAATAAGATTAAGAAGGAATACTGGCTTAAATTCACAAAGGATATGGAGCATGATTTATACGGAGCACAGAGGAAAATCTGGAAAATGCTACGAAATAAAAAGAAGCCTGTAAACGAGTACAACCAAACGACAAAAATCACTCCATCGGAATGGGAAAATTATTTTCAACACCTCTACAGCACAACCAATCATGAACAAATAACAGAAACAGCACTCACCACCAAGGAAAATATTGAAGAGCTAGATGTGAAGAAAGCAGTCAAAAATCTGAAAAACCGAAAGGCACCTGGTCTTGATGATATATCAAATGAACTATTAAAGTACTCAGGTGACAGACTGCATCACGAACTTTATCAGCTAATCTCAAAAATATTTGACTATGCAGATATCCCAACAGAATGGCATACAAGCATCACCATACCAATCTTCAAAAAAGGGGACAAGGCAAACCCGTCTAATTACCGAGGTATCTGTCTCTTAAGCTCAGTATTAAAACTCACGACGAGCATAATCAGAACCAAACTAGAGAGACACCTCACAAATAGAGACGAACAGCAGGGCTTTAGGAAGAATCGATCAACATCAGATGCTATTTTTGTCGTTCGACAGATCGCTGAAAAATCAATAGAATATAATAAGGCTGCATATATGTGCTTCGTCGACCTCACCAAGGCGTTTGACAGAGTCAGACTGGAGGACATAATAGAAATACTCAATGCAAAGAATACTCCCTCCAACATAGTAAAAATAATCCAAGGATTGAATACCGACAGCTTTACTAGAATAAAAACACAGGGCGACCTCACCAATCCAGTCCCAACTCCAATCGGAATAAGACAAGGCGATAGTCTAAGTCCATTCCTATTCAACTTAATAATGGACAAACTGATCGAAGAAGTTGTAGACCTAAACCTTGGGTACCGAATGGGAGGTAAAAGAGTCAGTATAGTATGCTACGCCGACGATGCGGTACTTATCGCAGAATCAGAAGATGACCTTCAAAGGATGCTATACAAACTAAATCATACATCACTTAAATATAATATGATGATATCTACAGACAAAACAAAGAGTCTCACGATAAGCAAGAACCCGTTGAGATGCAAATTAGTCGTAGAAAATAACATAATAGAGCAAGTGATGGACTTTCAATACCTGGGAATAGACATCACTAGCAGCGGTAGTCTATACGACGAAACATTAAGACAAGTAAATAAAGCAGCTGCAATATCAGGATGTCTAAAGGAAAGTATATGGAGGAATAAACACATGAATATCGAAAGCAAAGTCCGAATATATAAAACATGTGTAAGACCCATTGCCACCTACGGAGTAGAGACCAGAGCAGACACAACGAGAACAAAATCTCTTCTGAGAACATCAGAGATGAGGACATTGCGATGTATAACCGGAAACACTCTAAGAGACCGAATTCGAAATACCGAAATAAGAAAAAAGTGTAGTACGGAGGACATCGTCAGATGGGGAAGACAGCGGAGGCGATATTGGAGCTCACATGTAAACAGAATGGCTGAAAATAGACTCCCACGTATCGCTCTCCAGGAGAACCCAGCTGGAAGAAGACCACCAGGAAGACCTCCAAAGAGATGGCGAGACAGTTGGCAGTCCACATCGCAGGAGACAGAATAGCGGTACAAACAGATCTTCGGATCTATGAAAAGGAAGAAGAAGAAGAAGAAGATCTTTGAAGAGAGGATCCATATTTGTTTTAGCTGCACCTCCCCATCCGATCATTCCGTGAGAGATAATGGATTGTGCTAAAGCATAATATATAGTTTTTAAAGTTTTTTGGTCCATTATATCACGAATGTTTTTGAATAAATATATAAGTTTTCTGATTTTTTTCGTAGTTGCATTTATGTGTTCAGTCCATCTGAAGAAATTATCAATGTAAATACCTAAGTATTTAATTTCCGCTGTCCTATTGAGAGATTTGCAGGAGCAACTTTGACGTCGAGTACAGTCGTGTATAGTCAAGCTGCTGTCGAGTTTGGGTTGACGCCTAGGGTCTATACTAAAAGTCATGTACTTTGTTTTTTCAATATTTAGGGTCAGTAGATTAATGTCTAACCATTGTTTAATTTTGTCAAGTCCGACAGAAGCCCTATTAAACACTTTTGTCCAAGAGTCGGATGTAAAAATTATAACTGTGTCATCTGCATAACAAGTGAGTTTATGTATAGTAGGAACAGAATTGGCCCAAGTGTGCTACCTTGAGGTACTACGTACGATAATTTATTCTCTGTTTGAGCTTATTTCAGAATCAATGTTTATTCAGTGAGTGCGGTCAGTTATATATGTCTTAAACCAGTTAAATGACGTATCTTTTATTTTATTTTATTTTTTTTTATTTTATTTTATTTTTTAATTAACACATACAACATTAGATAGTTTATTACATGGATTAATACATATGATACATCAATTATCTTAAACTAATGTCAGTAACATGTGTCAAATACATTTTGGTTTGTGTGTGTAGTGTAAGTAGTAAAGTATTTTTATTATTTATTTATTTAATTATTATTCCGCTTATGTAAGAGAGAGGGTGTGTATATGAATGTGTGTGTGTGAGGGTGTGTGTGTGTGTGTGAGGGGTGTTTGTGTGTGAGGGTGTGTGTGTGTGAGGGTGTGTGTGTGTGTGTGTGTGTGTGTGTGTGTGTGTGTTCGAGGGTGTGTGTGTGTGTGTGTAAAAGAGAGTATGTGGACTTAAGAGTGATGGGCCATGGTTAGCTATTGTTTTCAAAATTATCTATTTGGGATATTTTCCGTCGATATTCGTTTGGGGAGTCGTAAAAAATGTCCAAGTTTAAAATATCCACATACTTTGTGTAAGCATCCATGGCCCTATTGATCGGTGAATTTATTGCAGCATTTGTTTTATTATATTTGCATTTAAATAATGGTGTATGTCTTGTACGTCTTATAGGTATATTAAAGTCAATAAGTGTGAGTATATCGGCGGAGTCTATATGGTTATTTAAAACATTATAAATAAAAGATAAATCAGTCATTGTTCGTCGGTTCGCTAAACTTTGAATATTATTAACCGTTGTATTATTGTTGTATTTATAGTTGAGTCGTTTCAAAAATTTGCGTTGGATATTTTCAATATTTTTTATATGGATTTTATACAGCGGGTTCCAAATAAATGATGCAAACTCCAGTGTACTTCTGACTAGTGAGAAATATAATATTTTTAATGTTTGCGGATTTTTAAAAGATTTACCTATTCTAAATATGAATCCAAGTAGTTTGTATGATTTTGTAATAACAGTGTTAATATGTTGAGTAAGGGTAAGTTTAGCATCAAGGTGCACTCCAAGGTCTTTACATTCATTTTTATGTATTATGTTCACATTATCTAGAGTGTAATTGTGGTAAATTTTATTCCTCTTTCTTGTGTACGATATGACAAAACATTTAGAAGCATTCAGAGAGAGGTAGTTATTTTTACAGTAAATCATAAGTCTGTCTAGATCTGATTGAAGAGCGTAACAATCGGCAGCCGACTTAATTTCTTTGTATATTTTCATATCATCTGCAAACACAGAGAATTTGCAATGTTTGAAGCATTCCCCAATGTCATTTATGTACACAAGGAAAAGCAATGGACCGAGATGAGAGCCCTGGGGTACACCTGATGTAACATTAACTGGCAATGAGGAAAACCCTTTAACAACTGTTGTTTGATATCGTTGGCTTAAGTAAGAATGGAGTAGATTAAATAGGTTTCCGCCCATATGAAGTAGTTTTTTAAATAGAGTATTATGATTCACACGGTCGAACGCCTTGGAGTAGTCAGTATATACACAATCAGTTTGAATATTTTTATCCATCGTTTCGTGTAGGAATTGTATGAAGACGGTTAAATTCGAGATAGTGGATCTTTTTTTCATGAAACCGTGTTGTTTATTTGAAATGAAGGGTGCTATGGTAGGATATAATTGGTCGTATACGATTTTCTCATAGATTTTACTGAGTATTGGAAGTTTAGAGATAGGCCGGTAGTTTGTCACGTCATGTTTGTCTCCTGATTTATGTATAGGTGTTACTAGGGCAGTTTTCCATTTAACTGGAAATATTCCCTGATCTATAGATTTAGAAAATATCTTTGATATTGGGAGTGCTAGGGTTTTAGCGCATTTTTTTAGGAAGATACCCGGTATGTTGTCGCATCCTGGCCCTTTGTTAATGTCAGTTTGGGAAATATATTTATATGTTACTTCTTCGTTAATGTTAACTGTATGGATCAGTGCGGTGTCAAGTTGATGAGTCGTTGAATTGGGGTAATCCGCATTGATAGCTGTATCCGGTATACCAATTACCAATGTTTATACCAATGTTTTCATTTTTCTTTAGGAGGATTTTGTGGGATACTGTATCAAATGCTTTACTCAAATCAAGGAACACAGCAATGCAATTTTTATTTTGGTCCACGTTTTTTGAAATGTATTTAGTGACTTTCAAGATTGCGTCTTGTACTACCATATTTTTCCGAAAACCAAATTGATTATTCGAGAGAATTTTGTGTTTGTCCAAGTATTTAACTAGTTGATATTTAACAAGATTTTCAAGAACCTTTGATAAAACATTTAAGAGTGAGATTGGCCTATAATTCGATGGATACTGTTTGTCGCCGCATTTGTATATCGGGACAATATTGGCATATTTGAAATGATCGGGGAAGACACCACTAGAAATGCTTAGATTACAAATATGGGTAAATGGGATAGCTATTTGTTGTTTTATTTGCTTGATTAGTTTAGTGTCTAGTTTGTCGGGTCCGGTAGCGCAGTCGTTTCTCAGTTTGTCTATTTGGTTAATTATGTTTTTGATCAGAAAATGTGTCATTGTGAAAGTATTGTGGGTAGTAGTAGTGTTATTGGATTTGTTAGCTAGGGATAGTTCATCAGTATTCATTTTGTTCAAGAGTTTATGTGCTTAAGTCTGTCCTATGTCCGCAAAAAAATTGTTTAGTGTCGTAGCGATTCCTGTTTTGTCAGTTATCTTCTTTTGATTATGATACATTTGATTAAGTTGTACAGTTGTATTCCCACTTATATTGTTAATTTCTTTCACCGCTTTCCACAATGCTTTAGGATCTTCTTTGTCTTCTGCAATTTTTCGTCTGTAATATTCTTCTTTAGTCTGCTTCACTAATATTCGGCAAATTTTTCTGTATTTTTTGTAGTAAATAAGAAGTCTGTTGTTGTTTGGAAATCTTGAGACCTGCATATGAAGTTTGTCGCGTTTATGTAGACTTCTTACAATACTACTGTTGATCCATGGGCGAAGTTTTTTATTTTTATGGGCTAGCGTCCTAACTGTAGTGTGTTTGGTGACACATGTGTTTACTTGTTCAATGAACAGGTTCATTGCTCTGTTGACATCATTTTCATTAAGGATATCTGTCCAAGACAAAGTTTCAAGATCAGATTTTATGGAATCATAATCTGTAAATTTGTGAAGGATTGACTTTTGTGGAGTAGATTTTCCGTTGCTATTTTCGTCGACGAAAGCAGCTATCGTGGCGAAGTGGTCAGTCACAGTTGTATTTATCACAGCTGCTGTGATTTTTTGTATATTGACAAGTTAGCTCCACAAACTGTTCCTACAAAGGATCACATCCCAACCCATTATAAATTCTCTTCTCTCTCGTGGCTAGATTCTCCTTTCAAGATAGAAGAACTAAAATCTGTAATAAATTCTCTACCTGACATATCACCAGGCCCTGATGAAGTTTACTGTTTCATTAAGGCATTCTCTGATTATACATCATTATATTTTCTCTCCCTTATTAATTATATGTTTGAATCAGGAGTAATTCCCAACTCCTTTAAATCCTAGAAAATACTACCCATTCTCAAGCCCGGCAAATATGCTTCAGAAGTATCATCTTATCGTCCGATTGCATTGTCATCCTGTCTATTGAAGGTCATTGAATATCTGATTAAAAATAGAATTGACTGGTTTATAGAACATCATAACCTATTATCGCAAAATCAATATGGTTTTCGGAAAAGAAAGTCAACTTTGGACAGTTTAAGTATTTTTACAACTGATATTCGCGTCTCACAAAACACTAATAATAGCATAGTAGCTGTATTCTTGGATATTTCCTCTGCGTACGATGATGTCCTTCTTCATGTGTTATGAAATAAACTACTGAAAATTAATATTCCACCTACGATGGTACAATTCACCATAAATATTCTTTCCAACAGAACTATCATTGCTTCTTCTTCTTCCTCTAAAACTTATAAAAGGTAATTATGGAGAGGTTTGCCCCAAGGGTCAGTTATTAGTCCTATTTTATATAACCTATACACTTTCGACATAGACTCTTCAATTCCTCCCAATGTAAAAAGGCTTTATTTTGCAGATGATATAATAATTTACATGATGCATTAAGATATCCTTATAGCTTCACAACACACTTCCGACGCTCTTGATAACTTAAAATGTTGGTTTTCCAATAATGGATTAAAATTATCATCTTCCAAAAGCCGGGCAATGATCTTTTCTAGAAAACGGAATATCCCTGCACTATCGATTAAATATGACAATCATCCTATTGAAATTATCCCCCAACATAAATTCTTCGGCGTTGTTTTTGGCCGTAAACTTTCTTGGCTTCCTCATATTCAAAAGATCACTACCAAATAGGACTTAACATTATGAGAGCAGTTACTAGAGTGTGGTGGGGTGCTCATCCTTCAACTCTAAGACTTATGTTCAATGCACTGATACGTAGTCATTTGGACTACGGATCCATTCTCTTTGACCCTTTGCCAAAACAAGTGTCTAAAAAATTAGATGTAATCCAATCTAAGTCATTAAGAATCATACTGGGAGCTATGAAAAGTTCTCCTATTAACTCCCTCCAAGTGGAAAGTGTGGAACCTCCACTTATTATAAGAAGGCAATTCCTTTCTGATAAATATGTTTATAGGAGTTTATCACTTACTAATCACCCAATCAAAGAAAACCTTAGGAAATTGTTGACTATATATGATAATAGACAAAATATTAATGAAAATAAAATCCCATTTCTTGTCAAAAGTTTTCAAACTCATCAAGCTTCTATTTTTAGAGTGAATTTACAAAACAATCCCATACTTCCTATTTATAATATACCATTTTCAGCTATAATGTTTAATCCTTGTGTTATTATGACACTTGGAATCGATAAAACATGGAACAACCAGCGATCATAAATTCTGAATTTAAACAAATAATTCACACCAAGTATCCAAATTACACAGACGTATACACAGACGGCTCTAAAATCTCAGGCTCTTCCTGTGGATCCTCCGTTTACATACCAAATTTCAACATTAAAAATTCATACTCCCTACCTAGCACAATATCTATATACACAGCAGAATGTTTCGCCATACAACAAGCACTAGAACAAATACAATTAAATAATATCGTAAAAGCATTGATATTGTCAGATTTACTTAGTGCCCTTCAGAGAATGACATCAAATATATTATACTCTCCTCAAGATCAACTTATGTGTTCAATTAAATTAAAACTTTTCTCACTTCAATCCAAAAACATCACCATAATTCTGGCCTGGATCCCAGGACATCTGGGAATCGTAGGGAACGAAATAGCAGATTCATTAGCCAAATCAGTTTTTTCTGGTACCAATTTTAATATAAATCTGAACATTCCAACTACTGATTACTTATCAACCCTCAAAACTAGCATGATTCATAGATGGGAAAAAAACTTGACAGTTTCCAGAAACAAGACAGGATTATTTTACGCCGGAATCCAACCCTCTATTCCCAAAAAACCTTGGTTTCAGGGAAAGAGACTCTCTAGGGGGGACATATCTTGTATCACGCGTATGAGAATTGGCCATTGTCTTGTTGCTTCCCATCTTTACAAAATTAATGTTATTAACAGTCCACTTTGTGAATGTGGTCAGGAGGAGGAGATTCTTGACCATTTATTTTTTAATTGCTTCAATCGTATATCTTCCAAAAAATTATTTTATTTTAATCTGGTTAAAATTACTTGCACATCACCAATCAATATGTCATATATAATGTCGATTCTAAATTTTAAATTAACAAACATATTGCTTAGCTTCTTAAAGTCAAATAACATCCAACTCTAATTAATTTAATTTTAACAAATTCAACCAAATTATGATATTTCCACCAAGGCAAAAAGCACTCTCTGTCTCTAGGGTGAATGCCATTAAACAAAAAAAAATAATAATAAATTCGATTCACCGGAATTGAATAATCTCATTACTTACCTTGTTCCCTCTAGGACGACCCGACAAACTGATGTTTTCTATATTCAACATTATAAAACAAATCACCGAAAACATTCTACCATTCCTCGTATCTGCGAAACATTTAACGAAAATTTCAATAGTTTAGACATATTTCACACTCCGTATAGCAGGTAGGTATATGAAAGAATTATCCAACCTGATCCGAGATAACAATATGTAGATGTTTTATTTTATTTTATTGTATGAATACTGTACAACTTAATTTGCTCTCCCTCTTTTAGTTATCCTCTGACACTCCCGTCACTTTCCTATCCGACTATCCTGAACCATCTCCTAATAATTATTTCTTTATTTTTTTTTTCTTTTCTGTGTTAAATATTATATCAGTGGATATACATAATTGGATGGCAGGCCTAGCTATAGATTGTACCACTAAGCATTTATATTTTAATGAATGTAACCTGTTCATCTGTGTATACCCCCAATAAAATAAAACTAAAGGATAAGTAAAGGAAGAAGAGAGGAAGATGTAACCAGGTATTGTCAGATAAATATTTTTGATTTAGCATTTTCTTGAAGATGTTTAGTGAGATAGAATGTTGAACGAAGCAACAGGTCGTAAGCCCTGTAGGTGCGATAAGTTCCTGGATTTTCTATAATATTTCATTTTCGTCTCTATTGGGATGTTAAAATAATGTTATTTTTGTCAAAATAATATTATTGACTCCCGACAGAGATAAAATAATACCTACTATGTTTGCTTATATTATGCAACTTTTAATAATATTCATTCTAAAGAAATTAATAAAATTTAAATTAAACTTACTTGAAAGTACACATATCAGGTGGTAGCAGCAATGAATTCATGAACATACAGTCATAAGCGATTATTTCATTTCGATCGTCAGTTATTGGTTTGCAGTTCAAGTCTTTGTAGTGATATGTTGGACTATTTCTTGCTGAATAAGTGATGGAAATGTTAGTAGGTATGTGAATAATAATTATCGTTAACAGTGACATACACGAATAAAATAATTAAAGGACGTTTTTTTATTCATCTATAATGATTTATTCTGAATAGGTACATAATTTTGTTGACATTGAGAGAGTTTTCCAAAGAATTAGGTACTTACTTCATCCTGCAGTACGTTACAGAAGATGAATTTTGTTCATCCACAGAATGATGTCGAAATTTGGTCGACAAACATAGAAATACATCTAGTAATCATTTTATTTAATTCATATTTGAAGCCTATCCATGAAGTAATTATTTGGTCGACAAACATAGAAATACATGTAGTAATCATTTTATATAATTCATATTTGAAGCCCATCCATGAAGTAATTATTTGGTCGACAAACATAGAAATACATGTAGTAATCATTTTATATAATTCATATTTGAAGCCCATCCATGAAGTAATTATTTGGTCGACAAACATAGAAATACATGTAGTAATCATTTTATATAATTCATATTTGAAGCCCATCCATGAAGTAATTATTTGGTCGACAAACATAGAAATACATGTAGTAATCATTTTATATAATTCATATTTGAAGCCCATCCATGAAGTAATTATTTGGTCGACAAACATAGAAATACATGTAGTAATCATTTTATATAATTCATATTTGAAGCCCATCCATGAAGTAATTATTTGGTCGACAAACATAGAAATACATGTAGTAATCATTTTATATAATTCATATTTGAAGCCCATCCATGAAGTAATTATTTGGTCGACAAACATAGAAATACATGTAGTAATCATTTTATATAATTCATATTTGAAGCCCATCCATGAAGTAATTATTTGGTCGACAAACATAGAAATACATGTAGTAATCATTTTATATAATTCATATTTGAAGCCCATCCATGAAGTAATAATTTTTGTTTATTTATAAAAACTAGAGATCGCGCAGAGGTCAAAATTAGACCATAATTCATTACATTTTCAAGTTTGAAAAGTCATAGGACCAGGGGAGAGGCACGTCCGGTTAATCAGTGAAATCAAAACCCTCACGATTACCCATATCAAGAATTTTTTTTTAAATTTGGGTAATCAAAAGGGTTTGGATTTCGCCGTTTGACCGGACTTGCCCCCTGTTCTAAATAAAAAAACAATGTATTCATCTAATAAGTTTTCTCTTCACATACTGCAATTAACTTGTTTTACAGTAGATTATACATATATTAGGTAGGTATACTTGTTAACATTTTGTTTATTTAAATTTACTATTATTTGTCGTATAAAACAACTGAGTGGTAATTACTACATACATTGACAGTTAACATAAACAACTTGGATCATGAAAGAGAAGGGATACGTATTTTTGACTACTGCAGTGTGACTGTATTGCCACCAATTTAGCATTTTGACCACAGTAGACTTATATAATACGCGGGTGTATTGTAGTTACACTTCACCTTTCTTTCATGTTCTAAGGAAAACAATCAAATTGAAAGTACATAGGTATTTGAAAGACATATATTATCATTATAATTTTTTGCATTCTGTAGTGCTTCTCCGTATTAACCGAATCTCACACTCCTCAGTGCGCGCAGTTTGCTTAAAAATGGTTCCAAAGTTTTCGCTTCACGTATTAATATACATATACTAAATACAGGATAAGAAACTTACTCCATACATTGGGCCAAAATAGCAGTATTTGTACACAGAAACACAAAAATAATTTGCCTTCCATTTTCTTTTGTCAGATATTGGTATGACAATGAATGCTAATGTTGTTGGCAAATACTTAAATAGAGATAAATAAACCGATGTCGTGATTTTTTAATTGAAAACCACATTTTATGGACTTTTTTCAATTATTATTTTGCGTGAATAATAATTGAAAAAGAAGTAATAATTGCATATCTGTTTACATAATCATACATATATACTCACAGCTTACATATTTTCAGCGATACGACACTTGATTTATCATAACGTTTTTAAGAAATAAAAATTGACCTCAGTAGATTGCACAAAGGAAGAGAATAATTTACCCAAAGTCTACATATTTACATATCATTCTACGTTGTCCCTAGGGTTGCCAACCGTCCCGTTTCCACCGCTTAAATAATGCGACATGTCTGCGCGACACTAATTTATGGCAAACCTAGAGGTTAAACAGAAATACCATTCAAATAATATTTAAAAAAATTCTCAAATGCGCCAAATCACAAGACAGGCAGTAGGTACTAGTCTAAAAGAAAAACTAATTGTCATGGGATTATGAGTATGCTGTACATTTCATTGAGCAAAGTATTTTATTTAAGTTTAAAATTTAAATAAAGATGATAAAAAAAAAACAATTGTTTTTTTTCTTTTCAGTAGGTACATTTGTAGGCAAGTCCCGCATATTAATTTCTGATTTCCCGCTTATCCGTAAAGAAGATTTAGCAACCCTAGTTGTCTCCTACGTTGCAACGGTTAAAAAAGTGTTGAATCAGTAGCACTGGAAATGCGTATTTCCAATTTTTTATGGGAAATGTATTTCTCTGATAATAATGCACTAATATTCTAATTATTTATATTCACAAGGTATAGTTTATTATTGTTGATTTAGATTTATTTTAAGAAAACTTTCGTATTGCTGTAATGTCTTTATTTATAATTAACATATACCTAGTTTGTTGTTTTATACTTTGTTGGTTGACTTTTAATTTATTTTAAGTTTTTTTAATGTTTTTTTTTTCATTCACTCCAAAAATATGGCGAACGCTCATGACTACATTATTATGAATAGAGACGCCATCAATAAACTCACGTCTCTTGTGATGGACCCAAACAACAAATACAATAAGGATCAGATAGCCAAAATTATGTCCATAGCAAATGAAATAACGACCACTAACAGTTAGGCGGCAGCCCGAATGGCCAGTCTAGAAGAGCTGTCCTGCATGAAGAATATGTATTCCGAAAGACCGCTAACTGACATATCAAAAAATACGACTGTAAATAGAGAAACAATTGAGGAATTGGAAGAAAGAAAAATGCGTGCCAAAAATGTTCTTGTACTTGGTTTTACCAGAAAGCTCTTCTGAACTATCAATTAACGGAATTAACGATGAAATGAAGGTGGTGGCTGAGATATTAAAATCGCTTGACAAAAACGAAAATTTCAAAATATCCAAAATGTATAGGCTGGGTACCAGAAAACCTGACAAGGTGCGTCCATTGAAGATTGAACTCGAAGATAGCAACCAAGCAAGGCAAATCTTATTCAATCGGAGAAAATTATATTATGTAAAATTACCGAGCACTATAAAGGTAAAGCAAGAACTTACTCAGTACCAGCGCAGTGAGTTGGTAAATCTTTAGAAAGAGGTAGACGAAAGAAGGGAAAGAGTTGAGAACAGATTGACTGTTAAATTCTACAACTCCACCCCAAAAATAGTCTCCACATTCAATAAACACTTAAAAAACTAGTCAACCCTATGCACTGTTATTATCAAAACGTACGTGGTATAAGAACAAAGTTATGTGATCTGAAAATAAATCTTTCTACCTTCTCTTACCCAATAGTAGTTCTAACTGAAACATGGTTATATAAAGATATCCACACTTCTGAACTTGTTTTTGATGATCATAATATTTAAAGACTTGATCGCGGTGGAACAAATAACGATAAAATAAGAGGGGGTGGAGTTTTAATCTCAATTAATAAAATAATTAAGTCCAGAAAAGTAGTCGTCCCCGGTAACACAATGGAACAGTTCTTCGTTCAGATTGGCACACCATCCACTGGAACGATTATGGGCTGTGTGTATTTACCTCCTAATTCCGATATAATAATTTACAAAACTGATATCCTGAAAATTTGTTCGAAGCTCAAATTTGGAAAAAATTCTAGCGAAATATGGGGAAATATTTATTTTCTGGCAATATTATTTTTACATTCCACACTACTTAAGACAGTAAACGTACACCTACTGATCTACCGCCTCACACTGACATGTAAAAAAAAACTTGTCATTCGAGTGAATTCGAAATTTGTATAACACGCGGCTTCTGTACCTAATAATTCTATCCATTCGATCCATTCGATCAATTGTCCATTCGATCAATTGTCCATTCGATCAATTGTCCATACGATAAATTGTCCTTACGGTCAATTGTCCGTACGGTCAACTGTCCCCACGGTCAATTGTCCCCACGGTCAATTGTCCCCACGGTCAATTGTCCGTGCGGTAAATTGTCCTCACGGTCAACTGTCCATACGAAAAATTGTCCTCACGGCCGATTGTCCGTGCGGTCAACTGTCCCCACGGTCAATTGTCCTCACGGCCAAATGTCCCCACGGTCAATTGTCCGTGCGGTAAATTGTCCTCACGTTCAACTATCCATACGGTAAATTGTCCTTACGGTCAATTTTCCATACGGTAAAAAGGGCGTACGGTCAATTGTCCACGGTCTATCGGCTATGGTCAATTGCCCGGGAATCCTCACTCCATTGGCAATATTATGGTCATGTTTATCCCCGAAGTGGTTGCTCTTCGAACAACACAAGGACTACCATCAAGTATATTTAATACCTCTGCCACTCGGTCCTACACCAACCGAGGAAGCGTTCGCCTGGCTCTTCAATAGAACATATTAAAGGTGTCCAAATCCATCAATATCCAAACGAAGAAATCCATCCAACCAGCTGATCTCTGAACATTGAAGAAATCTTCAGGAAATTAATTTTTTTAAGAATGAGTACCTATGTCCTTGTGACATTAACATAGTTGTGCATCCTCATACATTCCCTAAGCTAAGCGTAAATGCTTGTGAAATCGGTCGTGGCAGGATCCGAACTCGCGATCAATGGACTACGAGCCCAGCGTACTAACCGCTCTGCCACCACCCAACTTATAATTGTAATATGAATTTTTATTTATCGCCTTTAATTGGAGACAATCGACTTATGAACTTTGTTGAAAAGTTTTGGCTTTTTAATATTTTTTCTAACCACATTATTTATTTAAATTATGGGATCGATTTTGGAACTAACCGTTTCCTCATCAGGAAAATTTTCAACTTTTTATGTTGAAAATCAACCAAAGCAGAGAACGACTAGTTTCTCAAACGGTCCACTAATTCACAAATACCATTCTGTTGATGCTCTTTGTACGAAGTGCTTCAGTGGTCAATACTTTTAAATTAGTGGAAAAAAGTTTGTGTTTTACTTATTTTTCAGTAATTTCATATAATTGATAGTGGAATTCCATCAAGAATTAGCAGTCAATAAATTAGAAATAATTTCTAGAAAAAAGTCGTTTATAAAAAATTATTAATAATATAATTTTGTTAAAATGTACCACAATGTTAATAATTCCATATTTGAGAATATATGTTCATACTTTCCATTCTTTGTATTACATTTAAGGCACATTCATTTTTAATGCATTTTGAGCATCGGTACCTTTTCAATAGTGTAGTGTTTATGTAAATAAAATTGAGCCATGTGAGACGCGTAGAGTACAAACAGCTATCGAGAGAAAGTTGCTGGGTATTTCAATAAGGGACATAATTCAAAATGTCAAGAGAAAGAACCAAAGTAGCGGATGTAGAAGAAAGGGTCGCTGGTCTTAATTGGAGCTGGGCTGGGCATATTGCCAGATGCCAGGATTCACGATGGACCAAAAAGATTGTAGAATGTCGACCGAGAATAAGCCGATGAGGCGTCGCAGACCACATGCAAGGTGGTCTGATGACATCAAGAAATGTACCGAAGGGAGATGGATGCAGTGTACCCAATACAGGGAGTTGTGAAGGATCAAGGGGTAGGCCTGTGTCAAAGAATGGAAAAGAACAGGATAAATAAGAAGAGACGCGTATCTCGTGGTTTGATAGTCTCCAAGCAAAGAGTTTGAAATATGACGGAGAAAGAGAGAGAGCTGATGACCACTGTCAAGAGACGCGAAGCCGCATACGACTAATATATAACTCACAGTGGATGAAAAGCAAAAGGGAAGAGGTAGTATGGGGCATAAAATAATATCTTGCTTAAAAATCCGAGACAGTGGTTCGGAATCCTGGATTCGGCGTCACTTATAAGGTTGGTGCAAGGTCGTGATGAATCTGGTGTGATGATCTTCAACTTTCGTAATGACTGGTTCAATAAGAATAATAAGGAAGATTGTGGAATAATTCAAGTAGATAATTATGGTACGTCGTTTTGATCTGTACAAATATTTGAAAAAGGCTATAAAAAATATAGTCTTGAACAACATTCCTTTCGAGTCCTTCAATAGCTGATATGTATGTATTTAGATATTCATTAACGGTTGTTGTATTCTCCTCTCTCTTTGTGTGTCTTTTCTACTGTACTTACTAGATTGTCATTCCTATTTTATGTTACTATTTTGTCATTCTTATTCTATGTTACTACTTTGTCATTCCTATTTTATGTTACTATTTTGTCATTCTTATTCTATGTTACTACTTTGTCATTCCTATTCTATGTGCGTCTATTTTTCACGTATAACCAAAAAGCTGGACGTCCGGCTTCCTTCGAAATGTGATGCTTCAGGCGCATGGCTAGGATCTATTGGTCAGACCATATTCCAAACGACGTGGTACTGAGCAGAGTTGGAGAAACGCAAGTATATAAGGTCTTTGGAGAAACGAGACAAATCCTTAAGTTGGTTGCCCAACAACGATCCAAATGGATAGGTCATTTTATCAGACATCCGGGTCTACTTGTTACTATCGCCGAAGGATTGACGGAAGGCAGAAACTATAGAGGTCGCCCTAGAGATAGTTATATTGACCTGGGGGCCTACGCAATATGCCAATTTAGCGATAGAGAGAATAAGCAAACATAACTAAATGTATGGAAATGACAGTTATCACGTGACAGGGCTACGCAACATGCCATTGATAAACGATACGTTATCTTATATTCGCTGCGATTCTTTTCGACGCCTAGCGACGGCCATACAAACTGTTTATCGTCGTTAGGCAACGTGCCATATTTCTGACGTTTGGAATGGAAAAATAACGTTTTTTTTGGATAATAATGAAACGTCATTAGCGATTAAAATTTGGTCTGGAACGTGGTATTTTGTTAGATATTTCCTTTTATATTTCATTTATTATCATTATTTTGTCGTTGAACCTGGTAAATATATACTTGAAATACATTTTAGTTTAATACATTATGTGAACATGTATTATAATATACCCGCGCAAATATATTTTTTGCATATTAAAAAAGAAGCATTATAAGCGTGAAAAAAATACCGCGCAAATTTATATTTTGTTTGATGATTTTTGTATTAAATAATATATAATATTTCGGTTTTATATCGTAGAAATAGTAAACATACATATACTTAAAATACCAAAAAAAATTAAGTCAATACATATTGCGTAGGATAACAAATCAAGATACATTTAATTAAATAATAACCGAACGCGCGCCAAAGAGAATATACATAACCTACGGATAACGTGCGCCACATAGGCGATGACAATCAGATTGAGAAAATGAACAGACTAACCATTATAATGTTTAATTATAGTCGATGGTTTTAACTTTTGGACGCCAACGACGCTGTAGCGTAGCTTATTCTTGTAATGTGTCACTTGCCTACGAAATTTATTTCCCTGATCCAATTTAAGAACACTCTTTTCTTGAACGAATATAAGATAACATGGCATATTGCGTAGGCCCCCAGGTGTCTTTAGTCTTTAAATCATGAACAGTGTTTGAAATCTCTTATATTAAAGAGTTTTTGATCGCTAAACGTGCTTAATAATTTAAATTTAATTATTGTACTTACCATTTTTCCATGTCTCGATTCGGATGAAAATACATACATCATCATGAGACATTTTAAGGATTATACTTAAGTGTTCAAAATGAATTAAAATGTACATTGTCAAATTTATATTTTTTTTGTGTGTATTTTTGATTTTACTTAAATAAAATTAAATAAAAGTTTATTATAACATTTCTTTGAATAAAGTTTTGTTAAAAATGTCTGATGTAATTTAATGGGATATTCTTTAGAGAAATACATATAGTTGTATGGTATTGTCGTTGCGTATATCAGCAAGTAACACAGGTAACTAATGGAGGAACGTCACATGTGCAGTTCATACATTGTCCATCCACACGTACTATATCTCCAATCTCGAGGGTCTCAGTACCAAAAGAACACTTGGGGAGATTAGGATCATTGCAGTATATGCGTTCAATTCTTGTAGAACTGCTCGCTGAAATCACATCAATAATGAATCAAACAGTAACCATTACCAACATATTAACCCAAAGCAAACCATGTATATGTAAGGAATTTGGTTCGATCTCCAGCAGAGGAGAAATTATTTAAATTGATTTCTCATGCTAATACTGCTTCTCTGGGCTGGAAACACTGGTAAGTTGGAAGAAACTGCCATGTGGTAATAAACTCGCCACTTGCGCAGAACACAAGGAAGTGTTGATTATTATTATTATTGAAAAAGGTAAAGGTATATTCTTTGAGTAAAATTAGACCAACAAATCGAAAACAGAAGAAAAACGTGGATTCCGGCGAAAAAGATCAACGATAGATGATACTAAGACAAATAAAAGAGAAATCGCTGGAATACAACAAAACAGCATATATTGCATTCATTGACTATTAAGGCTATAAATAAGTTCAGTTAGAAGATGTTTTAAACACTTTACTCGAAAAGGGCATATCACCTACATATCATATCTTAAACCAGAACAGATATAAACACAAATGATTCCATAAAGATCCTAGTCAATGGAGAACTTTCTAACGATGTACCGACACCAACCGGGGTAAGACAGTGGGATTGCTTAAGTCCGTTTCTTTTCAATGTCCGTAATGGATAAGACCTGCAAAAAAACTACACCAATTTCACACTGCTTCCAAGAAATTCAACATGTTTATCTCCATCAATAAGACAAAAACCATGACCCTTGCAAGAGAGAGGATTGGTTTTAATGTAGTGATTGATGATAGACCAATTGAGCAAGTATCAAAATTCAAATATCTAGGTGTTACAATATTGTGCAACAACGATTTTTATGGTGAAATACTCGAACAGACACAAAAAGACGCGGCAATATCCGATTACATCTGAAATAACACGCATATGAAAATCCCGAGCAAGGTTCGAATCTACAAGACATATGTTCGTCCAGTAATAACTTACGTAATAGTATCCAGAGCAGACACTGTCCGTACCAAAAATATCCTTCGAACCAGCGAAGTGAAGGTACTCAAAAGTATCACTGGCAAAATTCTTTGTGATAGAGTACGAAAAATAGAGATCCGAAGGCTGTGCGAAGTTGAGGACATCGTAAGATGGGGTCGATATGATAGATTTTTGTATTATATATCAATTATAATAGTGTTCATATGTTTTAAGATATTATTTTTATAACACATGTTGTGTGGCATATCTTATGTGGTATATATTGTTTTCTGTTAATAATTACCAATTATTGCGGTTTTCTGTAGATCAGTCTTCCCTTATTATTCAAACCTAAATTTTATACGACGTAATATGTTGTATACTTACGGCAGAGCCATTTAGATGGACAGCACAATCTGTTTCTGTCGTAAACTGGAGCTCATTTGTTTCTAACTGAATTTGGATTATTTAACTCTATTCTACAGTTAGGTCTACACCACGGTCCATTTAGTTTACCGTCATAATCAGAGGTACAGACACATTCCTTACACTCATTGTAAAGTGTAAACCTCTCCCCCTCTCTGTATGTCTTATCTCCTACTTGACAGGTTATTTATTCACTGATTTCAGTCTCGTCTGTAAATAAAATAAATAACTTTATTGAATATATTATTGACATCTTTACAAGTTTATTTATCTTATATAAGAACTTGAATTGCCCAGTTCAAAGAATAAGAGGAATCTTAGCAAGTCACCAAATCACTTTCTAAACGGCTATCTTCATTCACCATAGTCTTTTTAACATTTCATTGGCTCAATCCTCACATTAGGTATTATAAAATAACCCGAAGAGTCACAGAAACAGTTATCTATCTGCTCTTTTTTTCAAATAAAATTTCTTCTGTTGAATTTAAATTGAAATGGCACCCAACGTGGGGCACATTTATTAGAACCTGCGGCCATACTCTTGACTAAAAACTCGATCCCAATCATGATTTTTCCCTAAAAACCTACCTATGTAATATAGGATAAGGCGGTATGTAGGAATGTTTTAATCGTCGATAATTTGAATGTATGCAGGCGACAGCTAGGTAAGTCCCAAATGAAAATTTTTAATTGGGATCGGAAAATTTTAAATGAGAGTGTCAAGAGTAAGGCTACTAGAAAATCCGAACTTACTATTATTATAAAAATTATTCTGAATTTCGAAGGAGAAGGGATACAAGTTTGCATGGGTGAAAAACGCAAATGTCTTACGTCCGAAGGGCAGAGGGGGGAGCCGTACTGCACATTCTCTCAACATCAGACCTTTCAAAAATCATGTAAGTACTTACCTCTAATCCTCTCTTTCTTATCCTAATATTCCCCCTTACTCTTTTTTCCTCACTCTTTTTTCCTTTTTACTTTTGTGCTGTTATTGTTATCGGGGTCTCTTTATGCGTGTGGAGATTGTATACTTCTAACATTCTCAGACTTAATATTGTCCTATATAATGCTTATATAATTCTTTTAGGGGCGAGCTGAAGATATATTATCAGAACTGTAGGGGACTAAAAACCAAGACAGATGTTTTTAGAACCAATGTATTGTTGAATAATTATGACCTTATAGCATTAACTGAAACCTGGCTCAATGGTGGAGTATTCGACGTGGAACTGTTGGGAGATGAATACGTAATATACCGTAAAGATAGAAACCTTTTGCTGACTGGGAAAACCGATGGAGGTGGTGTCCTCGTGGCCGTTCTTCGAAAATACAATTGTTTACGTGAACCCAGTTGGGAAACTTGCGGAGAAAATTTGTTCGTTGGTGTGCTATTGGAACCTACAGCACAGACAAAAATCAAACTAGTTATTGGTGTAATCTATGTTCCCCCGTCATCACCCATAAGTATTTACGAATCATATTTTACCGTATTGTCAAACATTATCGTTGATACTCGACATGATGCTCATTTATGTCTGTTGGGCGACTTTAATGTACCTTCGATTGAATGGGCCGACGATCCGAGGGAGGCTGGTGTGGTAAGGCCGGTGTCCTATCACGGAAAAAAAAATTCAAAAAATTTCTTCAGTCAAGAATATTTTTTCATATATAACGAAAATAATATTCTCTCAAATTAAGAATTTTTTGTTTTATCTCAAAACAGTATTTTCTTAATTCAAATAAATTTGTTTGAATTAAGAAAATATTGTTTTGAGATAAAACAAAATTTTTTAATTTGATAGAATATTATTTTCGTTATATATGAAAAAATATTCTTGACTGAAGAAAACTTTTTTATCTGTGTACAGCGGTTCCGTTGCTCAATTACTCATAGAATTTGCATCTTTCCTTGATCTGAAGCAGTTTAATCGTGTTAACAATGGCAACAATAAAATACTTGACCTCATACTGTCGGATGTATGGTGCACTGTTATTCATTGCGACACGCCACTTGTACCGGAGGATCCGCACCATCCCTCGCTCCTGATTAGTGTCTCTTTACGAGCAGATGGTCATCTACAAACTAATAACATTCCCAAATATAACTTTTATAAAGCTGATTACACTGGTATAAACCATAAACTCCAAATGATCGACTGGGAATTATTATTTACGGGAAAATCTGTAGACGAGGCGGTGGATACTTTCCACAATGTATTACTGGATATCATTGATATTTTTGCCCCAAAGAAAAAGGCAAGATCTTTAAGTTATCCTGTCTGGTATTCGAACATAACCGTAACATTGCTTAAAAATAAAAACAAAAGCTGGGCAAGATGGAAAACTTTTGGTCATCCCCATGATTATTCGCTGTTTTCTAAACAAAGGGCTCAACTAAAACAAGCACAGAGCAGGGACCACAAATTATATATTTCAAGTCTAGAACAGTCGTTGAATAGGAATGTAAAACCATTTTTCTCGTACGTTAATAACATGAAAAAAACTGCCAGCTACCCTAAGAATATGTTCTACAGCGAGGTAAAATCTAATGATCCAGAAACTACTGCTAATTTATTCTGTTCATTTTTTGCATCTGTGTTTAACCCTCCCACTAACATGCACTCTCCAGCTGACGCGTGCGTGAACCCGGAGGTCAACTCAACTCTATCTAAGATTCATGTACTTAGTTCCGAGGTATATGCAAAACTTGTTAACCTAGATGTCAATAAGGGTGCGGGGCCTGACATGATTTCGCTAATGCTTCTTAAAAAATGCGCACCACATCTTACAAGACCTCTACGACTAATCTTTAACAAAAGCCTTGCTGAGGGTCGCTTCCCAAAACTATGGAAAATGGCGTATGTTACACCTATACATAAGTCGGGTTGTACATCTGATATACAGAACTACCGTCCTATGTATATCGATCTTATCTCAATTTTCTAAAGTTTTTGAGTCTATTTTGAAGGATCGATTGTTCCATCATCTAAAGCCATGCCTACTTGATAATCAACACGGGTTTGTGAACAAAAGATCAACGGTTACAAATCTGCTTGAATATTCTGATTACTTGTTTGAGGCCTTGGACAAGCGGGTGCAGGTGGACTCAATTTACACGGATTTTAAAAAAGCTTTCGACAAGGTTGACCATGACTTGCTGATTAGGAAGTTGAGCTCTTACGGAATTCATGGTAGTCTGCTGCGTTGAGTTGAGTCTTACGTTAGTAATCGTTTGATGACTGTTGTCATGAATGGCTACAAGTCTAAATGCGTGGCCGTTACCTCGGGAGTTCCACAAGGGTCTGTTCTGGGACCCTTTCTTTTTACATTCTTCGTCAATGACATTGGTACATGCTTTTTGCTGTTTGCCAACGATCTCAAAATTTATCGGCGAATACGTAATGAGGAGGACTGTATGGGGTTGGAGGACGATTTGAACAGACTCAGTAAATATTGCGATACTTACTTACTTACTTATCGAGTCCGGAACTCAGATTTTGCCACTCCAATGTGTGGCGGCGGAAATCGCCCTGTCGGTAAGTTTAATCAGGTCGTCCATGTGGCAACCCTCGTTCAATTCTGGGCAGGACAGCAGATGGTCGTCATCCTGCACTGCCCCACAATCACAGAAGGTATCATCCTCCGTCGAGAAGCCCCACCTGTGCAGGTTGCTCTTGCAGCCACTCACACCCACCCTCAGCCTGTTCAGTGTCTTCCATATTGGGAATGGCAGGCAGTGCGCCATATTCGCCTTCTCGCTTGTGTCCATCCATGCAGAGATTGGGTCGTCCATCCACAACTCCTCTCGGCGTTGCTTCTGGGAGGTCTGCAGGTCGGCTGTGGACTTTAGGAAGCTATTCCTTGACTTGAGGCGAGGGTTTGGTGCTTTATGTTCATAGAGTGGGTGTCTTGGGTCGTGTATCTGCTTATGCCTCTCCGCATCTGCTGCCACTCTTCTTCTGATGTTAGGGGGTGCTATGCCTATTTTGGGATACAATTTGTTTTTGGCTGTGGGTCTAAGACATCCTGATATAATTCGTGCCATTTCATTAACTGCAACATCCACTTGGTTGGCATGAGCTGATCCAAACCATACAGGGCAAGCATATTCGGCGGCAGAGAGGCACAGTCCCAGAGCAGAAGGGCGCAAGAGCTCAGGGCATGCTCCCCAAGTTGATCCGACAAGCCTTTTCAAGATATTATTTCTGGCGGAGACCTTCTGTTTCGTGTTTAGGCAGTGCTGCTTGTAAGTCAGAGATCGATCCAGTGTCACTCCCAGATACTTTGGTGCGTGGCAGTTTTCGAGTTCCTCATTTCTCCAGTTGACTCGCAACCCTCGACCCACCTCTCTATTTTTCAAGTGGAAGGCGCATAGTTGTGTTTTTTTGGGGTTGGGTTTTAGGTGGTTTGCATCGTAGTATTCACCCAATTCAGTGAGTGTTGACGTAAGTCTATCCTCTACCTCATGAAATGATTTCCCCTGTGCTGCCACGGCGGTGTCATCGGCATATATGAATTGGCGTGTTCTGTTTGGTCTTGGTTGATCATTTGTATATATGTTAAACAGTAGAGGCGCCAAGACACTACCCTGAGGAAGTCCATTCTTCTGCGTCCTCCAGCGGCTGTCCTTCCCCTGCAGCGTGACATAGAACCGTCTATTGCTCAACAAAGTTCCAATTACTGAGGTGAGTTTGAAGTCTCTCGAGATCCCGTATACTTTGTGTAGCAATTTACTGTGATTGACTGTATCATAGGCAGCAGTTAGGTCAATGAACGCTACTCCTGTAATTTTGCCTTCCTCGAAACCGTCCTCGATGTGCTGTGTCAAGTTAAGGATTTGTCCCGTACATGATTTCCCAGGCCTAAACCCTGCTTGTTCGTTTATCAGGTGTGGGTCCAGAGTGTGACCAACTCTGTTTAGGATCAGTCTTTCAAAAACTTTACTGAGGTGGCACAGCAGAGATACAGGTCTAAAGTTTTTTGGTTCGTTGGGCTCCTTGCCCGGTTTGAGAAGTGCTGTGATTCGGGCTTTCCTCCACATTTTTGGTATTTTTAGACTGGTCACACAATTATTCATTAAGTTCAGGATCCATACAAGAGTTTTATTGCCAAAATGCTTGACTTGCTCTACCCTTATATCATCGAGCCCAGCTGCTTTGTTGGTTTTTAGGCAGGCGACTGCATCTTTAAGTTCGGAGTCGGAGAATGGTGATTCAAGTGAATTGATTTCTGACTCTATATTACGAATGATTTTTTCGGTACTCGTTTTTTGTTTTGTTTTCCCGTTCAGCAACAGTTGATGGGCTATCTGATTTGGGGTAACTATGTATGGGTTAGGAGTTTGCACTGCTGGATCATTGCTAATGTTCTTTATTACCTTCCATGCTCTCCTACTGTTTTGTTTCATATCCAGGTTTTCAATGAGGTTATTCCATTTCTCTCTTTTTGATTGGGAGATAGATTGTAACAGTTCTTCACCAGTTTGTAGAGTCATTTCTGAGAATGGGTTATCATTGAATAGTGCTTTGTACTTTTCAAGCAAGGATTTTGTGTCATCAGAAAGCCCAGGTAGATATTCTGTTCTACATCCTCTTGGTATATGTTTCCTTGACACCCTTTGCACCAGTTCGACAAAGCTTTCATACATTTCAGGTTTAGGCTCTAAATTTTGAACTAGATTATCCAATTCTGCACTAAAGTTGTTCCAATTGGCCTTTTTGAAGTTAAATTGCCTTCTGAGCGGCGTTATGGTTGGTCTTATCATTGGGACAATTGTGCAAGTTATTGGTCGGTGTTGTGTCCGAGGGATTGGGTCTTCCACTTGTTTTGAGCATTGTGATATTATCTTTTCGCTCACGAAGATATTATCCGGGTTGTAACCCTTCCTCCAACGAGCACTATTGAAGGATGCAGGAAGTTTTGGATGGTGGACCAATTGTAGCCGTTCGCTCTCAGCCCACTTTTCAAGTTCTATGCCATTCTCATCAGTTTGTTTGTATCCCCAAGCGGTACTGTGGCAGTTAAAGTCCCCTATGATTATTTTTGCATGATGATTTTTGAAATTTGTGGGTTCTGTGAATATGAATTTGGAGTTCGGTGGTTTGTATATGGAAGTTAGTGTACAGTTTGCGAAAGTTACAGTTAAAATTTCGATATTTTCCACATCTGTGTATGCAACTGATTGAATTGTGAGTCCCGGTTTAATAAAGATTGCGCTGCCATATTTTTCGTGTGGTCTTTCGAGAATTAAGTTCATGCCCTTTATTTTTGGTCTAGCGGCGGTGTTGCTTCTGTGAGTTTCTTGAATCATTAATATGTCGCATCGATTTCTTTTGCAGAGGTCCGATAGTATGGTCTCTTTGTCGTCGCTAAGTCCCTCGATGTTTATCGATATGGTCATGATTGGCCCTGAAAAGGGCCTTTTGGGTGGACTGGTAGAGTGGCTGTCCGGTAGTGAAAGGGTTCGCCGACAATTGTCGTTTCCAGGGAGTGCCCGATTGCTTTTTCCTTTTTTTTTCATTGTCGTTATCTTTGGTTTTTCCTTATCGGTCTTATAATTGGTTGTTTCGTTTCACGATCTTTAGCAATCTTCGTGGAGGCCCCTTTCTTACTCCCCATTTGCGATGCTAATAAGCTTCAACTTAATCTAAAGAAATGTAATTCCATTACATTTACAAAAAATAAAAATGTAATAAATCACATATATAAGATTGACGGAGTGGCTTTGGAACCGTTGCATAGTATTAGGGATCTAGGGGTTATTTTTGATTCAAAATTGCACTTTGACGAACATATACGGGAGGTTCTGATTAGTTGCAACAGGATTTTGGGCTTTATTCTAAGATCAACGAAAGAATTCAGTAATGTAAATTCCATATTGCTGCTATACAAATGCTTAATTCGCTCTAAATTAGAGTATTGCTCTGCTGTTTGGAACCCCCTATATAGTAAGTACATTGACGAGATTGAGAAGCTGCAAAGAAAATTTTTCCGTATCGGTCAGCGTAGATTCCGTAACATCAGCGTAATGAATTTGCCAAGTCTGACACATAGACGCGAGCTACTCGACGCATTGACGCTGCGCAAGATCTGTAACTCTGATTTTGATGCACCTGCTCTGTTGGCTAGGGTAAACTTCTGTATACCATCGTTGACTCGAATTCGCAATTACAGACAGTTCTATATGAACACTCCGACCAGTAATGCTGGTGTTAGAAGTCCCTTATACAGAGTCACTCACAATTTTAATAATAAGTTTGGGAGTGTGGATGTCTTTGCCTCTTCCCTGAATGCGTTTAGGAGATCCAGTAATCAAATACTTACTGATTGCTAACCTGCACTATCCTTAATACACCAAATCCTTTCTTCTTCCTTTCCCCGTGGTACTTACGATTTTTGTATTTTATGTTAGCTTTTAAGTTTTTAAATATTTTATTTTTCTTACATTTTGTTAATTATCTATGTTAGTTTTTAATTATAAAATTGTTTTTTTTTATGCTAAAATTGTATTCACCACTAATTGGGCAATTTGTGGAGAAATGATGACAGCGTTCATATCATTGTGATATACATGTACTCTTTGCCGGTTGGTGAGTCTTTGGGATAAATAAAATAAATACATAAATAGAATGATTAATTTCAATGACAATCAAATGACAATATCATATTTCTTCCTACATTTCAATTTGAATATTACGTGAATCATCTCTCTTGTATCGAATTCTCTTGTTATATAATAATCGTTTATCATCACCATATATTAACTTTATATTCACATAGATGATGCTCATCCATCAACTACAGCCACATTGCTACATAAATAAAATATTCATTTGGTCATTCTTCCGTTGATAACATATACCAGGTTGATTATCACAAGAAATTAACTTTGTGTTTACATAGATGCTCATCCATCAATTATAGTCACATTTCTACAAAATTAGAAATATACATTTGGTTATTCTTCCGTTGATTATCACCACGAACTCAATGAAAGCTTCCAATGAAGTCACTTATTATTCACATAGATACTCATTCACCTATTACAGTCACATTTCTACATAAATATAATATTCATGTGGTAATTCTTACAAAGTTTACGACAGCTGATGACAACCCTTGTCTTAATATATCACAATTTTGTGAGGTAGCTTGGTCTTCCAATGTCATATTGACAAGTTATTACAAATCAATGTTTTTAACACTTTTTTTTATTTTCGGGATCGAACCCAGGATGCACGCACAGAAACCAAACGGCTACCAACTGTACCACGGCTACCACGGCGCTCGGCAAAATTATTACTAAATATATAAAAACAACTTCATACCTTCCTCCGATTAATTTACAGGTGCATCCTCCTTTGCAAATTTCTTGTACTGTAAATTGTGTAGATGATGAAATATACGGGATTCCTCTGGAATTTAACAATGTAATACCTATAAGTAATTATTGCTACGTCAAAAGAGAATATTTTATAAAATTGCAAATGTCCTTACGTAACTAACTTCTGTGCCGGCATCCTGGAATTTTAATTAATAATAATCTAATCCTTTTCTGAGAACAAACCCAGGGAAACAATGCTGCTCACCTAACTATGCGAGACCGGTCAACAAAAATATTGGAAGAGACTAAGTTGGAATATTATAGAAGAACCAGGAAATCAAGGCACCTACAGGGCTATAACGTGGTTCTTATTTAAATGTTATTGTATGTAATATTTGAATAATACCTACCTGTAAACACACGCTGCAGGTGGTAATTGTACCAATGGACAACTATACGATATCGTCTCTCTATTGACGACATTTGGTCTACATCTCAATAGAGACTACATAAGTTGGAATATTATAGAAGAACCAGGAAATCAAGGCACCTACAGGGCTATAACGTGGTTCTTATTTAAATGTTATTGTATGTAATATTTGAATAATACCTACCTGTAAACACACGCTGCAGGTGGTAATTGTACCAATGGACAACTATACGATATCGTATCTCTATTGACGACATTTGGTCTACATCTCAATAGAGACTACATAAGTTGGAATATTATAGAAGAACCAGGAAATCAAGGCACCTACAGGGCTATAACGTGGTTCTTATTTAAATGTTATTGTATGTAATATTTGAATAATACCTACCTGTAAACACACGCTGCAGGTGGTAATTGTACCAATGGACAACTATACGATATCGTCTCTCTATTGACGACATTTGGTCTACATCTCAATAGAGACTACATAAGTTGGAATATTATAGAAGAACCAGGAAATCAAGGCACCTACAGGGCTATAACGTGGTTCTTATTTAAATGTTATTGTATGTAATATTTGAATAATACCTACCTGTAAACACACGCTGCAGGTGGTAATTGTACCAATGGACAACTATACGATATCGTCTCTCTATTGACGACATTTGGTCTACATCTCAATAGAGACTACATAAGTTGGAATATTATAGAAGAACCAGGAAATCAAGGCACCTACAGGGCTATAACGTGGTTCTTATTTAAATGTTATTGTATGTAATATTTGAATAATACCTACCTGTAAACACACGCTGCAGGTGGTAATTGTACCAATGGACAATTATACGATATCGTCTCTCTATTGACGACATTTGGTCTACATCTCAATAGAGACTACATAAGTTGGAATATTATAGAAGAACCAGGAAATCAAGGCACCTACAGGGCTATAACGTGGTTCTTATTTAAATGTTATTGTATGTAATATTTGAATAATACCTACCTGTAAACACACGCTGCAGGTGGTAATTGTACCAATGGACAACTATACGATATCGTCTCTCTATTGACGACATTTGGTCTACATCTCAATAGAGACTACATAAGTTGGAATATTATAGAAGAACCAGGAAATCAAGGCACCTACAGGGCTATAACGTGGTTCTTATTTAAATGTTATTGTATGTAATATTTGAATAATACCTACCTGTAAACACACGCTGCAGGTGGTAATTGTACCAATGGACAACTATACGATATCGTCTCTCTATTGACGACATTTGGTCTACATCTCAATAGAGACTACATAAGTTGGAATATTATAGAAGAACCAGGAAATCAAGGCACCTACAGGGCTATAACGTGGTTCTTATTTAAATGTTATTGTATGTAATATTTGAATAATACCTACCTGTAAACACACGCTGCAGGTGGTAATTGTACCAATGGACAACTATACGATATCGTCTCTCTATTGACGACATTTGGTCTACATCCCAATAGAGACTACATAAGTTGGAATATTATAGAAGAACCAGGAAATCAAGGCACCTACAGGGCTATAACGTGGTTCTTATTTAAATGTTATTGTATGTAATATTTGAATAATACCTACCTGTAAACACACGCTGCAGGTGGTAATTGTACCAATGGACAACTATACGATATCGTCTCTCTATTGACGACATTTGGTCTACATCTCAATAGAGACTACATAAGTTGGAATATTATAGAAGAACCAGGAAATCAAGGCACCTACAGGGCTATAACGTGGTTCTTATTTAAATGTTATTGTATGTAATATTTGAATAATACCTACCTGTAAACACACGCTGCAGGTGGTAATTGTACCAATGGACAACTATACGATATCGTCTCTCTATTGACGACATTTGGTCTACATCTCAATAGAGACTACATAAGTTGGAATATTATAGAAGAACCAGGAAATCAAGGCACCTACAGGGCTATAACGTGGTTCTTATTTAAATGTTATTGTATGTAATATTTGAATAATACCTACCTGTAAACACACGCTGCAGGTGGTAATTGTACCAATGGACAACTATACGATATCGTCTCTCTATTGACGACATTTGGTCTACATCTCAATAGAGACTACATAAGTTGGAATATTATAGAAGAACCAGGAAATCAAGGCACCTACAGGGCTATAACGTGGTTCTTATTTAAATGTTATTGTATGTAATATTTGAATAATACCTACCTGTAAACACACGCTGCAGGTGGTAATTGTACCAATGGACAACTATACGATATCGTCTCTCTATTGACGACATTTGGTCTACATCTCAATAGAGACTACATAAGTTGGAATATTATAGAAGAACCAGGAAATCAAGGCACCTACAGGGCTATAACGTGGTTCTTATTTAAATGTTATTGTATGTAATATTTGAATAATACCTACCTGTAAACACACGCTGCAGGTGGTAATTGTACCAATGGACAACTATACGATATCGTCTCTCTATTGACGACATTTGGTCTACATCCCAATAGAGACTACATAAGTTGGAATATTATAGAAGAACCAGGAAATCAAGGCACCTACAGGGCTATAACGTGGTTCTTATTTAAATGTTATTGTATGTAATATTTGAATAATACCTACCTGTAAACACACGCTGCAGGTGGTAATTGTACCAATGGACAACTATACGATATCGTCTCTCTATTGACGACATTTGGTCTACATCTCAATAGAGACTACATAAGTTGGAATATTATAGAAGAACCAGGAAATCAAGGCACCTACAGGGCTATAACGTGGTTCTTATTTAAATGTTATTGTATGTAATATTTGAATAATACCTACCTGTAAACACACGCTGCAGGTGGTAATTGTACCAATGGACAACTATACGATATCGTCTCTCTATTGACGACATTTGGTCTACATCTCAATAGAGACTACATAAGTTGGAATATTATAGAAGAACCAGGAAATCAAGGCACCTACAGGGCTATAACGTGGTTCTTATTTAAATGTTATTGTATGTAATATTTGAATAATACCTACCTGTAAACACACGCTGCAGGTGGTAATTGTACCAATGGACAACTATACGATATCGTCTCTCTATTGACGACATTTGGTCTACATCTCAATAGAGACTACATAAGTTGGAATATTATGGAAGAACCAGGAAATCAAGGCACCTACAGGGCTATAACGTGGTTCTTATTTAAATGTTATTGTATGTAATATTTGAATAATACCTACCTGTAAACACACGCTGCAGGTGGTAATTGTACCAATGGACAACTATACGATATCGTCTCTCTATTGACGACATTTGGTCTACATCTCAATAGAGACTACATAAGTTGGAATATTATAGAAGAACCAGGAAATCAAGGCACCTACAGGGCTATAACGTGGTTCTTATTTAAATGTTATTGTATGTAATATTTGAATAATACCTACCTGTAAACACACGCTGCAGGTGGTAATTGTACCAATGGACAACTATACGATATCGTCTCTCTATTGACGACATTTGGTCTACATCTCAATAGAGACTACATAAGTTGGAATATTATAGAAGAACCAGGAAATCAAGGCACCTACAGGGCTATAACGTGGTTCTTATTTAAATGTTATTGTATGTAATATTTGAATAATACCTACCTGTAAACACACGCTGCAGGTGGTAATTGTACCAATGGACAACTATACGATATCGTCTCTCTATTGACGACATTTGGTCTACATCTCAATAGAGACTACATAAGTTGGAATATTATAGAAGAACCAGGAAATCAAGGCACCTACAGGGCTATAACGTGGTTCTTATTTAAATGTTATTGTATGTAATATTTGAATAATACCTACCTGTAAACACACGCTGCAGGTGGTAATTGTACCAATGGACAACTATACGATATCGTCTCTCTATTGACGACATTTGGTCTACATCTCAATAGAGACTACATAAGTTGGAATATTATAGAAGAACCAGGAAATCAAGGCACCTACAGGGCTATAACGTGGTTCTTATTTAAATGTTATTGTATGTAATATTTGAATAATACCTACCTGTAAACACACGCTGCAGGTGGTAATTGTACCAATGGACAACTATACGATATCGTCTCTCTATTGACGACATTTGGTCTACATCTCAATAGAGACTACATAAGTTGGAATATTATAGAAGAACCAGGAAATCAAGGCACCTACAGGGCTATAACGTGGTTCTTATTTAAATGTTATTGTATGTAATATTTGAATAATACCTACCTGTAAACACACGCTGCAGGTGGTAATTGTACCAATGGACAACTATACGATATCGTCTCTCTATTGACGACATTTGGTCTACATCTCAATAGAGACTACATAAGTTGGAATATTATAGAAGAACCAGGAAATCAAGGCACCTACAGGGCTATTACGTGGTTCTTATTTAAATGTTATTGTAATATTTGAATAATACCTACCTGTAAACACACGCTGCAGGTGGTAATTGTACCAGTGGACAACTATACGATATCGTCTCTCCTTTGACGACATTTGGTCTACATTTCATGTCTTCATAATGAGCTATTGGTGTTTCACCTATTCAGAATACAGAATTACTTAATTTTACTGGCTTGTAGGTAAAGGTGAAAAATGTGTATTTTTCTTGGCTCAATAGAACGATCATAAATTAATAATTGACGAAGTTTTAATTTTGTAGAATTCCATTATAATTGAAGTCTATAGTTAAAAGTAAAACACTTTTTTGATTCTACATGAATTTAATTTATGTGATATCTCTATTTCGCTTTGTATATGCCCTAATAAGGCGAAATAGGCCTATCGCATATATTAAATTTGTAAAATCGATCATAAATTAGCTAATTAAATGTTCACCTTCTCCTTCTCGAGTGCCCAAATTTGTCAGGTGACCACCTGGGCATATTCCGCGGAGCCACGCCTTTCCTCGATAACATTGTTTAGTTTTGAGTAGGTAGATGCCTTAATGTCCGTCACTCGGCGCGGCTAAGGTTCAGTTTGAGCCATTGCACTTGGTATGAAAACCATTATGCGGTGACGACTTTGAAGTACTAAGGGGATGGGGAGGGTGGGGTGCTTGATTTAAGTTTGATTTGGCGGGCTCCCACTTTTGAGATTGGCCTATTAGTCGCAGATGTATGAAATATGTTTTTTAGTCCTTGTATTATCTGGGCTCCGGAGACGAACAGTACCTCAAGTCCTATAACGTTCCCAATGGAGTTGGGTAGAACAACCCTCCTCTAATGTTGTTAGAAATTTTCTGCCAGTATACGCCCTTCTCAGTTTTCGGAACCTCGCAATGGCTGCCAGAATGTTCAACCAAAATCTAAATATCTCTGACTAGTGTCTAACAAGATCTAAGCTTTAGGAAAATGTACCACTGCAATAAACACGATAAGTGTTTTAATCCCTCCTAAGTCAAACAGAAGTCAAACACAAGATCGTTTCGTGTAAAACCCCCGAGATTAAAAATGAGTAAAACAGAAATTCAAAACAGGAATATTTAAATAGGTTTATAGTAAAATAACTCTAACTAAAAAATAATTCTAACTAGTGCATTTGCTTTTGATCTAGCTTCAAAAACCACGTTTATTAAATATTGCTTCTCGGGCAACTAACAGGTACTATGTCAAGTATTAATTTAACAAATAGATTACTTCGTGTCCAACCGTTCAAAAATTGAGGTTTTTGTCTGGTGGACTGCGTTACACCTCAACACCACATAGTTGTCATGGATATAATTTTCAAGAATGTAGGTAAGCCTTAATTTAACTAAACAACAAAATTGTGGCTTCATAAAAACACAAAGTCTGGAGAAATTACGCATAGACTAACCAATGTTGGAAAAGATGTAGAGACAATTTGGAACCACCTGCAAAAATCTATCACAATGGCGAACGATATACTTGGGCATACAAAAGACAATAGAATTACACATAGAGAGACCTGGTGGTGGAGTGACATTGTGCAACAGGCTCTCTCAAAAGGCAATAGAATTACACATAGAGAGACCTGGTGGTGGAGTGACATTGTGCAACAGGCTCTCTCAAAAGGCAATAGAATTACACATAGAGAAACCTGGTGGTAGAGCGACACTGTACAACAGGCTCCCCTCAAAATAGAAATTAGCCTTTAAGACACGGCAGTCTTCGAGAACGGACGAATATAAAATAGCGTATAAAACAGCTAACAAAAACGATACGCATGTACTGGCCAAAAAGAAAGCCAATGCAACTCGGGTACTCTATGAGAAGCTTGATACCAGAAAGTGACAAAAGGAAATTTTCAAGCTCGCTAAATTACATAACCGAGACACCAGTGATAGCCACGAGACAAGCAATATGCAGAAAGGGGGAAAACGGAGAACTGTTATATAGCAGCGATAGCATTATTTCCCAATGGCACAAATACTATGCAAAATTCTTCAGCAGGATGTTTGAGATCTCTAAAATGTCGGATGTCTGGAGACTGAGCACGACAGTTCCACGCTATAAGGGAAAACGTAGTGATTATGAATGAAATAACTACCGTGGAATAAAATTTCTGTACTATACTATGAAGTTATATGAAGGAGTGATCGATAGTCGACATAGGTCGGAATGTTCTCTATCAACAAAGAGGATGATTTTAAAATAATGTTTCCATTCACATAAAGAGAAATATGTCATGATAAAGAAAGAAATAATTAAAATCATTTCTAAATAAATGGTTATGTACATCCGAACTTTTAATTTTAATGAGATAATATTTATTTTCAAAAAATAAGGTAAATTGTAAAATCATTACCTTGAACAATCTGGAACAGAATTAATAATTTAATGAACAACCAAAACAAAAGCATTTTAAATTAAACAAATCAATAAAGTAGACGAACGACTCAAATTAAAATCAGCTACTGAAACAAATGAAAAATATCATTAAATAATATAACTGTCTCCTGAAAATATATTATCAATTTATATTATTTCATGGCGTGAAAATATTCAGGGGTATTCAATAATTCAGGATTTGTTATTTTATTTTTAATTGAAATACTGTACATCCCCATCATATTTGTATTTCAATTAAAAATAATAAAAGTTTGAAAAGTGATAACACTATTTTTTCGGTTGTACAGTAAAACAGACAAAAAAAATTCTGTCATAGTTTAGCAATAATGTTCACCTTCTTCTTTTATGTGCAATATCAGGTCCCCCGACGATGTCGTCACTACCGCGTAAGCATCTGCATCTGCCCCAGTTCAGAACAATTCGCCGACCGACGTTTCTAATGCCAGTCTACAAGTATGTTTCTAATGCCAGTCTACAAGTATGTTTCTAATGCCAGTCTACAAGTATGTTTCTAATGCCAGTCTACAAGTATGTTTCTAATGCCAGTCTACAAGTATGTTTCTAATGCCAGTCTACAAGTATGTTTCTAATGCCAGTCTACAAGTATGTTTCTAATGCCAGTCTACAAGTATGTTTCTAATGCCAGTCTACAAGTATGTTTCTAATGCCAGTCTACAAGTATGTTTCTAATGCCAGTCTACAAGTATGTTTCTAATGCCAGTCTACAAGTATGTTTCTAATGCCAGTCTACAAGTATGTTTCTAATGCCAGTCTACAAGTATGTTTCTAATGCCAGTCTACAAGTATGTTTCGGAGCTACGACATCTGACGTCTTCCTATTCCTCGGCGTTCCTCTATTTTGCCCTTCACAATCAGTTGATGCAGCCTGAGCTTCACAGAACATGACCCTATATGCTGTCTCTTGATGCTTAACTATACCGATTAGCTCGTGCTCCACGTTTGCTCTCCTGGATACCTCCAGATTTCATATTTTACTAACCAGAATTCTCGGTCAGTTGGTTAGGTATCTGATTCAAGGGTCCCGGATTCGATTCCCGGTGGAGAAACAGTTTTTAAAATTGTGTTTTCAGTCTGGATCTGTGAGACGATAAATAACGGAAGTCTCCAGAATGTGTCAACTTGTTATTGGGTGCGTGTTAAATAATTATTTGACATAGCACCTGTTTTTGAAAATTTTCAGCTTACGCCAGAGCACCCACATTTTAAAAACTAGTAGTGAGTTAAGCATACTATACTTTATGGTCAATGTTTCGACTCCTTATATTATGTTACACTACCAGGTACTGCCTTATTTTGATGTTTAAGCTCTCGATGCAAAACAGTGTCTTTTCTTTGAAAAACATCACGTGAGCTGTCTGCATACGACATAGGTATTTAAAAGTTTTAACTCTGATTATATTCTTCAAGTAGCGAAATTTAATTATACATAATGAAACTGTCGACTGAATAAATTTGGTTTTTGATATATTCATAATCAGTCCAAACTTTTTGCCGGTAATATTTAATTATCTCTAAAAGCTTACTTTTCTAAAAGGTCTTCGAAATTATTAGATAATACCAAGGTATCGTCTGCGTATTTTACATTTTATTAACAATCCTTTCACTTACACTCTTGCTTTTGTTTTACATATATGTAACCTGTTTAATCAGTCTGTCAGTATACATGTTAAAATAAAAGTTATGACAATACAGTCCTGACGAACTCCTCGTTGAATTTCAACTAGAAAAGTGTTTTTTTTATCTAGTCTCTCATTTGTTTTCTGTTTAAAGGTTCACTAATTAAATGATGCAATTTTAGTTTATGATGAGGCTAGTGAGACTGGTGTTGCTTTGCTTTATAAGGTAATGCACACCCACACACCTGTTGGTGTGCATTACCTCATAAAAGAAGTTCATTTTTTATACAAATCGTAGATAAGATTAAGTCGAAACTGCTAGGCTTATAATGAATGAACTTATTATTGAAATACAAACTATTCACTTAGAGAGGGAATAAACTCTATTGACTGACGGTGACCAACGCTTTGAATAGCCTAACACCAAGGTACATTCAAGAACTGTGTCAGATTTACAAATTCTCAAGACAGAGTTAATCAGTTTTATGAAATATTTCCAAAGTTTTTAAAAATATCGAAATAAGCCGAAACACCCCAACTAGAAATTTTAATATTCTATAAAAAATATGAACATTGTAGTAGTAGTACATCTTTTTAACAATTTTTATAAAAATACGTCGTGCTGTTTTCATATTCTGGGTAGGAAAAACAGACTGACCTCCATACCTACTATCCTATCCTGACATACATACCTACATGATTTATAACGAAAACAAAATATCTTAAAATGTTTATTAATTTATGTTTTAATAGCTTGGTAGGTATTTTTCTGTTATTTATTTGTTATTTATTAATTATTTATTTAATTAATTAATTAATTTATTTATTTATGTATTTATTTATTTATTTATTAATTAATTAATTAATTTATTTTTTATTTATATATTTATTAATTTATTTATTTATTTAATTATTAATTAATTAATTAATTTATTTATTTATTTATTTATTTATTTATTTATTTATTTATTTATTTATTTATTTATTTATTTATTTATTTATTTATTTATTTATTTATTTATTTATATATTTATTTATTTATTTATTTATTTATATTTAACATATGTGTCTCATTTATTTAACATAATATGTGTCTTAATGTTTAACAGAAATCTTCGACCCAGTTGTAGGTAAATACCCATGACAAACCATTCCATATATCGTCTACAAAATAATAATTTGTATTATAATATTATGGAGAACTAGATTCACCACAGTACATAGAAAACAATAAATCAAGAGATTAAAGAAATAATGAGGACATAAAGTGAAAATGAAAATAAAAAATGAGCGATCTTGTATCGTTTAACGTTGCTGTATGAATTATTACAATTAGAAGAGTCACAAATATATTTAATTAAATAGAACGTAAAATGCAAATAATTATGCATACTATAGCCATCGACAGTTGGATATCATGTGTTACATGCAACTAGTATAAGTTAATACGACCTTGGAGCGATCGGTAATTATTTACAAGTGGTATAAGTCTGTCATATATTTTGTCATATTTAGGTCCTTAAATCTTAGAATAGGTTGGTTAGGTTTGTATTTAGTTATTATTGCGACTCGCGTGAGCGAGTTGCATTATACATTGAGTGACAGTATGTTATGCAACTCGCTCACGCGAGTCGCAATAATAAATACATACAAACCTAACCTAACTAGAGGCGGCTGGTGACTGAAATTATAGACAGTGCATATTTACATTCATTCATCTATAACTTTATTAGTATATAGTCTATACTAAAGTAGCAAGCGATAAGCATTAAACCACACACTATTTTTTCTAGAAGATGAATTTCCCTAATATTTTACACCATTTTCACTCCACGATTTATCACCATCAAATATTGTACATGGAAATAAAAAAAAAAAAGAATTTAAACGACTAAGTACCTACAACCAAAAACCCAAGACGCTCTTTTTTGAAACTAATTGTGATCTCGGTAGCTCAAAATTTTTATTTTTGTTGGAACGATCGTCGATTAATTTTAATAAAATCAATATTCTTATTCATCTTATGGCCAGTGAAAAATATATTACACGTATAAAATATATAGCGTAATTATTTATGGTTACTTACATAAAATGATTATTTATTATATTTTTTATTTTTATTTATTTAACATATAATGTTATAATACACATAAAGATATAATTCACTAGTAGGTAAAGTAATTTTTACAAATAGTTTTTTTTGCAATGCCTAATCAAAAATATTGCAATCTTGTACTTGATGAGGAAATCACTTACACTGACAAATAAAAATATCAAATTCAAAGCAATTAAATCAAAGTCACGTATAAAGTAATTAAATCAAAATCATACATGAACAAAAAATAAAACAAACATTAAAAAAGGTTAAAAAATAAATTAAAAATGATATATTAGGTACCTATTAATTTACTCACGAAATAAAACGAACCACTACGCTACGTACCTATAATATTACGATAAGACAATCATTTTTATACACAACACGTATATTGAAGAGTGAAAAAAGGTTTTTTTATGGATTAATCAATTAAATTTGTTATATTTTAGCATTAAAATCTTTTAAAGTTATTTTCAAATGTTTTCAAAACACAACTATACATTTAAGACACAATATTATACCTAGTTAGACAATTTCCTGAAGCAACAAATGATATATGTAAGAGTCAAAAATATACTAGTATTATAATTTTTACGCACAAATTATAAACAGAAACGTGAAAAAGTGACATAAAGTTATTTGAAAAATAATAAATCAACATATTGACAACTTCACAACATAGTATAATACAACATGTCATATTTCTTCAGATAACATTGTACGTCAGTAAATGTAAAATAATCCTTACTAATAATTAGTAACATAGTTTTTATAACGCAAGTTTTATGTTAACTTGTTTGTAGAAGGCAGTGACCTTCTGGCAGCGACAGTATGATCTTTCTCGTCAATGCGCAAACGCCGGCAGTGCACGAAGTCGAAATATTTATATCCTTTTCTAACGCATGTTTATACTATCCGTCTCGCTCACAGCCACGGATTGAGCGGGTCTGTATGAGATCTTCGACCAAAATTCGTGCACAAAATAAAATGCACGTAATCCTTCATACGCATGCGCGGAAACTTCTCGTGGACGGCTCTTACCAATGCTGATTCCATAGTATGAAGTCAGCATTGTTCTTACCAAATATAATACTGGAAAATTTAAATATTAAATCATAATATTATTATAAAGTATGTTTGCAAGTATTTTAAGTATTGATTGAGTTTTAGGGATATTTATTTATTTTAAATTTATGAAGCAGTGCAGTGCACATATGCACATACTAAGGAATCGCCTGTGAACCTAACCAATTTTTACCAAAAGTTTGCTTAAAATAGGTTGGTTAGGTTTGTATTAACCAACCTATTATTATAATTTTGTTGATGTATTCTTTTTTGTTTATAATTTACAAATAAATTATATTAAGGCGGTGTGGCCAACTAAAGGCCAGTGTGTGCCTATTACCAATTGGGTAGGTCAAATAAAATTAGTAACCAGAGGGGTTTACTATATATCATTAGAATCCTTAGTTAGGTTCTATATTTTGAGACTCCAGAAGGGAAATTAATGCAGAATGAACTTCTTGTTGTGACTTGCTGGAAGAGAGGTCACCAGAACAGAAACTGTTCGCTTAAATAGAGTGCGAACTCTATTAAGTATTATAAAAGGTTCCAACAAGTCACAATCAAGTTAAAGTATTTAAAACAGGGTAAAGTCAGAGTAGAGATGAGAAATAACAATTTAAAATGTTAACTTACAAATTTGTATTTAGCACTATCACAGATTTTATAAATAAGAAAAATGACAATTTTCACTCGCGTATAAAACTTTAGTAGGTCGATGATTTCGCTAGGAAGTTTGACAGGTAAAGAGATGGTGTACCCCCTGTTGTTTTGTTTATATACTCATTATTTGGGTACTTAGGGTTCATTGAACTGTCGTCTGTAAAACAGCCTTTAGGGGTATATCAGTATGAATAATTAATTATTGTTGTATACCTAAAGAGAAAATAACACCTTTAAGTCATTACCCTTTGGTGATTGTTTTGACTGATTAATTTACTTGTGACAGAAATACCATGTTTGATGTAGGTATTTCTGCCACATTCCTCCCCTCCAAGAAACATCGAAGATGTCACGATATTCCGCAGCACATCACGGTTGCCACCTCTGCGTAAATCGAACCCTTCTGCCCGACCTGGTGGTGACTGGTCCCGCTGGCTGCGTTGAGGCCGTTGCTGTTGATGACGTCATGGAAGATGCTGCCTTTGGAGAGATGGGTCTTATTGTATCAGTCTGTAGTCTGTCTGTCGCTTGTTTACATGGCAGCGCCATGTATCTGGTTTAACTCTGTCGATGCTGACCCTGACTGATTTGTCATTCTTTTGTATGACGATAGTCTTGCCGTCGTTTTCTTCAATTCGGTAAGGACCTTCGTAAGGTGGTTGTAACGGTTTCCTCACCGCGTCTGTCCGAAGAAAAACATGTGTGGCAGAGTTCATCTCCTTGTGTATGAAGGATTTCTCGTTGCTGTGATTGGTCGCTGGCACCGGTCTCAATTGTCTCATCGTTTCTTGAAGACGTCGAGCCATGGTGTCTGGTGCCTCATCAGGATAAGATTCGAAGAACTCTCCTGGTAGATTGACGTTGCAACCCAGAGTTAGTTGTGCTGGTGAAGTCTCGCTGTCCTCTCTCGTCGCTGCCCGAAGACCTAGCAGTACTAGAGGGAGGCTTTTTGTCCATTGTGTCTGACTGGTCGCCTTCAGCGCGCTCTTCAGTCTTCTATGCCACCGTTCTACCATCCCGTTAGCTAGAGGATGGAAGCTAGTGGTGCGAATTTTGTGGATGCCCAGTAGTCTACATATTTCTTTGAAAAGCTGGCTTTCAAATTGACGTCCCTGATCCGTGGTAATGGTTTCAGGAACTCCGAATCTGGCCACCCAATGCGTGATGAAGTTGACGGCCACCGTCTCGGCTGTAATGTCCTTGATCGGGATTGCCTCTGGCCATCGAGTGAATCGATCGATCATAGTGAGAAGATAAGTATAGTCTTCTGAAGGAGCAAGTGGCCCAACCAGGTCCAGATGAACGTGTCGAAATCTAGATGTCGGTGTGCTAATCGTGTTTGACACACTTTTATTGTGTTTGTGCACCTTCGATTTTTGACAGTTGATGCAATTTCTGACAATTTCCTTTACATCCTTGCTCATGTGAGTCCAGACGTAGCGATCCTTGACGGCTCGAATTGTCGCACTAACTCCCGAGTGTGAGAGTCTGTGAAGGTTATTAATGACGGTCTTCCTCAACTGTTTAGGTATGAAAAGACGATTCTTTCCTGTCGACACATCACACCATACTTGCAGCTGTGTGCCAGGTACCTCAGTCTTGCGGAATGAAAGAGCGGTGTTCCCATTGCGTAGGTGAGACAGCTCTTCATCGGTGTCTTGCAAATTGGCGAGGTTCTCGTAGTCGAGAAGGGTTGGAGTGTGTACTGTGTTGATATGCGGTGTTGCGTCGGTATGCGAAGATGCGTTGCTACTTGTAAATGCGTCGATACGTGACAATGCGTCTGCGACGTAGTTAACTTCACCCTTAATGTGAACTATATCCGTGGTGAATTGCGCAATAAAATCGAGTTGACGCCGTTGTCTCGGTGAGCCGTTGTCAGTCTTTTTTGTAAACGCAAATGTTAATGGTTTGTGGTCAGTCATAATAGTTATTTGCCTTCCTTCAATGTGTTCTCGAAAGTACCTGATGGCTTCAAAAATAGCTGATAACTCTCTATCGTAGGTACTGTAATTAAGTTGAGCTTTGGAAAACTTTTTTGAGAAAAATCCTAGCGGTTGCCAGTGTTCGCCAGTCTTTTGTTGAAAGACTGCTCCCATAGCTGTGTCCGATGCATCAGTGACAAGTGCGAGTTGTGCTCCCCTTAAAGGATGTGATAGCAATGTTGCTTGCGTGAGTGCTATAATGGTTGCATCGAAAGCATTTTCCAGGCGTTCCGTCCATTGAATAGGGTTTTGCTTCCCTTTTCCCAAGCGAGATAACTCGTCGTACAATTGTTGTTGAGTTTTAATCGCTTTAGGAATGAATCGACGGTAGTAATTTACCAAAAATCGGCGTAGTTGCTGTGCTGTGTGTGGTTTCGGAAAATTCTTGATTGCGAGAATTTTATCGGGAAGCGGTTGTGTACCATCTGTAGACACAAGATAGCCCAAAAACTTGACTTCGGTGTGTCCAAAGGAGCTCTTCTCACTGTTGATGACGAGACCGTTGGCTTCTAGTCTTTTGAAAATTGAACGAAGATGTTCTTCATGTTGTTCGGCGTTGTCAGAGGCGACAAGTATGTCGTCTATGTATACGACACAATAATCTAAATCTCCCAAGACTTGATTAATAAATCGGGTGAAGGATTGTGCGGCGTCGCATAACCCAAACTGCAGCGCAGTAAATTCAAATAACCCGAACGGGGTTATTATAGCTGTCTTAGGAATGTCAGCCTCTTCAATCGGTACTTGATGGTAAGCTCTCACGAGGTCCAATTTTGAAAAAATTTTCTTGTTGTGTAGCTTAGGAGTAAAATCACAGAACTGAGGAATCGGATAGCGATCCGGGACTGTCATAGCATTGAGACGTCTGTAGTCTCCACAAGGTCTCCAGGTGTTGTCCGCCTTTATCTTGAGTGTTGCAAGGGACGTGTTAATGATGGATATTATGCAAGAATGCGATGCCAACTGTCATTTTTGTTGACCGTTGATACGCCTGTGGCGCTGCAAACTGTTTGTTGGCCGTTCGAAGTCAAACCAGTATTATTGTCTATCAGTCTAGCTTGTTTTAGATCTACGAGGAGACCGTAGTGCGTAAGGAAATCTGCGCCTATGATAGGTGTATCGACATCTGTGATGACGAATGTCCAAGGAAAATTTCTTCTCAGGCCCAGATTCACGTTGATGGTACGTGTGCCAAATGTTTTGATGACCGACCCGTTTGCTGCATATAACGCAGGTGATGGATCGATTCCCAGATTTGACTGTGCGTTTTTGTGATGCCTTGGAATGATTGAGATTTCGGCGCCGCTGTCAATCAGGAACTTCAACTTGTTGGAGTAGTCCTGGATGTGCAGCTTTGTTTCGTGGTGTTGCCTGGAGGTCGCTGCTACTGTGCCAGGCGTGCCTCGTTTCCCGAGGCCTTGAAGGTGCAAGGTTGCTCGCATCTTTTTGCTTTAGAGCCAAATCTATGATGATAAAAACATAAACCTCCTGGTGATCTGCTGCGCGATCTTGAGTTTCTTCGACCGAAGGTATTATGCCTTTGCCTGCTCCTACTTCGATTTTGCTGAGTCGATTGCATGGTCGTGGTTAAAATCGCTACTTGCTCGGCAAGTTTGTTGATCATCATCGTCATGGTTTCTGGAGTTGATTGTTGCACCGAAGTTGATGGTGCGCTCTTGGTGGCTGATATCTGGCCTGCACCCATCACTTCAGCCACTCTGTCTGCTACTGCCGCCATTGTTTCCAGATTCTGAGCGTCGTCGACCGCGAGAACGACCTGCACCTGTGGTGGAAGTCTCTGGAGCCATAACGTTTTCAAGAGTTCATTATTGTGAAGGGTTGATCCTCCGAGATCCCTCATTTGACGAAGTAATTGCGAAGGCAGTCTGTCCCCAAGTTGGATGCCATCGATAAGTCTGGACAATCTCTTCGTTTCAGATTCCTTAAAACGGTTGGTGAGTGCAGCCTTCAATGTTGAGTATGGTAGGTCTTTTGGCGGCTCGGTGACAACGTCTGAGATAGTTTCGAGGGTTTCTGGGTCGAGGTTGGCTACGATGTGGAAGTACTTCGTCCGTTCGTCAGTGACTCTGGAGTTGGTGAAAACAGCTTCGGTGTGAGCGAACCACAAATCTGGCTTGGTCTTCCAAAAAGTTGGCAATTGCACCTTGACTGATGATACTTGTTTGTCGTCGACGAAAGACATCTTGGTTGTTGGTAGTCGTCAAGTGAAAGTCAAGTCAGTAAGTCAGTCAAGTGTAATTTTTGGTCGACAGTGAAAGTTAAGTTTCAAAATAGCAAGATATTAAATTATTACACAGCAGGTATACTTGAGAAAATAAAATAAAATAATTTAAAACTTTAAAAGAAAAATAGTAATAAAATGATTAAATTAAATTTGCAATTGACCAAATGAATGATTTTAATCAATTAAATATTAATTAAATGATAAACAATTGTAAAACAAAAACATAAAACAACAAAAGAATGCGTTTACAATGTTTGTTAGTAAACAACAAATATACCTAGGTAGGTATATAAGTATACCTGAGTTTGTATAGAAAAATATGACTCGTTCGTAGTGCGTGCTTCAAACGTGAAGTTAGGTTCAGTTAGTTTTGCTAACAAAAATATACGTACGCGGCGCGTATTTTTCTGAAGTATTGAAATACTATTTAATTGCTCAAACAGTTACCAATTGTGGCTTTAATTAAATTAAAAATGTGTTTAAAAGTGATAGCAATGTGAATAGCATTAAGTGAATACAGTGCAAAAGGTTTAAATTAAAAAAAAATTCAGCCAATATAAAAACATCGATAAGAAAAAAATTATTGTTCCCGTACAAAAAGTCGGTTTATACGAAATGTCTGGAATGTTCCTCGCGGTAAGTGCGGTAAGAATGAGGTGGCGGGTTTGTTTACAAAATACGTAGTATCGCGCGGTTTAAAATGTCCCGGTTTCAATGTGAATAAAATAGTGTGTGAAATTACAATTTAGGTACTAACATGTACGTTAATTGATAATTACAATAAAAATAATTTTGAATTACGCACCAGGAACGCGGTGATGTGATACGAAACCCAAAATAAAATCGCAATACGTTATTGCGAAGTGACTTCGAATCACCTGGGAAAAATGATCGTGAAACGAAATGCAAATTCTACGAAATGATCTCTTTGCCTGTGTTTGTGATTGTGCTTGTTATTGTTAGTTCTAATCTCTCTCGGGAGAAAGAAAGGATTTTGGATTGGAAACATACAAGGTAGGCAAACAAAATCTACTATAGTTCATTCACTTAGGTATCTACGCGTCCAGATTTAAACCTACGTTACGGTAAAACCATACAGCAGGTTTAAACTCACGTTTTCGGGGTCACCACTAAGGCGGTGTGGCCAACTAAAGGCCAGTGTGTGCCTATTACCAATTGGGTAGGTCAAATAAAATTAGTAACCAGAGGGGTTTACTATATATCATTAGAATCCTTAGTTAGGTTCTATATTTTGAGACTCCAGAAGGGAAATTAATGCAGAATGAACTTCTTGTTGTGACTTGCTGGAAGAGAGGTCACCAGAACAGAAACTGTTCGCTTAAATAGAGTGCGAACTCTATTAAGTATTATAAAAGGTTCCAACAAGTCACAATCAAGTTAAAGTATTTAAAACAGGGTAAAGTCAGAGTAGAGATGAGAAATAACAATTTAAAATGTTAACTTACAAATTTGTATTTAGCACTATCACAGATTTTATAAATAAGAAAAATGACAATTTTCACTCGCGTATAAAACTTTAGTAGGTCGATGATTTCGCTAGGAAGTTTGACAGGTAAAGAGATGGTGTACCCCCTGTTGTTTTGTTTATATACTCATTATTTGGGTACTTAGGGTTCATTGAACTGTCGTCTGTAAAACAGCCTTTAGGGGTATATCAGTATGAATAATTAATTATTGTTGTATACCTAAAGAGAAAGTAACACTTTATTAAAAAACACAAATATCTTTGTTGAGACCACGATTGAGTTTTTATATTCGACCGGTTTCGAAACGTACCGTTTCTTCGTCAGGACGGATAACAACTAACTCTCTATGTATTATGTATATTGCGGTCGGTGGAACTAATGGTGGGTGGTGGAAGTGGAGGGGATGAGGGAGGTAGTAACGGGGGCGGAGTCAATATTTCTAACGGGAACATATTGATGAGCGGACTATTAGTTAAAATCTGATTATTTATTATGTTTTCACCTTTATTTATTGCTTTTCTTATTTCTAATGATTCTAAATTATCTAGTCTGTGACCCTGTTTATGTATATGCAAAATTTGAACCCCAGTACTACTATCGAAACTGTGACTATTTTCTATAAGGTGACGAAGAAACGGTACGTTTCGAAACCGGTCGAATATAAAAACTCAATCGTGGTCTCAACAAAGATATTTGTGTTTTTTAATAAAGTGTTTAAAAATGTGCCACAAAGTGAATTCTGAAACAATTAATAATTAATAAGAAAGTAACACCTTTAAGTCATTACCCTTTGGTGATTGTTTTGACTGATTAATTTACTTGTGACAGAAATACCATGTTTGATGTAGGTATTTCTGCCACAATATTTAATAACAAATTTAGGTAGTTGTATGGTACCTACCAGTTTTAATATTTTTTTATGTGATATTTTTTCGCAAATATTGTCTGTCATATATTTTGTAGTATGCATTTATCTGTGGTACAGTTTTCAGTTTTCTGTCGCGTATTGGATTAATAAACGTTAAAAATAAGAAATTAGTAATGATTTTTCTGTTTTTTATCGTGAAAATCGAATGTTTATAGATATTTTGCGTGTTAATATGTGTAAATTGTGATTTAATAAAAGTATTGTTCGTTATTTGACTTCAAATGAGAAAATAGTCACGTGCAATCTCGGCGATAGGTGTCGTTAAATCGGACAAGGCTTCATACATTGCAATTTTTTTTTTTAATTTATCTAGACTTTTCCCGGGAAAATTACTATTTTTCCCGTAATCTGTATATTTTTATCTGTCTATAGAAAAAAAATCAGCAAAATTGAAGACTTATACCACTTGTAAATAATTACCATATATTTAATTGAACATTCCTGTCTTGACAAAACAAACAAATAAACATGAAAATATTTATATTGAAAAAAATAAAATACATCGAACACGAAAAGTGATAAAATGATTTGTTTTTAGCCACAATGTCTTGCGTATTGTATAAACTGTATAATTAATCGTGTAGGTGTATGTTTATTTATTGAGTTTTTATCTCATTATTAATAATATAATGTAAATTGAGTTAAACTTTAAACAAAATAGATTTAATGATTTGATGTAAATGTTGAAAACTTTCACCTAACTAAGGAATGGAACAATAACATTATTTTTTTAAACAATATAAACTATACCTACAGGATCGCAGGCAGCAAACTGATAGTGAAATAAGGGGCCATGACAGTACCATTAATTAAAAGTATAAAAGTATCCACCTGTCGATTTGTTCAAAACAATTTATTTCTCTTAACATATCGACATACTTTCAAGCCAAGATACGCGAGATTTGTATGGTCAGGTCTTTATTGTTTTGTGTATATTTAACTTAAACACCAACTTCGCAGCATATATGTTACATAATATGGATTAATTCAGAATTCGGAGTAGAACATTTAGTGTGTCTCTGTGCGTGCGTGCGTGTGTGCGTGTATGTGTGTGTGTGTGTGTGTGTGTGAGAGGTGTGTGTGTGTGTGTGTGTGTGTGTGTGTGTGTGTGTGTGTGTGTGTGTGTGTGTGTGTGTGTGTGTGTGTGTGTGTGTGTGTGTGTGAGGGTGTGTTTGAGGGTGTGTGTGTGTGTGTGTGTGTGTGTGTGTGTGTGTGTGTGTGAGTGTGTGTGTGTGTGTGTGTGTGTGTGTGTGTGTGTGTGTGTGTGTGTGTGTGTGTGTGTGTGTGTGTGTCCGTCCCCCCTTTATAAATTTGATATGACTGATTCACGGAGCTCAAAATTTCAGAAAATAGAGAAAATACAAAACTTACCCTACAAACATTTATGTTCAGAAGTTTAAATTTTTATTTAATTTTTTCATTTATCTCAAAAACCATAAAATCTAGAACGCTCACAATTTTTATGAATATATACAATGATATCCCAAAACAATTTTTATGTATTGGTTTCAGGGTTTCTCAAACTTTTTTATTACCAAGAAAAAAATTTTTTCTACAAATTTGTGTTATACTGCCAATATTTTCATTTTTTGTAAACACCATAACACCATAATTTATTTTTTTATAAAAAGTTTATACATTGTAATATCTCAAACTTTTACGAAATATTTTTTTTTGTAAAAATTGAATTAAGTGCCGACATTTGTTTCATCTATTTTGTATGGTTAGTATACAGTGCACAATATCTACGGGGACTCTCAATAGTTCTCGATCTAAAGTGGCTGGATGACATACAAGACGTCATAAGGGATATCGGAATAACAAACTGGAGGTGAGCGGCAAAGGACAGGGACGATTGGGGAAGGATTCTGTAGGAGGTCAGGACCCACACAGGGCTGTAGCGCCAATGATGATGATGAATGTTTATGTATGGATACTCGATATGTCTTCTAGCCCATTTAGAAACACGATTGTGAGACGACGAAAACACAAGCCGTAATAACCTGGTAAGATTTTGCGAAAAATGAGGTCAAAAGGGCATAACATATAACGTTAAATCTAGTGAACAAAACCGCCTAATATATTTATGGTCGTATTAGGGCCTTACTTACTTTTAACGATACGAGTTTAATCCAATGCTAAATCAGTTTAGGTCATACAAAAAATTGGGTAAGTATCAGATTAAACACAACAAATTAAAAATAACGATCATTTGAGTGACATAAACCTACTGAGAAAGAGTTATTGACATTATGAGTAGGTATTTGAGTGATATTCTGAAAGAGTTATTGACATTATGAGTATTTATGTGATATTCTGAAAGAGTTATTGACATTATAAGTATTTGAGTGATATTCTGAATGAGTTATTGACATTATGAGTATTTGAGTGATATTCTGAAAGAGTTTTTTTTCCGTAATGACACGACAGCTGCTGCCAATTATAGTGTAATATGCGGTTTGATGACGGCTATCTCTGTTTAAGGTACGATTTAAAGAACCTTAATTCCAATGGAAAATGTCTACCTACCTCTTCCGAGAGTGAGTTCAATTTTTCCATAATGCTGAGTGCTGCGGGCCACTACATCCGTTCTGGAATGGGGGACGTTCAGGAGATTATGTCCTCTATCCCTTATATAGTTGGGTGGTACAAAAAGCCCTAGCATTTCTAGCAGTTCTGGACAATCAATAAGATTGTCCAGAACTGCTAGAAAGAAAATCTTGAAGCCGGTCAAAATTAGTGCGTTATCACGCCTGCTTTCAAGACTCATATAACAACAGGACGTTAGAAGTTCTGGGTGGTGCATGTATATCGTATATACTCCGTGCATCTGCATATACACGTACCTCATGAACTTCTTCTGAATTTGCTCCAACATATTGGAACATTTTCTTTGGTAGGTCGCCCAAACTGCGCTTCCGTACTCCAATTTGGTACGCACCATACAGTTGAAAATATTTTTCAATGCTTCATGGTTCGAAAATGCGCATTGTGAAGTCCAGCAGTTGACCGCATTTGATAGTGATGTTACATATATGTTGCGTAAGGTTAATTTTGCATCAAATACAACTGCAAGGTCATTTTGTTCATATATCCGGGCTTACATTGAACCATTCATATTGTAATTACACACTATTGGAATTCTGGAACGTGCGTAACTCATAACAGAACACTTTTTAATGTTAAAGTGAAGGTTATTTCCTATAGACCATTTCCAAAGGTGTTCAATGTTTGATTGCAACATAAGGGAGTCTGCTATACTTTTGATACTAAAATAAAGCTTCAAGTCATCAGCATACAACAAACGTAGACAATACTTGATAACATCCTGTATATCATCAATGAATATCAAAAACAACAGTGGTCCCAAATTAGATCCCTGTGGAATTCCAGCGCAAGCTCGGATTTCTTCGGAACAATATTGACCCAACAGTTATATATTGTTTTCTATTTTTAAGGTAAGAGGCAAAGAAATTTAAAAATTTGTAGTCAAATCCAAAATCGTGCATTTTCTGGAGAAGGATGTCCACACGATCGAAGGCCTTAGCAAAGTTGGTGTATAAGACATCCGTTTGTAATGCAGAACCTAGATTCATTGAAATATATCTGGAACACGTTTAAAGATTTGAAATGGTCGATCTCTTTAGTAGAAACCCATGTTGACCTCCTCTTAGAAACGGTTGTATCTGAGGGAAGATACTCTTATAAAGACACATTTCGAACACTTTTGGAATGATAGATAGGGTGGATATTGGCCTATAATTATTCACATCCACCTTGTTATTACATTTATGTATAGGCGTAACTTTTGTTGTTTTCTTTCGATCGTGTAGGTACTGAGCAAAAGCATTTGCTACTGTCCCTTCATCTTTCAATAATTCGTCACCCTATCTCAAACAAATGTCACTATTTTCACCTAATTTTTGATTATTTACAAATTTACAAAGAGAACCTAGGTATATCCGTTTTTACACTAGATTCTATCTCGTGGATATATTGAGTATGTGCAGATGAGATAAGTTTTTTTACCTCGGCGTGTTTACTAAGAAACATTGCGCGATATGCGTCTCGGGAATGATTTTAAAAATTTTTCGGTATTTTTCTTTTTCCTTTATTACGTCAATTATAGTTTTAGTAAACCAGGGTGGATATTCCTTTCGACTGTTACGTCGCGTCGCTTCAAGAAAGCGCACACGTCCAGAATTCCATATATTATGACATTATCAAAGTAGTCAACAGCATAGTCTGTATTATACATATATAGTTAATACAATATCCCAATTAAAATTTGACAATATATCAGTGAATAGAATAAAGTTAAATTTATTAAAATTACAAAGTGGACAGCGCGGGCAAATAGGGAAGGTAGAAATGCGCGGAGCCCGCCTTGGACATATAGAAAGAAGAATGAACGATGAACGACTGACCAAAAAAATATACATGGGTGCTAGAGATGGAGTGAATAGCAGAGGTCGCCCCAGAAAGGGATGGCATGACCATGTGAATGGTATTTTGAAAGAAGGAAACATAAAAAGTTTGAACAATCGACGAGCATGTATGAGACGATGCATGGATGTAAAGGAAGCCAGAAATGTGTGCAAAAATAGAGAAGTATGGCGCTCGGTTCTCTCTGCTTACCCCGTAAGGGACATGGCGTGATGGTATGTATGTATGTATGTATGTATGAGTGATATTCTGAAAGAGTCATTGACATTATGAGTATTTGAGTGATATTCTGAAAGAGTTATTGACATTATGAGTATTTGAGTGATATTCTGAAAGAGTTATTGACATTATGAGTATTTGAGTGATATTATGAAAGAGTTATAGACATTATGAGAATTTGAGTGATATTCTGAAAAGTTATTGATATTATGAGTATTTGAGTGATATTATGAAAGAGTTATAGACATTATGAGTATTTGAGTGATATTATGAAAGAGTTATTTACATTATGAACATCTGAGTGATATTCTGAAAGAGTCATTGACATTATGAGTATTTGAGTGATATTCTGTAAGAGGGAAATGTTAATGTAAATTTGAACAACATACAAACATGCAATAGACCTGTGTTCTTCTAAATATCAGTCCTGATAGTGACATGAGTCAAACAACATCAATTTAGTTATTTCTGTCGTTAAAATAGTATTTCTTTTTTGTTTCAGGTAAGTGGTCGATCTGTGGTCAGTCTTGACACGCCAACTTCAAGAGGTATCAATCAATCAAGTCTCCCTGATATCATATAGCTCTATAAAATATAATCATCGTGAAAAATGTCTACCCTAGCCTTGGTAGAAACAAAATATTACTAGATTTATGAAATATGGTTGATGTTTACATTCCTAAACACTAGAAATTATATTTCTTTAATAAGTTCTGTAACCGATTAGATGGGTGGTGGCAGAGCGGTTAGCGCATTGAGTTAGTAATCCAGTGGTCGCGAGTTAGAATCCTGCCACGACCGATTTCGTTCACCTATATAATGAGGATGTAACATGTACTTGTTTAAAAAAATGGCAAATCAATGATATCAGTATTAATAAAAAAGTACAAACATTGCAAGCTGAAAAAAACTCTTCGGTAGAAGAAGGAGAATTGAGAGACCAAAATGATGTAACATAAGATGACTCGACTGTGTGGAGAAAGATCTGTCTGTACTAGAACTTAGAATACACCACAGCTCACATTACCAATGTCGGATGAGCTGTCAAAGTTGACATCAAACGCGAAAATTTTCAACATAAAAAATAATCACTTTCCTATCCCAATATCCTTTCCCATCTCCTAGTCATTATTTCTTTGCATTCTTTCTCTTCTGTTGTGTTGAATATAACTAACAGTGGATATACATAATTGGATGGCAGGCCTAACTGACAAGGACTCATAAAATTACATAAAAGCCCTATAACAATTAGACCTGTAGTTAGTTCATGTTATTCCCCAACTTACAAATTAGGTAAAATGTAAGTGTCCATTTTTAAAAATCTTAATATATTTGTATCCAAATTCACATTAAAAAATTCTATTGATCTAATTGATAAGATAAAAAATCATAAGGGTCCCGGACAACGCAGCCAGTCCACTAATACCAGATATATTTATGAATGATTTTGAAAATAAATTATTCGATAACATTAAAAATAAGGAATATCAAAAAAAATATTATTATGTTATAGATATGTTGATGATATATTCTGCATATGGACAGGTACGGACCGACAACAACAAAAATTTCTCACACACCTTAATACCCTACATCAGGGGTGGCGAACCTTTTTGGGTCCGCGTGCCAAAAATCCTCAAATATTATTTCTCTATTGTCTGGCGTGCCAAAGCAGTAAAAAAATAAGCAAAATAGAAAAAATAAAAAATGAGTTTTTTTTCTGAATTTTACTAACAAGCTTTTAAATTACAATAGATTTTCTTAAAAATAAAATCGTAGTTATTTATCAATGAAATTTTTGCTGTTGTACATTGGATGACAATTTCTTAATATCTGGTTCATATTTCGTCACTTTTAGTTATACACATTGCACGACCAACTGGATTCATCAGTCATTCTATTACTTGTATATTACATTTTATGAAATTCATTTCTGAAAATAATTACTCACAAGCATATGTAGATGAGAAAATTGATAATATTGCTCTCGCTAGTTTTTCTGTTGTACATTCGATGACAATTTCTTAATATCTGGTTCATATTTCGTCACTTTTAGTTATACACATTGCACGACCAACTGGATTCATCAGTCATTCTATTACTTGTATATTACATTTTATGAAATTCATTTCTGAAAATAATTACTCACAATCATATGTAGATAAGAAAATTGATAATATTGCTCTCGCTAGTTTTTCTGTTGTACATTGGATGACAATTTCTTAATATCTGGTTCATATTTCGTCACTTTTAGTTATACACATTGCACGACCAACTGGATTCATCAGTCATTCTATTACTTGTATATTACATTTTATGTAATTCATTTCTGAAAATAATTACTCACAAGCATATGTAGATAAGAAAATTGATAATATTGCTCTCGCTAGTTTTTCTGTTGTACATTCGATGACAATTTCTTAATATCTGGTTCATATTTCGTCACTTTTAGTTATACACATTGCACGACCAACTGGATTCATCAGTCATTCTATTACTTGTATATTACATTTTATGAAATTCATTTCTGAAAATAATTACTCACAATCATATGTAGATAAGAAAATTGATAATATTGCTCTCGCTAGTTTTTCTGTTGTACATTGGATGACAATTTCTTAATATCTGGTTCATATTTCGTCACTTTTAGTTATACACATTGCACGACCAACTGGATTCATCAGTCATTCTATTACTTGTATATTATATTTTATGAAATTCATTTCTGAAAATAATTACTCACAAGCATATGTAGATAAAAAAATTGATAAAATTGCTCTCGCTAGTTTTTTTAAATCGCTAAAGACTTCTAGAATGGCGTTACAAGTTCTCATTATTTCTTCTTCTGCATTTTTATTAACTATGTTCGTTAATCGATCACTTTCAATTATTTCCAAATCATTTCTAAAAATCAACAAATTTTTGTTTCCATATCGAACTCGATTGGAATTCGATAAATTGCATTTCAATGTCTTCTAGATTTAACCATTCGAAAATCTCCAAATTGAAGTCATCTGCTGATAGTGTGTCTTGATAAAAAATAAATTTTGAAGTCTTTTCAATCGTCCTGAATTGTTTAAATCTTGAAAAAAAACTCGTTAATTATTGATTGAATAACTACAGAAAATTATTTTGTTAATTTGATTTGATCTTGTTTTTTTTTTGCAATTTTTTTTCTGTTTTTGGGTAATATTTGAAGGTGTTAGATCGAAAATTTGTAATTTTGCTTAAAATGCTTTGATTTAATCAATCATAACAATAATTGTTTTATTAACACCTTGCAGTTTAATATTTAATTTATTTAAATGTAAGCACAAATCAGTAAAAACATTAATTTTGAAAGCCATTCGACGTCTAGTAACTCGTTATATTTTTCAATGAGATTCTCATTAATTAAAAAAAGCTTAACTTCATCCAAACACTCGACAAATCTTTGAAGAACTTTTACACGACTTAACCATCGCACATTGCTGTACATAAGTAAACCTTTATATACTGAGTTTAACTCATTTAATGATTCTAAAAATTTTCTTTTGTTTAATCCGCGTGCAGATATTAAATTGACCAATTTTGTTACAAGAATCATAACATCTTCCAGTGACTGAAATCCGTGCTTTGAGCATAAAACTTGCTGGAGTATAATGCAATGAAAGCCCAGAACGAAATTTCCAATACGTTCAGTAAATAAACTGATAAAACCTATATTATTATTTTACTTATATTATTTCTCTTTCAGTGAGTGCTTTTACAACTGCATTGCAAATATCGATTATTTTTGTTGTTGTTGCTGATGATACTAAACTGATCAATTCTTAATAATTCACGGATTATTTAATAAAAATTAAATATTTTAAACTTAAAAATTAAAAAAAAATTCCAAATTATCAAACGTGCCACCTCGGGCACGCGTGCCCTAGGTTCGCCACCCCTGCCCTACATTATAAAACCAAATTCACAATGGAAACAGAAAATGACAGAACTCTAAATTTCCTAGATCTCACCATAAAAATAACAAATAATACATTAACGTTTAAAATATTTAGAAAACCAACATACACTGACAATATCATACATAACACTTCACAACACCCAATCACACACAAAATGGCAAGTTTTCATTCTATGATTACTAGATTACTCAAGGTACCGTTAAATAAGGCAGACTTTAACAAGGAGCTACAAACAATAGAAACTAAAGCTCATAATAAAGGTTACAAGAATAATATATAATCCATAAAATATTAAACAGAAAAACACGTACAAACATTATTCATAAATACATATACAAACCAAAACCACGAGAGACTGGCACAAATTGGAGAAAAATTATATATCTTAAAGCTCAGAATAAAATGAATGTGTACTATGCATGTGTTATTTGAATGCAACATTTATGACAATGAATAACTAAAAACCGAGAAACGCGGGTGATTTTTAAGCGGGATTGCATAGAATTAAGCGCGATTGTTTCGCGGGTGTAGTGTAGTGTACCCATCGTGAGAGATTCAAAAACCAATTCGTTCTTTTTCTAAGCTAGGAAAAGAAAAGGAGTGATCTGAGGAAAATCGTTAAGTGTTGTTTAATGTTATTGTAATGAAAAATACCACTGTTGTGAATGCATATTTATCAAAGAGTCATTGACATTTTGAGTATTTGAGTGATATTCTGAAAGAGTCATTGACATTATGAGTATTTGAGTGATATTCTGAAAGAGTCATTGACATTATGAGTATTTGAGTGATATTCTGAAAGAGTTATTGACATTATGAGTATTTGAGTGATATTCTGAAAGAGTTAGATAAATATCGATGTTTTGTAAATACCAGTAGCTGTGTAGCTTTAGCTGTTTGGTAACGATTGTGTTCATATTCACGTTTTCAGGGTCACCAATAAATCTGATTGGTAACCAGAGGGGTTACCAATCAACAGTAGTTAGTAACCATAGGGGTTACTAATAAATATATGTGGTAACCAGAGGGGTTACCAATTAAAGAGAGTTTACTATATCCCAATTAAGTGGATATGATTTGAAATAAGAACACAAGGACAGTGGTTGAGAGAGGAGAAGAAAGAATGGTCAAAAGTTACAATGAGTATATTGATCACAATTAATAGTTTGCTTAAAGGTAAATTTACAATTGATGAAATAACTTACAAAGGAACTTTCTCACGATGAGTAGGTATAACGAGCGAGTTAGCGGGTGTGTTCGAAGTGTCCGAATCTTCGCATGAAGTACCATCGTGCTCGCGGGGTCAAGAGATGACCGGTGGTCGAGAGATGAAGTGTCGGCGAGACGGCGTGGTCGAGAACGGCGGCGTGAAGTGACGAATCGAAGTGACGGAAATGAAGTGACGACGTGTAGAGGTGTAGACTCCCGTAAATAGTGCTGCGCTGGGGGTAGCAAGTTCAATGTCCTCGAACATTCTAGACTTATTTATTTGAAGTGTCATACCTAGTTGAGGAGTATTGTCACCAGTTTGACGTTGCGGGCGATGAACTCGGCCTAGCGATAAACAAATGTACTTGCCGTCGCTAGGCGCGCGCTCGAAAGAAATTTCGAGATGTGGTCTGCCACAATCTTAATAAAATTACACACGATATATAATGAGGAAAGCTCTGGATGGTTGGGAGGCCGGATTCAGCATTGGTGGCAAGAAAATCTCCAACTTACGTTTTGCAGACGACACAACTCTGGTAGCCACAAACGAGACCGATATGAAATGACTCTTGGATCGTGTTGAGAGGGAAAGTCTATCACTCGGTCTGAGCATATACCAGTGCAAAACCAAACAGATGGTGATTTATAGAGCATGTAAACTTCCCCCAATAAACTCTCTAAACCATCTTGAGATAGTACATATTATGACTTCACATATCTGGGTTCCAACATACATATGTGACACCGGTGGTTGTGAAGCGGAAGTGAAAAGACGCATCGCCATGGCAAAGTGTGCACTGGGAAAGCTCACAAGAGTGTGGAAGGACAGGACCATCATGAAAAACACGAAGGCTAGACTCATCAGGGCTCTGATATTCTCGATGTTCCTGTATGGTGTGTAAACGTGGACACTTAGGGAGTCAGAGCGAAAGAGGTTATGCGCTTGCGCAACGTTCACCAATTATGTCTTCTTATTGAGTTCCCTTATCAATGTAAATTTTGTAAGTTCTATATATTTGAATAGTGTGTAACATTTCAACCTGAAAATAAGGAACTATACTATTGCCATCTATGGAATAACGGAAAAGCCTTTTTGTAACGCCATCTATTGAGAAATTAGTTTATTTGTAAACAATGAAAGCAACAGTTCTTATAAATGAGATGACAGTGTCTCGCACAGATGTCACCCCTGAACTGCGCCAGAAATATTATTTCATTTTTGGTTTGTTTACCTACTTTTATCCATTGTATGTATTATTAATTACCCGTATTTTGTTGGATATGGCGTGATGGTATGTATGTATACGTATTTTTTTTTTTAACATGTCCGCGTAGGGGACGCCAGCTATTAGGATTTGAGTCCATTTTACTCTTCCGAAGAAGCGCACTACGTAGCGTTGGGAGGGGTTTGTAATCTAGAAAAGAGTTTATTAATTCGGATTTTAAAAAGACCCGGGTTGTACGAAGGTTGAAACACAGAATTCGGAAGATCGTTCCACAGTCGGGCTGCTGTATTAATAAAGGAGTTCGAGAAGCGACTTGTTCGTATATGTTGAAGGTCCACTGTGAATGGGTGTTGCGATTGAGTGAAGCGAGTGACTCTGTTGCGAGTGGGTGGAGGAGGGACCAAAGATGCAAGTTCTTCTGAGCAATTCCCGTGGTAGTATCTATAGAATAAACTTATTTAGTTTAATAAACTTATTTAATGGTAGTATCTATAGAATAACGTATTTAATAGAATTCCATTATAAATTAATATTCTTAATAAAAAACAAATATGTATGTATATTTTATTGCTATTTCGTCTTACTACAACTTGATAATGTCGCAGTAAAATTTAGGTATATTAATGAATTTAGATTAATTGTATTTATAAATGAATACTTAAAATACTTACCACTAATAATTAAATGCTTATAGTTAAAATATTTACTGTTTTTTACATTGTTTTTAATATCACACTATGTTATTAAATTCTACTGTTTTGGATATCCAAAATAAATAAAAATAAAATAATGTAATATATCACAATAAATGATAAAATTGAGCGCTCCATAGTTTCAAAGTAGGTAGTACTAGAGTCTGTTGTCTGAGTAAAATAATATGGCAAGTACTGCAGTCTTTAATGTGACACCACATAATGCTTCGTTCATACTCATGTGTTAATATTTACTAGTTGCATGTAACACATGAGATCCAACTTTCGATAGCGATAGTATGTGTAGTTGAAGAATAAGTACCAAACTATAAACCCATAAATACAAATTATTAAAAATTTTAAGATTATATACAACACATGCCATGTATTTTGTCTTTGGAGCGTTGATCTTTAGACCCATGTTATTGGCTACAGACTCAAGTCTCAAGAAGTTATCCTTCATACAAGGCAACGTTCTAGCCATAATCTCGATATTGTCTGCATATGCAAATAATTAACTCGATTTTATGAAAATTGTTCATGTTGTCTCTATGTCTGAGTCTCCAGTAGCTTTTTCCAGAACAATATTAAACAACAAGCATGCCAATGCATCGCCTTGTCGGAGCCCTCTATATGTTGTGAACTATTCCGAGGTGCTACAATGCAATATGTATTAGACATGGTCATTGGTCATTTCGACAAGGCGCTAAAGTTTAGTATGGATGGCCAGCTCCAGCATTGCCTCGTGGAGCTTAATTCTGTTGACACTGTCGTATGCAGCCTTGAAGTCCACAAACAGGTAATGTGTTTCGACATTATGCTTCAGCGTTTTTTCGAGTATCTGCCGCAGTGTGAATATTTGGTCAGTGGTTGACCTACCCGGTCTGAACCCACTCTGATATTGTCCTACCATTTCCTCCACAAATGGGCGTAATCTCATGAATAGGATTCCAGCAAGGACTTTGTATGCTGTACATAATAGTGTAATACCTCGGAAGTTTGAGCCGTTCAGAGCATCCCCTTTCTTATGCAAGGGACAGATCAGGCCATTATCCCAGAATCTTGGCATTATTTCGGCTTCCCATATTTTATGGATGATTTGATGAAGACTTGAAGCTACCCTGCTACCACCATATTTTAATAGTTCAGATTGTATATCATCGCAGCCTGGGGACTTATTATTTTATTGCTTTGAGAGTTTCATTCAGAGTAGGTTCCGGCACATCTCCGACATCTGAATTAGCTGTTGTTATAAATTCTGGCTCCTCCGGTGTGGTGTGTTCCCCCTCATTGAGCAGCTCATTAAATGCTGTGCCCATCGCTTCATTATATCCTCTCTATCATTAATAATTTCTCCTTCCTTTCTTCTGCATGCTTTTGTTCTTGGCTTGAATTCTTTCCTTTTCTGAATTATTGCCCTATAAAACTTTCTGCATTCACTCTGGGTGTTCAATATTTCGAGTTCTTGTAGTGTTGTTCTTTCGTACAATCTCATTTTGGATCTATGGAGCTGCTTTTCTTGTCTTCTTTTGGCTTTGTATTCTTCTGCTGTGCCCCTAGTGCTTCTTTGCTGCATTCGATGGTAGGCTCTGTTTTTCTTTTTTGTCACTCTTTCGCACTCCTCGTCGAACCAAGGAGATCTTCTCTGTGTTAATTTGGGCCATTCCCAGCAAATCTGAAGCAGCACTCTTAATTTTCTCCTGGAAGCAACCCCAAAGCACTTCGATCGACAAGCTATTATCTAGGTCTTGCAAGGATTGCTTCGCTGCTTACACAAACCTTGTCCTTATTTGTTGATCTTTGAGTGTTTCAATATTAAACTTAAGTTTGCGCTCTGAAAAATAAGAAAAATTCAAATTTGATTTCCTAATGAGTGTTCTAAATTTATCGAAACTATCAATCAGAAGAAATATTTGTGATTTAATTTGTTTATTTAAAATAATCCAGGGTATATTGGACACCCCTGACCTAATTGAAATGATAAAATTCAGAGTACCCACAAGGTTTGCTTCACGTCAAAATGCACCTTTTCATATAGAGAATATTCGAAGTAATTTCATTATTATGTAACTCACCAATACATAGATTGCACCGCCTTGGGTACCAATATAGTGCAGTAGATATATTTAATGTAGGTACACACTATCGGCGGTACTAATAACGAAAAAGTAGCGAGGTTGAACCATGGAATAGAGTGACTAAAACCTAGCGGCCAAAAATCTTACTAATAACCAAGTTTTAAAACTTCTATTTTATTCCATGGTTTATATCACCATGGTAACGTTAAACCATCCGGCCCCCTAGTTTAGTGGTGGAATAGCAATAGTGAATTCGTGAGCTTGCAAAAGTCAAATAGACCGCGCGAATTGTATTTTGTCATTTTTAAAGAAATACTTTTTTTTAATTATGGACAATAATCTGTTTTTGAAAGATCGTTTCAAGAAATAGAGCAGGTGGAAACAGTTTTTCGAAGCCACAAAATTTATACGATGCGTTGTAATACGTTTGTTGATTACGACGACATTAATTTTAGAAGAAAGTACAGATTTTCAAAGGCAGGAGTTAGACATCTCGTAGATTTATTTGGAAGAAGGCTAAGAAATGAAGATATGTCCAGAAATGGAGGAAAAATATCACCGATACGTAAACAATAAACCATCAAAACCATGCAGTAAACAAACAATGACAAACATAGAAATACGATTCTCGATAAATGTGGCTAATAAAGTCATAGAAAATGAACAAAAAAAGCATAAAGTAAAGAAAAATACCGAAATTCCCGTTAAATGGCTGCGTTCACTCAACATTCATTCCGTATTCCATGGTTTACTTAGTCCTTGTACATTTTTACATTATTAGTCAGAACCCACTAAACCACGAATTAGTGCCTAATACGTGGTTTACGTAGTGCGAGGTTTAGTTGGCTTAAACGAGTTTTGACGAAAATGTTATTAGTACCGCTGTATATGTATGTAGTTAGTTTCAAAAGGATGTTTAGCGCAAATTATATTTTTTGTTTTTTGGTTTGTTTATTTTCTGGTTTAAAAATAGAATCAGTAATAATGTTTATTTATTAATATTTTTTTTTCTTCTTATTCTTTTTGTATCTAGTTTTTGTTTTTTCTTGCTTTTTGTTATTATTTATCTCTATTTTCTTTTATAATATTGTATTGTTTCTTGTGCCTACATTTTTATTATTTATCTTGTATTTTATAAATAAATAAATGAATTAATAAATAAATCCCCTATAAAGGGTGTATATAATATAATAAGTAGGGGAAAGACGGGTAAGGTGGCCACCTTAAGCTTTGAATGACTACTTTTTTCAAAAATATCAACATTTTTAAACATTAAATTATTTACCCATACTTAAAAACTAATGTAGGTTAAATATCGAATTGTAATTTTTACTTATATCAAAAAGTTTAAGAATACCTATTCTTAATTTAAAACTAAAATGGGAAATTGACCACTTTACCTACCCAGGTCAGGTAAAGTGGCATACTAACAAGTACATATAAAAGTAAGTGCATTTATATATCAATTTTTTTCATTATTTAACCTAAGAAATGAAAAAAGATCCAATATCAGTCATATAATGTCAGCTGTTGCGACGTTCATTTATACGTATTTAGCATGTCTAAAATGAAATATTTTGAAAAATGACAAAAATACTACTAAAGTGGGTAAAGTGGCCTACCAGGTCACTTTACCTACACCCTAAGTGGACCGAACCACTTTACCCGTAATGGAATACATTGAAAAAAAATAACCAAAAATGTTAAATGAGGTTAAACGGACTTTGTTTACATTAATTCAATTAGTTCGATAGACATATGTACTAAACCGTTATAATATTGAAATATTTTATATTTACATTCAGTACTGATATTGGTTTCAAAGTTTAAATAGCTCACCTTAGATCAGGACCACAGAATTCACCTTTTTTGCAATATTTTTTTTCCCGCGAACTGAGCGTGTCGCCTGTCACTGGAGCAATATGTCGTCGGCTAATAAATAGTTTCTATTGGTTTAAATCTATGGCGACATCTTAATTTCTGTGTAATATTCAATGACCACTTTACCTGCCTGGGCCACTTTAGCGACCTTTCCCCTTACTAAATATATAGTAGGTATGCGTATATAGATGTTATATAAGCGTCCTACAATTTGAGTTTACAAGTATTTTCTGGTCTTCATCTGACATTTATTATTTAACTCCAACCCCGATTTTACATACCTTAATTATACGTTTTATCTTTATTTGCACATTCTGAATATTGCCTCTTTTAGGTGAGGCGAGACTGATGTATAGATATACACGTACATGTCGTGCTTCCATTTGTTAGTTAATTCACACCCGCATATCTGTATCTGGTTACCCCACACTGTGGAATATCCTGTCGCGGTGTGTGGTATGTTTGCTGAACCAGCTTATAACAGGCAAACCAGAGTTTGGGCAGGACAACGTCTGTCGGGTCCGCTAGTTATCGGTACCTAAATATCTTGACGATTGTTGGCGGAGTGCGGGATGGATTGCACTCCTCTACCAACTAAAATAATTATTTTTAATTTGCGCAGCCCATTTGATCTTTTAAGATGTTTGCTGATCATTCTACGTGTTGCATATGTACAATATATTATGTAAAATTAAAGAATTGCTGTGTGAAATTGATTTTATCCAAAACACAAATAATCAATTAAGTAAGTACATATTGCATAGTGTATATGCACCTTAAGATTTGACAGAAAGCAATTATACTATCTTAGGTAGGTAATATAAGTAAGTATATATAATTTTTAATAAACATTTTTGTGTTTTTCGTGATGTCATAAAATGATTATTGTGTCTGATATCACACTGTTTTCCTGAAAAAATGATATCACTGTTGACGACTTCTCTACATCGTAAATATTAGTTTTTAAAAATTTAGATAAAAAAGCAATCAAATGTGTACCTACTTATTAATGTTATAAGAGACGAACCAAATATAAAACATTTAGTTACTTATTTGTCAATGAGTACTCCCTCTATACCTAACTATTATAGTTATTATGTACCTAAATGTAGGACTCCTAGGACCTCTGTTATTTTTATTCTTTGTTTCTGATATTGATACTTGTTTAGTTTCCTCGTCAGTATTGATCCTTGCTGATGATATGAAAATATTTAAATTCATCAGTAGGTACTATAGACGATATTGTCGCTTTTCAGGAAGACCTCATACGACTTGACGAATATTGTCTAAAAAATAAATTGGACTTGAATCCTATAAAATGTTCTTGCATCACATTCCATCCCTATACAAATTAAAAGGTCATGAATTACAAAAGGGATTTGGGACTACTAGATGATTCTAAATTATTATTCGACTCTCATATTAATTCAATTGTTACCAAAGCATCCAAGTCATTAGGATTCATTATGCGAACCTCGAAGGACTTTCAAAACATCAAAACCTTGGAAATTCTTACTGTACCTTTGTCAGAAGCAAACTCGAATATGCATCCCAAGGATGGAATCCAATGTATAATGTCTATATCTCTCGTATTGAAAGAGTACCTACAGAAACGATTTATCAGATTTCTTAATTTCAAAGCCCGAACTTATCAAACTGACTATTTAAAATTATGTAAACAGCACCATCTTTTGCCTCTTTACAAACGTCGTGACACTGCTGACATGGTTTATCTACTAAAAATCTTGAAAAGTCAAATCGACTGCCCAGATATACTTAACAAAATAAATCTTAAGGTGCCTACTCAATCGCGACGCCATAATCCCATACTCTCTTTAAAACAAGTATCCACTAATTATCGACAAAATTAATTTCTTTGGCGTGTTTGTAACAATATAAATAATTCAATACTTAACTCACCAGAATTTGACGTATTCCAGTTGTGATGACTCTATTTGGTTCGATTTATTATTTGTTTTCTTATATGGTGCATATAATCTGTGTTTATATAATTTGTCGTGCTTGGCGTTCGCATGTTGATAGAGGTACTTATCTATATATGTATATGTGTAGATATGTTTTCGGTGATTGCTTAGCACTGAGTGGGGGAAGGTTTTTTGTTTGTCTCTGGAACTATGAGACGGGGGGAGAAGGGATTGTTGTTTAATTGGTCTCTACTCGCGAAGAGAGACGGGCGGTTTTCGAAGAGAGTTAAATAGGGGTGATGAATCGGGAATTAGTGGTCGGATAGGGTAGTTTTATTTTTGAAAGGAGTTAAATGCACTCGTTAAGATAGCATTTGGGGGGGAAAGGGGGGGCGGTCGATTGCTCGCGACCCGCGAAAGAGTTTGTTTTAAAAAAATAATATTATTTGATTGTGTATTTATATCGTGAAGTAAAGTGATATTTTCCTTTTTTTATTCTCTATTAACAATAATCAGTAACTTATTCGCTATCGTAAATTAAATTCGGTGCTTCGTTTCCAAGAGAACTTCACGGGATGTCGATAAGTTTTTTTTCTTATTTTCAATAACAATTTAATTATTTTCTTTTGTCGTAATAAGATGAAAATACATGAAAAATCGAATATAAATTAGAAAATGTAATAAATTCCAACTATTTTTGAATTTTCCTTCGCGTACAACCTGAATGAACATAATTTTATTTTAAAACATTATAACCTATTTGAGAAATTTCTATATTTTATTAATTTTATATTTGAAGTATTGTGTTTTATAACTGACAGGGTGAAATGAAGTAAACTTGTGTTTCCTCTTAATCCAATACAAATTGTTTGCATGTAGAATTTAGTGATTCATAAATTATTTCTTAATTTAAATTACTTATAGCATTATAATACTAACAAAACTCAATAACTCCTTTCCTATAAATGCATGTTAAATTGATAAGTTATCCTATCTCGTAGAAAATTAATAAGTATTATTTCCTGTCCTTAATACCACTATTTTATTTATCGACTATCGTGGTAAAATACTTCACTAATCTAATATAATACTAATCTAATTTACCAAGTCCTTCTACCTTTGATGTCTCAAAAGACATAACCAACTGACCATTGGCTCCTTTCTTCGAATTATTTCATATATCGTTTATTTATTTGTTTATTTGTCATATAGATAAATAAATGAATAAATGAACACTAGAGTTGTGGGGTTAGCGACGCTTCATTGGTCGGAGTGTCCCTATCGCAGCTGAAGTATGTTGGAGATATATATATATTTATATATATATATATATATATATATATATATATATATATATATATATATATATATATATATATATATATACAGTAATGCATGTTTTACAAATAGTCTATTAATTCGTAGTCTAGTGCACTCGGACCTGAGAGTAGCTAAAATTGGTTTGCTCAGGATGAGTTTTTGGCGTGTATTCGGGGCCAAAAACAGCATGCACCGCATGAAAATTAGCATGATCTTCTTGAAAATCTGAATTTCCCTAACCTCAAAATGTCAGATGATGTATGAAAATCGAGTGAAAATACAATACGTTATTAGTCCATTTTTGTTGGAACCTTAAAATGTCACTTAGAACTTGCTAATGATAATCAAAGTATCAACCTATGAGTCTTGAAATAATCATATCATCTAAAGATAATCAAAATATTCATGTTTCAATCTGTTACTGTAGAAGGAAAATTCGTGTCCTGAAAACTAACATTATAAAGATATATTGGACATCTAACAAAATTTGATATAAAACTATTTACGTCACACTCATGGAAAGATTGTCGATTGCATTTAAATATTGTCTTTTGTTATATAATGTATTTTGGTATTGTTTTGATATGTTTTCATTACAGCAGGATATACGAAAAGGTAGGAAAATTGAAGTTCGTTATTTACTAACCTCCATGAGTGTGAAAGAGCGTTAAGAAGCATATATCGTATTTTCTATTGAATTTTATTTATGTTTTTTTATGAGTATCATATGAACTTGTTTTATGAAAACTTTCGTCATCCTATTAAGTCTGTAGGTATATGAATGCATTGTCTTCTATATATAGAAATATAAGAGAGTGGATTTGTTAAAGATTCATTTTATTATAAAGTAAAATTTACCAAGTCTGTAGGTATATTAATATACATATATCGATCAAATTGAGTAACAATTAAGTTACATAATTTGGGTTGAGAAACGAAGTTTTATCATTACATTATACGAATTTAATAATTCTGTAGTTATAATTTTGTATGTAAATTTTAACTATCAACAGTCGTGGAGTCTATTAATTTATTAATTATTAATATAATATATATAAATTTTATTATAAATATTCGTCTGTTTATAACTCGTAAATAAAATACATCGTAGAGGGTCCTTTTTAACGTGAATAATAATAATAATCACTAGACGATCATTGGCCAAAATCCGTTAAAAAACATATAAAATTAGCGAAATAAGATAGAAGAATACGATGTTCTTTCATGATAGAATCATTCAATAATGAATATTCAAATAGATGTAACAAATTCTAGATTTACCTTACAGGTAGAGGATAAACTAGTTAGGGAAATTAGCTATAGTACTAGGAAATAGACGTTAGATTTTAATAGGTAGTTTAGCTAGCTAGTTTAGGAGGTGTTATGGATTCACAGAAAAATAGTTTAGGACGTTATTTATGTAGTTTAGTTAGTGTGGAAACCATCACACAGTGTATTATTACAGGGGCGAGAAATGTTCTTATAGTGCTAAGTTCTATGATATGTGATTTGCTTGTGTTATTGTAATTTAATGTTTTCATTTTTATTGTAATTTAATATTTTCATTTTTTTGTAATTTTAACATTTATTGTAAGTAATAATGAAACTTGAAACAGGATGAAACTTTATCTATTACAGAAACACAATATATGTATTGTAATGTTGTATTTTTAGTCCTGCAACTGATGGTATCAGCGGAGACCTATAATTGGCTATTTGGTTGTTATTCTAATTGAAAAACTGTAATGGATAGCTGTTGGTCTCCCAAACAATTGTAAAATAAAGTCTATGTTCCATACATGAATTCACTCTTCTATAAACAAAAACAAAATATTTAAAAATATTCAATGATTTGTATTTAAGTGTTTAAAGTTCGTACGTATTCTTCAACTATACATACTATCGCTATCGACAGTTGGATCTCTTGTGTTACATGCAACTAGTGTATAGCAAAATAAAAGAGTTCCTGCGCCTGCGCGAATGTTAAGGAGTGACAGTTTTATTCAATGTACCTGTTGTTCGGACTAACTATGCTGGGCATGTTCGGACTAATCGCAGTGGCACAGTTGGTAAGCAGTTCGGTTTCTGTGCGGGCGTCCTGGGTTCGATTCCCAGCAGAGGAGAAATTTATTTAAATTTATTTCTCACGCAAATAAGTATTGCTTCTCTGGGATGGAAACACTGGTTAGTTGGAAGAAATTGTCATACGGCAATAAACTCGCCACTTGCTCAGGGTGCAAGGAAGTGTTATTTATTATTTATTTATTTATTCATGTTTTTGTCTATAGACCACGTAAACAGTTTTATGTGAAATTTGCAGGACTTGACATGTTAGGCTTACCGGGCATTTTAAGACTAGATGCATGTTACACATGAGATCCAACTGTCGATGGGGTAAGTATGTATAATTAAAGAATACGTACCAAACTATAAACACATAAACACAAATTAATAAATATTTTAAGATATTTTGTTTTCTATATAAAACATGTAGGTATGTATGTCAGGATAGGATAGTATAGGTATAGAAGTCAGTCTGTTTTTCCTACCCAGAATATGAAAACAGCATGATGGTATGTATGTATGCTTGGAGACTGAGTATCAAACTAATAAGTCTTCATAGATATAATGTATAATGTATAGGCCACTGCCATTCAAATTGTATGAAGCGATGACGTCACTTAATTAAATTTTTATAAAAATTGTTAAAAACAAGTTGAGATGTACTACTTACTACAATGTTAATATTTTTGTAGCAAATTAAATTATCTAGTTGGGGTGTTTCGCCTTTTTTCAATATTTTTAAAAACCTTGGAAATATAGACAGTTAAACACATAAATTTATCATCAAATATATGTTTTACTTAAAACAAAATATTTGAGAAACCCTGGAATTTAAATAAGTAATAAAAAATAAGTTATACTAATTTTCAGCGTTCTAGCTTTTTGAGATATATGGATAAATAAAGTAAAAATTCAAAAGTTGATAACCCCCGCCTGAATCAAAAATTAAAACTTCTGAGTATGAAAGTTTGGAAGGCCTATAACCATCTATGTATTCTAAAATTTTGGGCTCTGTATATTGAGAGGATCAAAAGTTATAAGGGACGGACGGACACAGAGATACACTAAATGTTCTATTCCGAATTCTGAGTATGAAAGTTTGGTAGGCCTATAACCATCTATGTATTCTAAAATTTTGGGCTCTGTATATTGAGAGGATCAAAAGTTATAAGGGACGGACGGACACAGAGACACACTAAATGTTCTATTCCGAATTCTGAGTAAATCCTCTAAGTTGGTGTTTTTTGACTTCAAAGTTGAAAAAGCCGTTAAAATGTAGATCCTGCATACAAATCTCGCGTATCTTGACTCGATACTTTGTCGATAATTTACGAGATTATAATTTTCTTGAACAAATCGACAGTTGGAAATATGTTCAGGCTTTCTCAATAATTATTTTCTTTTCCTAATTTTTCCATTCTTATCCATTTTCTTTCTTCCTTTTTCACTTACATTGTTTGCTTAATTAATATTTTTGTTAATAAGATTGATAGATTTGACGGTAACTTTGTGGTAATATTTTTGTTATTTATTGCAACTTACTTTTAATATTTTATTTGTTAAATAATTTAAATAAAATAAAATTTAGATCTCTTATGTAATGGGTTTCAAAACTGTATGTATAAAAAAAATCTGTTTAAAAATATTTTTGGAATGAGAACAAAATGGCAAAGAAATAGTTGATATAGAAATAGTTGGAATGGTATTACTATTTTAGTAAAACAATTCGGAAAAAAAGAACAAATTTATTATGCACACTTAACAGAATAGGCCAAAGACAAGGTGGGGTATTCCCATATTTCATACATTAAAGTTTTACATAATAATTGCTAGTTTTAAAGTATATTTCACTAGCATTCAAATTTCTTAACGCACGTGACTAATGGTGGATAATCACATGAACATTCGGTGCATTTTTCTCCGTCATTAATGACTTGATCACCTATCTCCATCTCCTCACTTCCAAAGTAACATTTTGGTCTGTCACTCGGACTTGATTTCCTGACGATGCGCGATAAAATGCTTGCTAAAATAAAAATATACATTTTATAACACTATTTACAAATATAAACAAAGACATTGAACACTGACGGACTTAATTTCTTACATCCAACCAGATTCTCAAACGTGGTAATTAATTTAAGGTTTAGGTTGAGTAAAAGTCATAAAATCGAATATTTTTAAATCTTTATATATATAATTCTTCCGTACGTGTATATGTCACTGAACTCCTCCTAAACGGCTGAACCGATTTTGATGAAACTTTTTGTGTGTGTTTATGTGAGTCCCTGAATGGATTAGATACACAAAAAGGAATTTAATAAAAGAATCATAAAAACGGGAATCGTTATAAATATTTTCGGAATACGCATTTTGAATAGTGGGAACATTGGCTTCCGATATGTCATAATATTATGCAATGTTGGTTATGACATTCAAACTTGATGTTTTTTCAACGCTGTTTGCAGTATTTGTTTTCATATTTTTAATATTTTATGAAATTATTAAGTTATTTATATTTTTTTTTATTATTATTATTGTATTAAGCTATTTAGTTTTTTTTCAAAGTATATTCTGTTTTAAGTGGTATTATGACGATAGGTATATCAAAGTCATCTCAATGTAATGTTTCGTAATATTTTCGTTTAAATATTTCTATTAATTTATGAATATTATATTATTTTGTTAAAAACCTCCATAATGTAAAAAGTGATATATTTTGTGATTGAAACGTCAAGATCAAACAACAAACGTATATTAGAGTGAATTTTCTATAGTGAAAAAATGTACAACTCCGTACTATAAAATGAAGTTATAAATATATATTATGTTTGAAAGATATATACATAATATATATAGATACTCTTATGGCATTTTTTCGTTTTTTAAATGATAATTAATTTGTTTCAAAATTCAAAATAGACCACAATTATTCTTTGAAAAGTCTTTTTCCAAACTTCTCAATATCCAACTCAAATAAAAGAATCAATCATAAGGGGATTCTGAATCTTCGTTTTTTTGTGACTAGGAAGAGGGAGAGAGAGAGAGAGTGAATATTAGTGTGTATCCCATCAGGGCCGGGTAATCGAAACTATTACATATAACAGGTAACAAATACATCTCTCGCCTTTTTAATGTGAGGCAAGACAGATATGTGGGTAAACACGCATGTGCCGTGCTTCCTTTTATAAGGTTATCCATCCTTTTTATGTTTGTTAAACCAGCTAATAACAGGCAAGCCAACGTTCGTCCAGGATAACGTCTGTCGGGTCCGCTAGTTTTTTTTTTCACAACCACCGGTGTCACATATGTTGGAACCCAGATATGTGAAGTCATGTACCTACTATCTCAAGATGGTTTAGAGAGTTTATTGGGGCAAGTTTACATGCTCTATAAATCACCATCTGTTTGGTTTTGCACTGGTTTATGCTCAGACCGAGTGATAGACTTTCCCTCTCAACACGATCCAAGAGTCATTTCATATCGGTCTCGTTTGTGGCTAATAGAGTTGTGTCGTCTGCAAAACGTAAGTTGGAGATTTTCTTGCCACCAATAAGAAGACATAATTGGTGAACGTTGCGCAAGCGCATAAAGTGATCACGTAACCCAGCCAATGACAGGTTGTAAGCCCTGTAGGTGCCTCGAGTTCCTGGTTCTTCTACAATATCCCAACTTCGTCTCTATTGAGATGTTAAAAAAAATGTTTGTCAATAAAAATGAAAGTCATAAGTCAATCTGTCTTTTAAATTGTATGTTAATTTTATTTAATACCTACACAAATTAAGAAAAAATCAGTCATTGGAAATGTATTATTGGTTTTTGGCATTTCTCATTTCAAATCTTAATTGTTACTAAAAATCTTAATATGAAGAAAGTCCTCTTCGTGGTGCAATTAAAATGTAGATAGGTATACAAGATATACTTGCGACGGATGTATCTATCTATCCGCCGCACAAGTATATTACATACAACGACACTTAGTAGGTACCTATACAAGATATACATAAGTCATAATATAAGTCATAGTGAACGTACACGCTTTTGTACTTCCTCCTAAAATACTAAATAAATCAATTTTATAAACGTTTTAAAGATAGAGTCAGTGTCAGTTCATGTAACTAATAGTTTTGTGATATATTTTAATATTTTTTCTTACGCTGAATAACGTAAGCCGTGGTTGTATTTTTTGATTTACTTTAAACATATTAAATCTTCGCCATCAAATATTGTGAATTTGTGTCAATAATACGGATCGACGCTCGGTCCAATCACTCTAACTAAGCTGAGCGTGTTGTGTCTCACACTGCGCCGCACCGCACCGATCACATCCCACTGCACTGCACGGTTTCTGATTCTCGCTCTCCGTAGCGCAGCGGTGCCAAACCTTTTGAGATGGAGTGCCCTAAATGTAACCAAATTATAACTGATGGAGTAAAGTGCTTCGCCTGTAACAATCATTTTCATTATAACTGTGGAGGAACAAGTGAAACTAATTTCAGAAAACTCTCCTTAAATAAGCGCGCTAACTGGCGATGTCAAACATGCAAGATGCCATCTACTGCATCGTTATCAACTAGTGAGAGCTCATTAATACTAAGTGAAATAAAGCGAATGAGCACTGAGTTGTCCGAACTCAAACAAATAAAAATAAATATGACCGTTCTCACAAATGAAGTACACGAACTCAAAAGCTCAATTGATTTCAACAACTCCAAACTAGACATGTTCACTACGAAATTCAATGAGATCGATCAGAAACTCTTGAAAGTCGACTCCCTGGAAGCAGAAATTTGTGAACTGAAAATCAAGGTTACGCAATTAAATGACACAAATAACACCCGGGACCAATATGTTCGTACGCTACAGTCAACAGTAAATTCTCTCCTAGCTGAAGCGGAACAACGCGAGCAATGGGCTCGCCTCCAAAACTTAGAAATCCGAGGAATCCCTCAGATCAAGGACGAAGACACGAACCATATCATCCTAAAAATAGCAAATACTATAGGATTTAATTTGGATCTAAATAATGTTGAGTTCTCCAACAGAGTAACGGCAAAAGACCAACAGAAAAATACAACAAAACCAATTATCGTAAAATTTACCAGCCGAATTATTAAGGACGCCTTCCTATCAGCAGTTAAGAAAAGAAAAGGGCTTACTACCAAGGACTGTGGCTTTCCCGGCGCGGATCACAACATCTATATAAACGACCACTTAACACGCAATGGGAAACATCTCTTCTTCCTGGTCCGTAAATTGAAAAAAGAACGGGGTTTTCAGTATGCCTGGCTCCGGAACTGCCGTATATTCGTCCGGAAAAACACGACTTCACCACCCATACTCATAGCAAACGAAGAAGACTTGAAAAAGATGATGTAAACTCTAGAACCTTCTCCAACATTTGTTCTTTACCTACGTCACTTTACATGTTCTCTGTGAATTACTGCTTAACTATTGTGCACTATATTCCAATTTTCAAAATTTTCACATTACTCTCAGCTTATCCTTTCCCAATACCAACACCCATTATTACATTCCTTCCAACTTATCCCATCTCAAAAACTTTGAGAAGCGCTGATCGATTGCTGCTCACATCTAACTCAGTACATGCAACTATGACTGGCCAAATTTTAGTAATGAGACGCTACATTACAAATTTAGCACCTTCTCACTCACACTCATGGGACACAGGCGGTTCCCATCCGAGCAACCCGATTCCAACATTCATTAAACCTTTCACACTGTAACACGAACGCCAAACAACACTCATTCATATACCGTGCATCACACTTCTTCAATACGCACCTAAACGAATTAGATATATTCAACTCATCAATAAATGTTATCAAATCAAAACTTATCAATCATTAAATATTCATATATATTCATCCCAACACATATCCCTCTTCATCTGCACTCTATCTTTTCTCTCTATTCCCAACTCTCTCCTACATATTCTCTATAATTTTTGTATAAACTTATATAGGTACTTATTGTTTTTTACTTATGTGGAAACACATTATTGGCATAATTGTAATAACTTTACTGTCCATACCATAAACATTGTAACGCTGTTTGTTTCCCAAATATAAATAAAATAAAATAAAATAAAATACTTGCGACGGATGTATCTATCTATCCGCCGCACAAGTATATTACATACAACGACACTTAGTAGGTACCTATACAAGATGTACTTGCGACGGATGTATGTATCTATCTATCCGCCGCAAGTATATTACATACAACGACACTTAGTAGGTACCTATACAAGATATACTTGCGACGGATGTATCTATCTATCCGCCGCACAAGTATATTACATACAACGACACTTAGTAGGTACCTATACAAGATGTACTTGCGACGGATGTATGTATCTATCTATCCGCCGCAAGTATATTACATACGCACGATGCGCACTTCGGAGGTTACACGAAAAATTTTTATACAATGGGTCTCGGTGGAGGAGCGCGTTTGAGCTCCATGCGCACTTTCTCGCTTATCTTTTTGACTGTCTTTTTCCAAATAAAATAAGCGGCTGCGCCTACGATGACCAATATTATGAGCACTGTCGAGGCCAAGGAGATCTGTTCTCCTCGGGTGTAGTTCTCCCCGCCTGATGCGGTCTGTGCGATAATGACTTCTTCTTTACTTTCTGTTGTTCCCATCTTGGCTGCTTGGACTACTCGCGTTCAATTGGCAAAACGTACTGGTTGTTTGACGATTCGGCCAGCACGAGTTATTACCATTGCTGACGGAGCAGGTTCAGTGTTGGTGGGAACTTGTGTCGTTGTGGAATTTGCTGACTGAGCGGGTTGCGCTTGCAAAACAGGTACACATGTGTGTTCACTGGAATTTGAGTCAGCGATTGGTAAATGGACGGGTGCAGTACTTGGACTTTGCGTCGAGTTGTTTGTGTCTGTCAAATTAGCTGACGAAGGTATTGAGTCGTCTGTCCGCAACATGTAGGCAGGTTTCAGACGATCAATAGAGACGGTAACAACTCTTGAGGGTGTTTGAATTTTGAAAAATTTTGGGTGCCGTTCCAAGACTTGGTAAGGACCTTCGTATGGAGGCGTTAAAGGTTTCTTTACCTCTTTCCTCAGAAAGACATGAGAGGTTGTCTCTAGGTCTGGGGGTTTGAAAGTGGTCCTGGATGTGGCAGGATGTCTTTCAGACGAGGAAGAAACGTTAGACAGGTAATTGATGAGTGAGTTTGTGAAACTGGTGTTATTAATTTTTGGCTTTGATGGCACAAAAATATCACCAGGTAGCCTCGGCGATGCGCCGTAGACCATCTGTGCTGGGCTGTACCCAGTGTCTTGTTTGAGAGCGGATCGTAACCCTAACAATATGATGGGTAGTTCTTGAGCCCAGTGAGTGTTTTCTTCGCATTTTGCCTTGATGGCAGCCTTCAGCGTACGGTGGTACCTTTCAACCTTCCCGTTCGCTTTGGGATTGTATGCGGTAGTCCTCCTTCTCTCAATGCCGAACGTCTTGGTGAGTTGCTGAAATAGGTCTGATTCGAATTGTCGCCCTTGATCAGTTGTGATGTATGCTGGGCAGCCGAATCTAGAGATCCAATGTGTTACGAGAGCATTTGCGACGGTCTCTGCTGTTATGTCTCTGACTGGTACAGTCTCAGGCCATGAGGTTTCTCGATCTACCATTGTGACGCAGTACCGATTGTCTGAGGATGTGGGTAAAGGCCCGATGATGTCTAAATGCAGGTGCTCGAAACGACTGACCTCAGGAAAATTCCCTAGTGGAGATATGGTGTGTCGGCTTATCTTGCTTTTTTGGCATTGAATGCAACATTTAGTCCACTGCGTAATATCTTTATTCATGTTGGCCCAGAAATAACGTTGTGTAATTAAACGCTTCGTAGCATTGTTACCAGGGTGACTCATGTTATGCAGTGAGTCAAAGGCGATTTTCCTAAACTTAGGAGGTAAATATAATCTCGCTGAGTCAGATGAAACTTCAAACGCTAGTTTTATATTTGATTCGGGCATTGTTATTAATTTAAACTGCAGATTGTTCTGCTTCTTTAGAGTTGATAATTCTTCGTCGCATTTCTGTGAATCAGCGATCTCTTTGTTATTGAAAAGTGTGGGTGCGTATATTTCATGAATTCGAGATAACGTATCGGCCACTGTATTTAACTGTCCTTCGATGTATTTAATCTCGGTACAGAATTGAGCGATGAAATCTAGGTTTCTCAACCTTCGAGGCGTGTCAAAAGGTGATATTTTTTTGGTCAGGGCAAAAGTGAGTGGTTTATGATCTGTGTAGACGACAAGATCTCGACCCTCTACCATGTTTCTAAAATGTTTGATTGACATATAAATTGCTAGCAGCTCTCTGTCGTACGTGCTGTATCGTTTTTGGGTTTCACTCAGCTTCTTTGAGAAAAATCCCAGTGGTTGCCATTGGTTGTTCACACGCTGTTGCAGAGCGCTTCCAACACACAAGTCTGAGGCGTCTGTCATGAGTGCCAGTTGGGCGTTCTCTTCAGGGTGAGCTAGCATAGCGGTTTTTTTTAGGCTTTCCTTACATTGTTCGAAAGCTTGCACGGCTGCTTCCGTCCAGGGAACAGGAGTCCTGTCCTTCCTTTTGCTGTTATGAAGGAAAACATTTAGCTCGCTTTGTAGGTGTGCTGCTTGTGGAATGGAGCTGCGATAAAAATTCATCATTCCGAGAAACCTACGTAGCTCTTCTATGGTTGCAGGACGTGGAAAATTGATGATCGCTTTTACTTTCTCTTCGGTTGGAGTTATTCCGTTGGCGCTGATGTGATAACCCAGGAAAGCTAACTCTGTTTTACCGAAAACACATTTGTGCGTATTGATATTTAACCCGTTTTCTTCTAAACGTTTGAGCACTTGATGAAGATGCTGAATGTGCTCTTCTTCGTCTTTCGAAGCTATTAAAATGTCGTCAAGGTATATGAAAATAAAATTTAACCCTTGGAAAATATTGTTTAGAAAACGTTGGAAAGTTTGTCCTGCGCAGCGTAAACCATAGTTCATTTTGACGAACTCGAAAAGCCCGAAAAGTGTAATAATCGCTGTTTTGGGTATGTCTTCCGGGGCTATAGGTATTTGGTGATATGCCCTACATAAATCTAACTTTGAGAACATGTGTTTTCCACTCAAGATGTAAGTGAAATCGAGTAAGCGTGGAATCGGATACCGATCTGGTGTAGTTATCGCATTCAGCCTGCGATAGTCCCCACACGGACGGATGTCACCTGACACTTTGTTTACAACGTGGAGTGGGTTCGCCCACGGGCTTTTGGACGGTCTACATATTCCCATCTCCATCATTTTTTCAAATTCTGCCTTTGCTGCTTTGTATTTAGCAGGATTCAGAGGACGCACCTTTTCATAGACTGGTGGTCCCGTAGTGGGGATATGATGATAAACATTGTGTTTGGGTACTTCTTTGAAAATATCGGGCCTAGTAATGCTCGGATATTTTTGCAAGATTTGGTGGAATGGGTCAGTGATGTCCACGGCGTAAATTTTGTTGCTGGAAAAGTTGGATACTGACGTTTTGGTGGACAATGTTGTCACTTTGTCGATGAGTTTACGACCGTGTAGGTCGACCAGAATTTGATTAGCCCTTAAAAAATCGGCTCCAATTATAGATTTTTTAACGTCTGCAATGACGAATGTCCAGCGGAAAGGTCGTCGTAATCCAAAGTCAAGCACCATGGCTCTTGCACCATATGTGTTAATTTTGGTTCCGTTCGCTGCGTACAATTTGTACTCGGACGGAACGGTGGCGGAAAATCTATGTTTAGACAAGACGGATATATCTGCGCCTGTGTCGACCAAAAATTGTGTCCGACTTGTTCTATCGGAGACACAGAGGCGAGATGTATATTCGACGCCTAGTTTTCCGGTTTTTTAAAATCGCATGGGGATTGGCATTTGGTGGCGGAATTGCCGAAACGGCCGTGGTACCAACACATCCCTGCATTTCTTGGGCCTGGTGTGTTTTTCTGTTGGTACTGATTGAAGTTGCGTCGTGAGTGTGAGTGAGCGCGAGCGTGAGCGTTGACGCCATTGGGGTCTGCTTCTGCTAGTTTGTTCGCTTCTTAGGGACGCTACTTCCAACTGCAGGAGCTGTAGCGTGCGAACTAGATCCTCCATCATCGGTTGTTTTGATGTGGATGGTTTTAACTCGGCCACTTCAGGTTGACTAAATGATGTGTCATAGATCTTGTCTGCGATTTCTGATAGTTTGTTGAGGTCGGTAGCATCGCAGACTGCCAGGACGGCGCGGATTGTTTGTGGTAATCTTCCCAGCCACAGCATTTTTAGGGTTGCCTCTGGCAGCTTATCCGTAGCCAACTCTTTCATTGATCGCAGAAACTGTGACGGTCTTTGGTCCCCGAGCTCCAGGTCCCCCAGTAATTGTTGGAGCTTATGAGATTCTGATTCGTCGTAAGCTTGCAGAAGCCTCCCTTTTGTTGTACTATATTTCCCTGTGGCGGGTGGTTTTGTGAGTATATCGCTGACCTGTCGGAGCTCGTCTCTTCCGAGTTTGGTGATGAGGATGTTGAAGTTGTTCTCATCGCTTTGTCGTTGAGGAAGAACCACTGCTTCGAACTGATGAAACCAGAGCCTCGGCTGGTCCCTCCAAAAGTCTGGAATTTTATTACTTATGCTAATGGGCATAACTTCTGGAAGGGGAAAACTCGCATTCGCTTCGTCGAAAGCCATTTTAGAAAAAAAATTCACTTCAATAAACACAAATCAAGTTACTGAATCTTATCAAAGGAAAAATAAGCGATGAAAAGATATAGTATGTTTCACTAATGCATTTTATAGTTATTTGTTCACACGTGTTAAAGTTATCTATTTAGAAGATAAGATTCAGTCAGCACTTTTGAGTTCTCGTGTATCGGGCGAATATCACATTGCATTCTCACGATTCGCGACGGATGTGTTCGAAATGTGATCGCATTGCAATTCCCGTGGGCGGAGGATAAGAAAATGTGCAAGAGTCTGTTATCAACTCAACTTCCCACGAGACGGATTCGTCGAATTACATGGCACGTCGGGTTCACCACTATAGGGTTTTGTTATACCTATTTGGTGGAGATAAATAATAAGCGTGTTCTGATTAATTGATGTTTATTATACGACGGCCCGAGAGAACTGAATTGGCTCGTCGTTGGTGGGGATATATATATATATAGGCAAGCCAGAGGGGCTTGCCTCCTCAATCCCCACATTCCTTTTATTAAACGATGGAATCGAGATTGCTAAACTTAAAGACTCTTCGAGATTCCTATCTCTAGTGCTTTGCAGTTTGTACCTCATTTGTGTTCTGTGAAGTGGTCTATATTACAGTGGTAGAGGAGACTGTGAAAATAGAATCTTTAAGACAGTTCAACGAGTGATAAAATATTAATTAACTTACGACACACCCAAAATGCAGGACAACACTTGGTGTTTTCATAGTACAAGACAGCACATCGTTGATCGAGAAAAGACCTCTTAAAATCTAAATTACAGTTTAAATCCTTGCACGAAGGTCCGTCGAATGAGCCATACTCATAGTCTTTGGTGCAGACACACCTCTTGCAAACTCCCTCAGGGTTAAATTTTTGTCCCTCTCTGAAGATCCTGTTATTTCAAACACACCTCTTCAATTTTTTGATATCTTTTTTATCTGGAATCAAAGAAATTCTTGATCAAGTAAAAATCATTGTTGTTCGCAAAAAAATTCATATAATGGATTGTGGAAATATACCTACATTTTAATCAAATAACATTCACTCATATTTTCATCTATCTACTTGATAGAATTTCATGTTAATGATTAAGAAAACACTTTATTACTCAAACATGACTAACTTATAAATGTGTATTTTAATTTCCTGGTATCTACCTACATATTCTATACATAATTTCTATCAGCATTATACAAAAATGTTTCATATAAAAGGAAAAATAGAATATTATCGAAATCTATGTATTAGAAATGATTTCGTACGACAAAGTATTAATTCATTTATTTATTAAAAATCCTTTGAGTATAATAATATCTGAAGTAGGTACAATATAACTTGATAAAGTAGTAAATAAACTGTATAATACTATAATTCAGAAATTAAGTTAAAGTTAAAGTCAAAGTTATCAGTGTATGTATATACCTTTATTTATTTTAATTTGTGGATTAGGCTACTCTACTAGGCTATTCCTGTCCTAGAGTAGCGTTATATAAACTAGTTGCATGTGACACATGAGATCCAACTGTCGATAGCGATAGTATGTATAGTTGAAGAATAAGAATCAAACTATAAACCCATAAATCCAAATTATTGAAAATTTTAACACATGTTGGTATGTATGTCAAGATAGGACAGTATGGAGGTCAGTCCTTTTTCCCTACCCAGAATATGAAAACAGCATGATGGTATGTATGTATGTTTGGAGATTAAGTATCAAACTATTATGTCTTCTTAGATATTGTGTATAGTCAACTGCCATACAAATTGTATGAAGCGATGTCGTCACTAAATTCAATTTTTATAAAAATTGTTAAAAAAATTTGAAATGTACTTCTACAATGTTAATATTTTTTATGTTAAATTAAATTGTCTAGTTGGAGTGTACCGGCTATTTTCGATATTTTTAAAAGCTTTGAAAATATAGGCAGTTAAACACATACATTTATCATAAAAAAATATTTTTCTTAATAAAAAAATGTTTGAAATCTCTGAGATTTTGTATTTGTCTATATGCATACCAATTTTCAGCGTTTTAGCTTATGGAATCTGAGATATATGGAAAAAAATTAAAAGTTTATATCCCCTGACTGAAACAAAAAATGAAAAATTCTGAGTACTAAAGTTTTATAGGCCTATAACTATTTATCTATATATTCTGAAATTTTGGGCTCTGTAAATTGAGCGTATCAAAAGTTATAATGGGGGTGGGACACACAGACAGAAACACAGGCACACTTAATGTTCTACTCCGAATTCTGAGTAAATTCAGATTTGCTCAAGAGAACGAAGTTCTCTTGAGCAAATCGACAGTTGGATTAATTCTATTATTTTTATGCGTTATAGTGTAAGTTAATTTTTATAAGGTTTAGTGATAGGTTAAAGTGATACATAGGTGCAAGTGTAGGTTTTAGTGTAGTAAGAAATATTGCATGATGTAAAAAGGGCTAATGCTAATATAATTTTGATTTTTTCTATTTTGTCTATTAATCAATTGTGTGGTTATACTAAATAAATTTTGTGTTTCTTTTATTCCTTTAGTAATTAACCAGTTGTTTGCTAAACCAGTTAACCAGTTGTATTTAGTTTGATGATGGCTCTAGCGTGTTTGCTAAACCAGTTAACCAGTTGTATTTAGTTTGATGATGGCTCTAGCGTGTTTGCTAAACCAGTTAACCAGTTGTATTTAGTTTGATGATGGCTCTAGCGTGTTTGCTAAACCAGTTAACCAGTTGTATTTAGTTTGATGATGGCTCTAGCGTATTTGGAATTTGCTGTTTAATATTTATGCCCAAAAAATGTCTCACCGCATACTTTATTCTTCATACAGCATTCGTTCAATGTATATTGGAGAATACAACCTTTGACTGTTTCTGGAAAGATAGATTCGTAACAATCAGCATATATACATTCGATACTGGCTCTGAAAAAAAGTGAAAAAACACAGTCAGTTTAACAATATAAAAAAAAAACAAACGGTTTCTAACTCAATGTCACCTTTGACTTGCTGAAAATCGGGCAGTCCATTAATTTCATTCGGCAGAAAAGGGGTCATGATTTATCACGGAAAGTTTTGTCAACGATAATTTAAAAAGCGGATAAATGGTAGAACGATTCTTATAAAGATAATACGTATCTGCTTTTATTATTAACATTTTGCTCTACTAAACCTATTATCAAAACTCAATATGTTCATCAAACCAATATTATGAAGTTATGTAGTTTGATTTACCTTTGCCCCGGAAATTTTGCATTGCAACGGCAATACGCCACACATTCATCCATTGGTATATTAACACCAGGCCCGTACCCTTTCCCTCTGAAAGAAAAATATACGTTCATTGCATTAAACTATATAGGTATATAAACTATACTACGCACAGTATTTATCGCGTGCGTCAAGCCAGAAGGGCGTATCTGCAAAAATGCGATTTTTCGTTTTTTATGCCTAACAATACTTTATTAAGACTTCCACCATCTGTAAAAAACCACGGATTTCCGTTGCGTATTTTTCGAGATGTTTCGAAAAATAATTTTAGGCGTATGCTATGGCATAGGTGAATTAGTCGAGCCAGAAGGGTTTATGAACATAATTCGATGACTAAACCGATATCTTTGTGAAAAATTATCGAACCAGATGGGCGAATCTGCATATTCCAAACATTAAACAGGTATTTTTAAAGAAAAATGTCTGACACCAATGATTGAAAAAAGAAAATAATATGAATAAAAATAATATGCCATAGAAACTTGCCAAGCCAGAAGGGCGTACCTACAAACATTAAAAATGGCAAAAGCTTTAGACTAATTGTCTCAATTTCGCTATCAAAATGTTTAAATACATCTCATACTTAAGCTACATATTTTTTTTCTCTAAGCATTTTAGCATTTTATAAAATTTGTTTTTACGCCCCACAATAATTATGAATTTTCTATGCAAAAATCGAGTCCATATCTAGAAACATTAGCGAGCCAGAAGGGCGTATGTGCAAAATATAATATTGAAATTTAGTTAAGACTCCTCTATGAAGCTTATTTTTTTCTATATTTTCCAATAAAAAACTCTACATGGATAAAATGAACCGTTACAGAAATAGGTAGGTATATATAAATTATATATGTTTATAAATTTATTATAATAATATAAATATCAACAACAAAAGTAATTAACATTTGTTTTTCAATTAAAAACAATATTCAATGGCCGAGTCTCTTTTTGTCTCACTCGCACTCATTCTATTTAGTTCGGTACGACAGAGATAGAAATCTTCGTGTGGGACGAAGAGTTCAGGAAGAACTCGGGAATTTCCCGAGTTACTCTAATACCTATCCAAAGATCTTTACAATCCATTTCACTCTAAACAGATTTTTTTGACAAATTTTTAACATCTCAATAGAGACGAAAATGGAATATTATAGGAGAACCACGAACCCAGGAACTGTGTGAGAACATTGTCACCTCATTTATAAGGATAATTCCTTCGTTACAAGTTACAAAAAGGTTTATTCGATACTTCATAGATGGTGACGGTGTTTTGAACTCAACTTGTTGCATGTAACATATGAGATCCAACTGTCGATAGCGATAGTATGTATAGTTGAAGAATAAGAATCAAACTATAAACCCATAAATACAAATTATTGAAAATTTTAACACATGTTGGTATGTATGTCAAGATAGGACAGTATGGAGGTCAGTCCTCTTTTCCTACCCGGAATATGAAAACAGCATGATGGTTCTGTGTGTATTTTTGGATATTAAGTACCTATCAAACTATTAAGTCTTCTTACATATTCCGTCTTACTTATAAACGTAAACTATCTATAGTGTCTGGTAATAGAGCGTGATTAACGAAAAAGTTTTATTACACCTTTATTTAGTAGACAGACGTCAAGTTAGGACGGATCGAGAGGTTTTTAACGCTTGACTAACGCGTCAAACCAAATATTTCAAAATGGCGGATCTTTCTCATATGATCCGACGCATATTTGAGGTTGACAGATAAATTCAATCCTTATAACGTTTTTCCTTGTTATTCTTCATCGCAATCGTATGTAAATTGACTATACACGGCACAACACGATGTTTGTTTTCATTTTTTTCGATGTCAGTTATCCAAATATTACATAGTATAATTTGTCTATTTTTTGACATTTGTGAAGCCAATGCGGCAATTCAAAAAAAATAAAAGAAGGGGTTCGTAAACAATTCGTGATTATCTAGTTGCGCGTTTAGTAAGCTAGTAACTAGTTAGTCAATTACGAAATCTAATAAGTAAAACCAATTGTGTATAAGCGACTGCCATACAAATTGTATGAAGCAATGTCGTCACTAAATTCAATTTTTATAAAAATTGTTTAAAAAAATTGGGATGTGCTAATACAATGTTGATATTTTTTATAGAAAATTAGATTATCTAGTTGGGGTGTTTCGGCTTTTTTCGATATTTTTAAAAATATTGGAAATATAGGCAGTTAAACTCATAAATTTATCATAAAAAAATATTTTTCTTAATAAAAAATGTTTGGGAAACCCTGGAATTTTTTTGAAAAAACAAATTTGAGATTTTGTATTTGTCTATGTTTATACCAATTTTCAGCGTTCTAGCTTTTATGGTTTCTGAGATATATGGAAAAAATTACCAAAATTTCAAAAGTTGATAACCCCTGACTGAAACAATAATTCACGATTCTGAGTATAAAAGTTTTGTAAGCCTATAACTGTTTATATATTATGAAAATTTGGGCTCTGTAAATTGAGCGGATCAAAAGTTATAAGGGAGGGACAGACTGACACACAGACACACACACACACACACACACACACACACACACACACACACACAGACACACACACACACACACACACACACACACACACACACACACACACACACACACACACACACACACACACAGACACACAAAACTCACATAAAATGTTCTACTCTGAATTCTGAGTAAATCCATGTATGGGAAAATATATGCTGCGAGGCCTCTAGTTGGTGTTATTAGCATGCAAAAAGTCCACTACACCATACAAAATTTTCCTTCGTACACACATCTTGGCTTAATAATGTCGATTCATTAAGAGAATTGAATTCTCATGAACGAATCGACAGTTGGATAAGAAGGCATAAATGTTGAACGTTGTGCAAGCGCATAAAGTTATCACTTAAACCAGCCGATGACAGGTCGTTAGCCCTGTAGTTGCCTTAAGTTTTTAGTTTTCCTATAATATTCCATTTTCGTCTCTATTGGGATGTTAAAATTTTTTCAAAATAATATTATTGACTCCCGGACAGGGATAAATACTATGTAGGTACATATGTATGTATGTTTGTGTATAATATGCAAGTTTTAAAAATATTCGAAAATCTAAAGAAATTAATAAACATTTAATTAAACTTACTTGTAAATACATATATTAGGATACATTGGTAACATTGGATCCATGAACAGGCAGTCATAAGCGATTATTTTATTTTGATCGTCAGTTATTGGATTGCAGTTCAAGTCCTTGTAGTGATATGTTGAACTATTTCTTGCTGAATTAGTGATGGAAATGTTAGTATGTGAATAATAATTATCGTTAACAGTGTCATACATGAATAAAATAATTAAAAAACAATTTTTTTATTCATGTATAATGATTTATTCTGAATAGGTACATATTTTTGTTGACATTGAGAGAGTTTTCCATGAATTACTTACTTCACCCAGTACGTTATAGAAGATGACTTTTGTTCACCACAGAATGACGTCGAAATTTGGTCCACAAAAATATAATTACATCTAGTTATTTTATTTATTTTATTTTATTTAATCGTGCACAGACATGTCCAAATATTTGTGCACATAATAGTTTATTTTTTTATTTATTTATTTATAATAAACATGACATTGTACATTAAGAGGTTTGACATCAATATTAAAGGTATATAAAAAAATATGATATATATATATATATATATATATATATATATATATATATATATATATATATATATATATATATATATATATATATATATATATATATATATATATATATATATATATATATATATATATATATATATATATATATATATATATATATATATATATATATATATATATATATATATATATATATATATATATATATATATATATATATATATATATATATATATATATATATATATATATATATATATATATATATATATATATATATATATATATATATATATATATATATATATATATATATATATATATATATATATATATATATATATATATATATATATATATATATATATATATATATATATATATATATATATATATATATATATATATATATATATATATATATATATATATATATATATATATATATATATGTTATTATTAAGTATTTTGGGGATAACCCGCGTCAAATTCTGATTCCCGAGAGAATCAGTCGTCTGCCGACGTTTCGTCTGAATCACATCAGACATTTTCAATAGGCGCCTTGTTAATAAATTTCCGTCGCGAGGGATAGTGCGCGCACGTCCGTTCGCGTCGGAAGCTTACCACCAAGTGAAAGTTTGAAAGGAAGCCATGTCAGTTGTTAGTGGAGGGGTGGGTTTCCCCAATGACGTCATTATTGCCTGATGTGATTCAGACGAAACGTCGGCAGACGACTGATTCTCTCGGGAATCAGAATTTGACGCGGGTTATCCCCAAAATACTTAATAATAACATATTTTGTACTCGCGAAAACCTTAGATTTAACATATATATATATATATATATATATATATATATATATATATATATATATATATATATATATATGTTAAATCTAAGGTTTTCGCGAGTACAAAATATGTTATTATTAAGTATTTTGGGGATAACCCGCGTCAAATTCTGATTCCCGAGAGAATCAGTCGTCTGCCGACGTTTCGTCTGAATCACATCAGACATTTTCAATAGGCGCCTTGTTAATAAATTTCCGTCGCGAGGGATAGTGCGCGCACGTCCGTTCGCGTCGGAAGCTTACCACCAAGTTGGTGCTAGGAGCACCAATGGGTCTATCTCTTTCACCGCCAGTCGCTAACATATTCATGACCAAGTTAGAAAAGGAAGCTATAGATAGAGCGCGCTTAAAACCAAAGCTATGGATTAGATACGTGGACGATACCTTCGTTATATGGCCTCACGGTTTGGAGGAACTTAACAAATTTCTTGATTTTCTGAACGATCTCCACAATAACATCAAATTCACAATGGAGTTAGAAAACAACGGTGAAATACCTTTTCTTGATGTTCTCGTAATCAAAAAAGACGATGGCACTCTCGGCCACACTGTATACAGAAAATCAACACATACCAACAGATATCTCCACGCATCGTCGAACCATCATCCAGCACAAATCGCCTCTGTAGCAAACACCTTGGTAACACGATCATTAAGGATAGCCGACTCCGAAAACATTCAAAACGAATTAGAGTATCTTAAAAACGCGCTACGAAATAACGGTTTTTCTAATTTTACGATAAATAATGCAGTAAAAAATCAAACTAATAAAAATTTTAATAAAAAAGATACGTCAACTAAAGTAAAGCCACTCTCCATTGCATTTTTGCCTTACATAAAAGGCACTACAGACAAAATCAGTCACCTACTTTATAAACATAATATTCGCACCATTTTTAGAACAGACAACAAAATTTCATCCTTTTTAAAAAGTCCGAAAGATAAAATACCATTAGAGTCACACGGTATTTACGAAATCCCATGCGGTGATTGCTCAAAAACTTACATAGGCAGGACAAATCGCAGAATCTCGGCGCGCGTCTCTGAACATCGCGTAGATGTTAAAAACCGGAAACTAACTTCATCTCTTGTAAATCACTCATTGACCGAAAATCACTCCATAGACTTTGAAAATTCAAAAGTAGTCGCGAATATTAACAATGAAACATTTAGAATTTACAGGGAAGCAATCGAAATATATAAAAGAAGCAACAGTATAATGAATAACAGGGACGATAGCATTCGAATCCCGACCGCATGGACAAGTGTACTTGAAAACAACATTTTTAAAAACCATAGTAATCAAACTACCGATATTTCAAACAATAGTCACATTAAAAACATTAGTAAAATTCTTAGTAAGCCGAAAACTGATAATCCACCTGTAAACAATATACCGTTAAGTACTAGAGTCACTAGAAGCCAAACAAAACGCAATAATGACGTCATTGGGGAAACCCACCCCTCCACTAACACTTGACGCGGCTTCCTTTCAAACTTTCACTTGGTAGTAAGCTTTCGACTCGAACGGACGTGCGTGCACTATCCCTCGAGACGAAAATTTATTAACAAGGCGCCTTTAGAAAATGTCTGATGTGATTCAGACGAAACGTCGGCAGACGACTGATTCTCTCGGGAATCATAATTTGACGCGGGTTATCCCCAAAATACTTAATAATAACATATATATATATATATATATATATATATATATATATATATTTGAGACAGAGACAATGGAAGGGTACACATACACATCCAGACCATTGACACTCTCTTGCGCTTTGTTGTCAATTAGAGGTTTTGCTCTCCAATATGCTAGGGATAATACCTGTGTTATATTGGATGCAGTCTTTGGTTTTGTAAGTTAAACAACATTATTTTAAAGTGGATTTAGCACAATTGATCATACACTTCCTAACATACATGCACAGGCACTCTCCATACACACGTAATATACTGAACCATACAGACACAGCACACACACACAAACACACCCTCACACACACACACACACACACACACACACACACACACACATATACAGTAAACAAACAATAAGTTAAAAGGTATAAATGAAAACACTAATTAGTTTTAGTTTCACTATTTAATTTTAACACTGGCACTGACCGGTATCGATCTGAAGATCATCGTCAGAGTGCGCGAAAATGAAAGTAAACAGAGTTTAAATAGATATGACTGAAATATTGGTACACAACCTTTTTTTTTTTTTTTGTAAAGTTCTATCAGTTCGATTAGTATTGCCAGAAAGAACTGATGAAGAAAACTGGCAAACAAAACAGTATGGTAAATATGTGTGATGTATACAAAGTTTAGTAATGTTGAAGTAGAAAGAAAAACTGATTTTACATTATACAATATAGAAACGAATTATAAGGTATTATCCAGAGGTTGTGTATCCATGTAGTGAAGACCAAATGTGTGCAGGTATCTGAAACAAAGAGAGTGGTCGGCAGTAAAATTCTTTATATCGAAAGTAAACAAACAATAAAGGATAAGTGTTGGAATAACCCCACATTAACTGCATATAATGTAGATTGTTTAAAATATCGGTTTTAATAACGGTGAAGGGGAGAAGTCTGTCTGTAAATTTATCAAAGTTTTGCTGTTATCACATTTCAAACGATTCACATTTCAAAATAAATCGTTTGAAATGTGATAACAGCAAAACTTTGATAAATTTACAGACAGACTTCTCCCCTTCACCGTTATTAAAACCGATATTTTAAACAATCTACATTATATGCAGTTAATGTGGGGTTATTCCAACACTTATCCTTTATTGTTTGTTTACTTTCGATATAAAGAATTTTACTGCCGACCACTCTCTTTGTTTCAGATACCTGCACACATTTGGTCTTCACTACATGGATACACAACCTCTGGATACTCAATAATATTTATATTTCTTATAATTCGTTTCTATATTGTATAATGTAAAATCAGTTTTTCTTTCTACTTCAACATTACTAAACTTTGTATACATCACACATATTTACCATACTGTTTTGTTTGCCAGTTTTCTTCATCAGTTCTTTCTGGCAATACTAATCGAACTGATAGAACTTTACAAAAAAAAAAAAAAGGTTGTGTACCAATATTTCAGTCATATCTATTTAAACTCTGTTTACTTTCATTTTCGCGCACTCTGACGATGATCTTCAGATCGATACCGGTCAGTGCCAGTGTTAAAATTAAATAGTGAAACTAAAACTAATTAGTGTTTTCATTTATACCTAGTATAATGGAGTTTCACCACGAATTATCCGTCGACAAAATTAACAATAAGTTAAAAGAAATGGGAAAGAAGTTACTGTGGTGGGTTTGATTCGATGATCCATAGGGTTATTTCCCTTTTGAACCTTTGGTAGTTATTGATATTTTTAATAGAATCTGGGATGGTATTGTATGTAAATAGTGGGAGCTTGATATGAATAGTGTCGCTGAGCAAGGCTAGTGTTTGAATGAGGTATATGGTAGTTAAAGTGAGATGACGTACGTGTAGATCTTGTTTGTTGTGATCGTGTTTTATCGGTGTCTTTAAATGTAAAGTAGCAAATAAGGCATTTAGTGTAGAGTTGATGTAGAGTTAGGACTTTGAAGTTTTCAAAAAGGTTTCGAGTAGGGAATCTTATAGGGCGGGACAAAATAATTTTGATTACAAGTTTTTGACACTTGTAAAGGGAATTTAATATTGAATTTGCGCAGTTGCCCCAAATAAGAATGCCATAAGTAATGATGGATTGACATAGTGCGTAGTAAATAGTTTTGATAGTTCGATGGTCGACAATATTTCTTATACTCCTGAAGATATATACCAACTGACGTGTTCTTTTAGTGACATGTTCTATATGTTTATCCCATCTAAGTGATGAGTCTATAGTTACTCCCAAACATTTGATAGAGTCTGCTCTCTCCAGAGGTAAACAGTGACAAGGTACACCATTATGACAGTCATGAATAGTTAGTGTATGATTGGCCGATAGTAGAGGTCTATTTTTTATGCCAAAGGTAAGATATTTGGTCTTTGTCACGTTAAGGGTCAAAAGGTTATACTCTAGCCAAGTTTTTACTTTAAAAACCTCTCTTTGCGCAATAGTAACGACATTATCCCAAGTATCTGCGTGAAAAATCAATGAAGTGTCATCAGCAAATGAAATAATCCTTCCCTCAATTTCCATATCGCATAATTGATTTATATGGGGCTCAAATTTTGGTAGGGTCGTGGTGGTACATATTTTGCTGGAAAATATGTACCTATAAAATGCCACGTAACGCCATAGTTGCATACCATCAGCAACACTACCAATAGTCCTACTCCCTAGCGTCCACGAGTGGTCTTCTAGGCCCCGCGAGCCCTGGGCAATGTGGCCACTGGCATTAACATCAGTGCCATAGCAGATAGGGAGAGGATGAATGGCGAGTGCCCGGCGCCACAAAACTGGACCCCCCCAGCTAAGTGAAGGAAAACCCCTACAGAAAAACCCTGGTCCTCCTAGTAAGGGGGTTAGGCGTTGGGCCAACAACCCAACCCTACAAAACAACCAAAGTTACGAAACCAACAAGAGAAAGAACCGGACTGATCTTAAAACCACGACCTGGCAAACGTTTTAAGGAATTACGAATTGGAACATGGAATGTGTTGACTCAATACCAACCGGGAGCACTTAAGTTGCTTATCGACCAAACAAACAAATACAGATGTGACATTACAGCCCTGCAAGAGATGCGATGGACAGGAAACGGAATCATGGAGAAGCGCGACTGCACAGTGCTATATAGCTGTCACCCGAAAGACCATACATCTGGAACTGGCTTCTTAGTTCATAATCGCGCCAAACACCTTATCTTAGATTTTGAGCATATTAGTCCTAAAATAGCTACTTTACGCATCAAAGGCAGGTTCTTTAACTACACACTAATTAACTGTCATGCGCCAACAGAGGATAAGTCGGATGATGATAAGGATGACTTCTATGACAGGCTAACTGCTGTATACAATAGGTGTCCAAGACACGACGTGAAGATTGTGCTTGGAGACATGAACGCCAAGGTGGGTCGTGAACAGATATATGAAGCAACAACAGGTAAATATAGCTTGCATGCCCAAAGTAATGATAATGGCACAAGACTGATAAACTTTGCCGCAGAACACAACATGACCATTGGAAGTACCATCTTTCAGCGGAAAGACATTCACAAGGGAACATGGAAATCGCCCGATGGACGTACTGTCAATCAGATTGACCATGTGCTAATAGATAATAGACACAGATCCGACCTAATGAATGTGAGATCATACCGAGGTGCAAACGTTGACTCTGACCACATGCTAGTCTGTGCTAGACTCAGAGCCAGAATATCAAAAGCTAAAAGAGGGTCAACATCAAGAGCTGCACGATACAACCTCGAAAGACTCACAGAGAATGATATCAGTAAACAATACAGAGAACAAATACAGAACCGACTACCACCAACAAACACTTCCAATGATAATCTAGAAATCACTGTAGACCAATATTGGCAACAATGCAAGGAGGCTGTAATATCAAGCGCTAACGACACCATTGGAGTTAAAACACCACTGAAAGTCACCCACCGCTTACCCGGGTATCTCAGGCGCGTTAGCACCTCTTTACCCGCACTTACTTGCAAATCTTTTTACGCAGGCGGGCTCGGGGTTTGCCGGATGGGCTCCTCCCAACAAACCCCGCCTGCTAAATTATGGACTCTCAGTGCCCTCATTCGAGGATGAAGCCTACCTAATGCATCTTACTAATTAAAACTAATCTTAATTTATAGGTACTTATAACTACTTATAAATATCATCATAATATAACTAAATATCTAACAAACTAATTATCTTAATACTACTGTCTTAGTCTTAAACTAATGGGTGAAGGAGCCAGGATAGAGGCGTCCCGACGTTCCATAAGAGCCATCGCACCCGCATCACCAGGTGCGATAGCTAACCTCGACGCGAGAAAGGAGGACCCACCCAGACGGGGGCACTTAATCAGACACCTCCACGAAGGGAGAAAGGACGGCACGAAACGTCAACGAGTCATCGACCACTCCGCCACAGCACCACTCCAGGCCAGATCAGGCCCATCACTGTACGAGATCCTCGACCGGAGGAAAACCCGGTCTTCGGAGCCCATCCCAGCGTGAAACCCACACATCAATAAACTCTTCGAAACGAGCAACATTGTGATAGTTCTCCAGCACTTCGCCAAACCAGACTGGTCGGGTGGTGCCAGCACACATACCTCCTATCAAATTCTCCCTGGCGTCCATCAACAAAGGGCACTCCCAAAGTATATGCTCAGCATTCTGGGCACCGGTACCACAAGCACACCACGGATCCGCCGCTAGGCCTAACTCAAAGAGTCGGCCTTTAAGCTCACCGTGTCCTGACACGAGCTGCACCGCATGATGGCTCAGTGCCAGCGTTCTCATACTCATCCTCTTTCTTAGGTCAGGGAAGAACTTATAGGTTACCCTAGCAGTTCCTCCTCTATCCCAGCGCTCCTGCCAAACTTCCATCGTCCTTTCTCTGACTCTATTGCTTGCCTCACTCAGACCACCAATCCCAGGTGCAACACAAACAATCACTCCTAAATGTTCAGCCCGCCTGTTGAGCCTGATACTCCTACGTGCGACAAAGTCCCGCACCTCGAGATCAGCAGGCAGGACACCAGCGATGACCGGAAGACCGTCGCTGGCCGCCGTGCGATACGCACCTGTAACAGCAAGCAAAGGAAGACGCTGGCCCCTCAGGATCGCAAGAGCAACCGAGCCAACGCTCAGCCGATGGGACCACACTTCAGATGCGTATGTAACCTGGGCCACATACGTAGCCTTGTATATAGCCTTCACCGTACCCGAACGAAGTCCCCAGCTACTCTTGCTGATCCTGCGCAGTGCCATAAACAAGGCAGCTGCTTTTTTAGCCGAGGACTTGATATGCGGTAGAAAGGTGAAGCCACTGTCCAGGATGACACCCAGGTAGCGAACCTCATCGGCAACCCTAACGGAATGTCCGTCCATCCGCAACACCGGGCGTCTCGCCCGGCTAGGTGCCCCCTTCATCCACATTGCGATCGTCTTACTCGGTGAGAAGACCAGCCTGTTCACCCTGCCCCAGTTTAATATTGCGTTGATCGCATCTCTAAATTTACGCTCGATTTCAGGCCTGGACTTTCCTCCAATGAGCAGCAGGGCATCATCGGCGTACGCAATGATTATGGTCGTAGGCGGAAGCAGCAACCTCAACAGGTCATCGAAGAGGACGTTCCAAAGGAACGGTCCTAGGACCGAGCCCTGTGGGCATCCCATATCGACTATTCTTACAACAATGCGACCGGCATGCGTGACTACTACCTTCCGGTCGCTGAAGTAGCTGCTCACGATAGCGAACAGCCAACGAGGACAACCCCGTAACTTCAGCTTGGCTAAAATAAGCGGCCACCACGCATTGTCGAACGCCCCCGCTATATCTAGGAAGACTCCCAGAACATACTTATCTTCGCATGCATTCTTCCAGCGGATGCATTCCGCAATCGCATCCCCAGTCGAACGCCCATGGCTGAATCCAAACTGCCCCGGATTCCCAGGCGTCAAGGCCTCGCCAAGCCTATCCCTCACCAAGATCTCAAGGATCTTGCCAAAGGAAGGAAGCAGCGTAATCGGCCTGTACGCCTTGAGGTCCGACAGCGACTTATCATTGCCCTTGGGAATTATCCTGAGCAAGCCCTTTTTCCAAACCTTGGGAAAAATCCCCTCTTTCAGACATCCATTCATCAGCTTAGTCATTTCCGCTGAACAGAATTTCCAAACATTCTTCACGATTCTGCCATTAATCCTATCAATACCTGGGGCCTTCTTAGGCCCCAGTCCAGCAACTATCTTATCTAATTCATCCACAGTCACCGGCGCATTCCCGCCCATATCTCCCAGAGGTGGGTGCCGAGACAGGAGGCGCAGTTGTCTATGGTGCGGTGTGTCCCGTGACCAAGAGTCACGCGGCACCAGGCCACTCAGGAGAGCGTTCAGAGTGTCATTGACACTCATGGTTTCCACACCACTAGCGACGACTCCTGTAAGATAGTGGGCTGCAGACCTCTTTGTCTTGATCGCATTGCGACTCACCGACCAAGGATCGGCGTCGCCCAGCTCGGCAATCCACTCTCTCCACGCCAAAATCTTAGTTCTCCTCAGGGTAGAGTGATAAACACTCCTCGCCCTTTGGAACTCCGTCGTAAGGGAGACCCCCGACGGCGAGTCTCGCACTATGACACCCTTTCTTACCTGGCCAAAATCGCGTTCAGCAGTCTTAAATCGCCTTTTAAGGACTGAGAGTTCGGGGGTCCACCAATTGGTCGACCGTCCACCTTTAGGCCTACATCTGTACAGACGAAGCGGTGATAACCACCGCCTCGTTGAATCTTTCACCCGCGTTTTCAGCCCCGATCCTCATCCATTCATCAAAATCTTTCATAGTCTCTTTCAAAACAGACCCAAACCGATCCCAATCCACCGCACCACCCCTGAAACTCCACAGTCCCCGAGGCTCGACATCTGGCTTCCCACCCACTGACCAGGTGATCAGTCTGTGGTCACAGGATATCGCACCCTCTAGGACCCTCCACCCTGAGAGTTGAGGAACCAGCGAGTCGCTACAGAGAGTTAGATCAATGCAGCTCTCCCCCATGGGCCCGGCAAACGTGGCAGGCTGACCCGCACAGTTCAGCAGAACGAGACCGGTGGAGAATATAAAATCCTCCACCGGCGCGCCAGCCCCAGCGCGGTCAGAGCCCGGTCTGTCATGCCATAACGGAGAGCGAGCATTGAAATCCCCGGCAACGATCACTGGCCTCCCATGAAGAGCGTTGAGGGCAGCACTTAGACCCTGAAGGTGAGGGCCAACAGGGTCCGAGTATCGAAAGTATACGCTGATGAGATAAATCTCGCAGCCACCGATAATGACAGATACAGAGCAGCGATACTCATCCGAAAGTCCCTCCAGGAGCAGCGGCTGGACCCTGGTGTTATCGAAGAGGAAACCGGCCATAGGCCGTTCCCCCCTCTCCACAAGCGACAGAGGTACGCCCGCTTTCTCGAGGATAGAACGCGTGAACAGCTGCTCCTGAACGAAGACAATCGGAATTGCCGCCTTCGCTACGAACCTGGTCAAATCGATCGCTGAGGCCTTTGAACGGCCGAGATTAACCTGGCCAAGCGCGGTGCTATTGCTTCTAGCCATTATAACTCGTCGACGCCGCCATCCTCTGCACGGCCGCAACGTTTGCAGGACAGTCCCTATCACCAGTCGAGTGATCCGCCCTGCGTTTGAAACGTGTGCATGTAGCACACACACGGAATCCTACAGGCGCCGTGCAGGCGTTTTCTTGGTGGCCATTCTTCGCACAGCGTGCGCAGGTTGGCTCCTTGAGGGTACATTTGGCTTGTATATGTCCATACAGGTGACACCTATAGCATCGGACCACCCCAATGAAGTCACGAACGCGGCACGCATTCCACCCAAGAAAGACCACCCCCTGGGACAGGAGGAGACTCCTGACAGAACCGGTGCACGCCACAATCGACCCCATTGTAGCCCGATCTTTTTGACCAAACTTGGACACCCGTTTACAGCTCGCCCTAAAAACGGCTTCGTCCATTTTACCCTCGATGTTAGCGGTATATATCTCCTTCAGGAGAGCCTCGTCGCCAAACTCCTTTGGGGTGTCGTGAATGACCAGCCTCGGCCAACGGCCTATCGGTTCAGCGGCAACGAAACCCTTTTCCTTCAGTTTTGGATTGGTAGCCAGGATTGCCCTAGCCCCATCCTTGGTGGAGGTCTCTACGATCACCCCCGCTCCTCTCGCGCCCCTAACTCTGACAGCCCTGAATCCATCCTCGGATGGATTCAGGACTTCCCTGATAGCTGCCTTTGTCTTATCGGAGGTCATGCCCTCCGGATTCTCCGGCCTGATAACAACCGCACCGGTGGTTCGCTCCGCGGCTGAAGTAACCACCTTTGCCACCCTCTCCGCCATCGTTTCCCTCCGGACGGCCGGTTCCACAGGAACCGGAGCCGCGGCGACCGCAGACCGTATCTCGGCCCTAATCGTTGAAATCGCTTCAAGTGCCCCGCTCGCCCTCCCAACCGCCTCCGCCTCACGTTGAAGCGAGGCTGCCAGAAGGGCAGCCATCGAAGCCACAACGCCCCTAATCCTGGCCCCCTCAGCCTTCGTTATCCGGCAGCCTTCGCTGAGGATGATGCCTTCCAGATCGCTTCTCAACGACTCCATTTTTTCTAGAGCCACGGAAGACTCCATGACTTTCGGCACAGTCACTCCCTCCGGCTCTCCGCCGGTGGCGTCCACAACGACAACCTCTGCGGAAGTCTTCGGACTCCTCCTCTCCGCTCTCTTCCTCTTCTTCCTGGACCGTCCGCCACTGGGTGGTTCCACAGGTCCAGCCTCGGCCGCCGAGGTGGCACCCTCGGAACCAGCTCCGGCAGAGTCCTCGCTGCAAGGGGTGTTAAACCCCGGCGGCGGTGTACAACAGAGCGACTTCCGAGGCATAAATACCTCGGCAGCCGACTCCCTATCACCCTCGCTCATAGGTAGTTGCTCGCTCGCTCATAAGAAGTTCAAATCAAAATAAAATTATAAAATAGAATGGAAATATAAGAAATAATTAATAAGCAAGTATGTATGTTACTGAGAAGTATCAAAATCGAGAGGCAAATTATAACTGTATAAAGTGAATATCTATGTACCAGTAAGTGTTAATAAAATAAATAAATACTAAATGACAAAAATAATCAATATAAAAATCCGTTTAGCAGACCGCACCAATATACGTGTGTATAATATCAAACAAAACAAACAAGCTAATAATACTTCTTTTAATAAGGAGAAAAGAAAAAAAAAACAAAAAGAATATATATTCATATAAACAAATTATAAAAAGTTAAAAGTAAAAATTAAGATAAATAATCTTGACTAATAGTAACAGGTAACTATGACGTAAATTAGACTAATTTAATAATTATTAAAAAAAATACAAGTTGGTTTAGTACAAAAAGCATAGGTGTTTACAAAACTATGTACCAGTAAGTGTTAATAAAATAGGTACTAAAAGACAAAAAAATAATCAATATAAAAATACGTTTAGCAGACCGCACCAATATACGTGTGTATAATAACAAACAAGCTAATAATACTTCTTTTAATTAGGAGAAGAAAAAAAAAACAAAAAGAATATATATTCATATAAATAAATTATAAAAAGTTAAAAGTAAAAATTAAGATAAATAAACTAGACTAATAGTAACAGGTAACTATGACGTAAATTAGACTAATTTAATAATTATTAAAAAATACAAGTGGGTTTAGTACAAAATGCATAGGTGTTTACAAAACTATTTTATTTATGTAGAGAAGAAGAGATATGTATATATATTATAAATCTAAAATTGATATCCTGTAGAATAAACTGAGGTGGACAATTCCTTATAAACAGGTATCAGCTCCGCTCGCTCAGAACACAGCCTCGAATGCAACTATGTTGAGAAAATATACAAACTCGTTAATTGCCTTCGAGACTGTTTACAGAGAAAAATGATCGGCCGGGCCCGAGACCGTCTACAAGGAATCGAACATAAGAATAAATAACCTAATAATTAATTCAAAATACAATAAAATAATTATGATTTTAACCGAGCAACATGTAAATAATATGTCAAGTTGACAGTAGACGGTGCGTACCGCGGAGTCGCGGCGCGGGCCGGGGGGGGGCGGTTCGCCGTACAGCTGATATTGCGCACTACCCACTGGCCACTAAATAAATGTCAGCTTACCAAATGTCAAATCTGGACACAAATTAAAACAATTAAAGATACACAGCACAACTCAAATGAACTACACCTCACATATAATTACGTTAACACACTTGCTAGCATGCGATAGCAGTATGGAAACAAGTGAAACACAGGTTAATTATATTAAAAAAACAGTAAATACTACGGAGCGAAAAATAACACAACACAATCTGTCACCATTGTATGTAATGAAAGTTATTGTAATAAAACACCAGTAAGGAGAGGTGAATGGTTTGATGAAGAATGTCAACTGGCTACTGATAGAAAGAATCTTGCATATCAGAAAATGATCCAGTGCAGCAGAACTCGCGGTACCACAGAGGAATATAAGCGGTTAAGACGGGATGAAAAGAAAACCCATAAAAGAAAGAAAAGAGCGTTCATAAAGCAGCAAATTGAACAGATACAGGATCATTATAGTGCCAATAACAGCAGAGCGTTTTACCAGAAGGTAAATACCATGCGACGCGAATTCAAACCGCGTAGCAACATGTGCAAGAACGATAATGGCATAATCCTAACAGAAAAAACGGAAATTCTTGCACAATGGGTTAAACACTTTGACACGCTTCTCAATGGTGATCACAGCCTGCCAAGTACATCAACAAGTCTCAACAGTACAACCGAAGATCTGACACAAAGCGCGCCCACACTTCAAGAAGTGAAAGATGCTATCAAAAAGCTAAAGAATAATAAATCCTCTGGCAAGGATAATATCCAGAGTGAATTAATTAAATATGGAGGTGAACATCTTCACAAACATCTGCACACACTTGTATATCTTATCTGGGAAACCGAGGCAATTCCGAAGGAATGGAATGAGGGACTCATCTGCCCATTGCATAAAAAGGGAGACCAGATGTTATGTAGTAATTACAGGGGGATAACTCTACTAAACACGGCATATAAGGTCTTGTCAAACATTATATTTCAGAGACTTGAACCATTTGTAGAGAGAAAGTTGGGACGCTACCAGACTGGATTTCGGAGTGGGAAATCTTGCGTTGACCAAATATTCGTTTTGAGACAGATATTACAGAAGACACGTGAATTCAACATCGATACACATCACCTGTTTGTGGATTTTAAGGCGGCTTATGACAGCATAAACAGAGAGCAACTCTACTCGGCAATGAATTATCTTGATATGCCAACAAAGCTGACCAATATGGTGAGATTAACAATGTCTGAAGTATTTTCTCAGATTAAAATACAATCAGACATATCCGATAGCTTTAGATCATACAACGGCTTAAGACAAGGAGATGCCCTGGCATGCCTTTTGTTCAACATAGCATTGGAAAAAGCCATAAGGGATTCGGGAATTGAACTAAATGGGACCATATACACAAAGTCAGTCCAAATTTTGGCATACGCTGATGATATCGATATTATTGCAAGATCAGAATCATCCCTACGAGAAGCATTTTCAGTTCTAGAGTCATCAGCTAGAAGGATGGGTCTCCGAATCAATGAGGCAAAGACTAAGTACATGCCAGTCACAATGATACCCGGCACCAGCCAATCCTCAATAACTATCAGTAATTACACATTTGAAACAGTGGAGCAATTTACATACCTCGGTTCCATCGTTAATAACGAGAATGATATAAGTACTGAGATTGGGAAGAGGATTCTTGCAACTAACCGGAGTTACTTTGGTCTCATTGGACAATTAAAATCACGCCTATTGTCCAGAAAAACTAAAGCCGCACTATACAAGACACTAATTAGACCAGTCTTAACATATGCCTCGGAGCCTTGGACACTAACCAAGCACGATGAAAACAGACTAGACGCCTTTGAAAGAAAAATCTTACGCAGAATATATGGACCAATTAATGATGGTCAAACATGGCGTAAGAGATACAACACTGAGCTCTATGATCTTTACCAGGACATCAACGTGGTCAAGTTTATTAAGATTAGCAGACTACGCTGGCTGGGTCATGTACACCGTATGGATGATCTGGAGCTCCCAAAAAGGGTGTTAACTAACAACCCAACCGGTAGAAGAAGCGTAGGGAGACCTAAGCTACGATGGTTGGACGGCGTTGTCGCAGATTGTCGGGCTATGGGGCAGCAGAACTGGAAAGTGGCAGCCAACTATAGAGCAGTTTGGAGAAGATTCTTGGAGGCAGCTAGGACCCATCAAGGGTTGTAACGCTGAGGATGATGATGATGATAATTGATTTATGTAAATGAGGAATAGGATAGGACCCAAAACACTGCCCTGTGGAACTCCATAGTTAATATCTAGAGAGGATGAATGATGATTTTTGAGTTTAGTAGTCTGTGTTCTATTTTTTAGGTATGTGGTAAACCAATTCAGAGAGTTGGATTTAATTCCAATCTGAGAAAGCCTACCCAATAAAATGGAAAGTGAGACTGTGTCAAAAGCTTTTGATAGGTCAAGGAATATTTATACATGGGAATTACATATTATAATAAGTATTGTTTGTAGGTAGGTACCTATATAAGTTTCCTACCTACACTACACTATGCAGTCTATTTTATATGTACATATAATATAATTATTATGTTGCGGGTGAAAGTTACATAGTAAGAATTAAGAGGTTACGAACTGGGATATTATGTGTTTTTTTGAAAGTTAATTTAGAGTTTGACAATATATCAATATTATTAATTTGATGAACTGAGTTGTATATTCTGATTAGGCGATGAACTGAAGAGAAATATTTCTTATTGTACATAGTATTTCTAATTGGTAGGTTCTGTAATTTGAATTCGTGAAGGATATTTGGTACATCTAACTAATATTTTATATAGTATCATCATATCTGCGATTTTTCGTCTATTGTTTAATGATATCAGTTGAAGATACACCAGCCTTTCATTATACCTAACATTCAAATTGATGGCTTATCCCCTATCTAGTCTTCTTTGAACAGATTCTATTGTTTTTATGTATTTATCGTTTATTTGGAGATCAGATTGTGGATGCATATTATAGTTTACTGCGTATTAAATCATTTGATATAATTCATATTTGAAGCCCATCCATGAATTAATTTGTTTTTTTTTTTTTTATAAAAACTAGATATCACGCAGAGGTCTAAATTTGACCATTTTCAAGTTTGAAAAGTCATTGGACCAGGGGAGGCAAGACCCGTCAAACGGTGAAATCAAAATCTTCACGATTACCCATATCAAGGATATGGAGTTCTAATATACATGATATATAATTACATCCATGATATGGGTAATCAAAAGTGTTTTGATTTCAATATTTGACCGGACTTGTCCCCTGTTCTAAATAAAAAAAAACATAATGTATTCATCTAATAAGTTTTCTCTTCACATACTGCAATTAACTTGTTTTACAGTAGATTATATATTATACTAGTGAACACCCGGCAAACTTCGTATTGCCTGTATAATTAAAAATTGTCCTCCATAACCACCCGTCACTTCAGACTTTTCAGTACCTTCCGTCCCTTCAGTACCTTCCGTCCCTTCGGTACCTTCCGTCCCTTCGGTACCTTCCGTCCCTTCGGTACCTTCCGTCCCTTCGGTACCTTCCGTCCCTTCGGTACCTTCCGTCCCTTCGGTACCTTCCGTCCCTTCGGTACCTTCCGTCCCTTCGGTACCTTCCGTCCCTTCGGTACCTTCCGTCCCTTCGGTACCTTCCGTCCCTTCGGTACCTTCCGTCCCTTCGGTACCTTCCGTCCCTTCGGTTACTCCCGTCCCTTCGGTTACTCCCGTCCCTTCGGTTACTCCCGTCCCTTCGGTTACTCCCGTCCCTTCGGTTGCTCCCAGGCCCTTCCGTCCCTTCAGGCCCTTCCGTCCTTTCAGGCCCTTCCGTCCCTTCAGGCCCTTCCGTCCCTTCAGGCACTTTCGTCCCTTCAGGCCCTTCCGTCCTTTCAGGCCCTTCCGTCCCTTCAGGCCCTTCCGCCCTTTCAGGCCCTTCCGTCCTTTCAGGCCCTTCAGAACCTCCTGTCTTTTCAGGCCCTTCCGTCCCTTCAGGCCCTCCCGTCTTTTCAGGCCCTTCAGTACGTCCCATCCCTTCATTACCTTCCGTCCCTTCAGTAGGTTAAGAAAAGTTTAATTCCCGAAACAATCCTGGGATAATTGGACCTTCTTTATCCAGGATTTTCCAACTTCATAGGTAAAATGACCAAATACACGATAAAAAAGAAGAAGTAAAAAAATGTTTATGTCCAGAAACTGTCCTGGAAGACCTGCGATGTGATGAAAGTACAGTTGGACCTTCTTTTTCCAGGATTCTTCAACATCATAGGTAAAATGACTAAAAACACATTAAAGAAGAAGAAGAAGAAAAAAGTGTGAATCCAGAAACCGTCCTGGAAGACCTGCGAAGAGATAGAAGGACAGTGTTGGACCTTATTCTCCTAGGATACTCCACCTTCATAGGTAAAATGTTCAAATACACGATGAAGAAGAAGAAAAAAGTTAAAATCGAGAAACTGTCCTGGAAGACCTGCAAAGAGATGGAAGGACAGTTAAAGCTTCTTCTCCCAGAGTATGAGGTCATTTTATCTTCATAGGTAAAATGACCTAATACCCGATGAAGAAGAAGAAGAAGAAAAGTTTTTCAATCCAGAAACCATCCCGGTCATACGCTCAACAATTCACCAAAGTTTAATTGCAATCGGATGAACGGTTCCCAGGATAGTCCACCTTCATCGGTAAAATGACCTAATACCCGATGAAGAAGAAGAAGAAGATTTTTTTTTAATCCAGAAACTATCCCAGTCTTACACTCCACAATTCATCAATGTTTCATTGCAATCGGATGAACGGTTCTCAGGATAGTCCACCTTCATAGGTAAAAAGACCTGATTCCCGATGAAGAAGAAGAAGAAGAAAATATTTTAAATTCAGAAATCATCCCGGGCATACGTTCGACAATTCACCAAAGTTTAATTGCAATCGGATGAACGGTTCCCAGGATAGTCCACCTTCATAGGTAAAATGACCTAAAACTCGATAAAGAAGAAGAAGAAGTTAAAATTTTTTGATCCAGAAACCATCCCTGGTATACTCTCGACAGTTCACCAAAGTTTCATCGCAATCGGATGAGCGGTTTAGGAGCGCATTCAACACATACATAGATACATCGATACATACAAACATTCAAATTTATAATATAGACTAGTGAACACCCGGCAAACTTCGTATTGCCTGTATAATTAAAAATTGTCCTCCATAACCACCCGTCGCTTCAGACTCTTCAATACCTCCCATCCCTTCAGTACTTCCCGTCCCCTCAGTACCTCCCGTCCCTTCAGTACCTCCCTCAGTTACTCCCGTTCCTTCAGTTACTCCCGTCCCTTCAGTTACTCCCGTCCCTTCAGTTACTCCCGTCCCTTCAGTTACTCCCGTCCCTTCAGTTACTCCCGTCCCTTCAGTTACTCCCGTCCCTTCAGTTACTCCCGTCCCTTCAGTTACTCCCGTCCCTTCAGTTACTCCCGTCCCTTCAGTTACTCCCGTCCCTTCAGTTACTCCCGTCCCTTCAGTTACCCCCGTCCCTTCAGTTACTCCCGTCCCTTCAGTTACTCCCGTCCCTTCAGTTACTCCCGTCCCTTCAGTTACTCCCGTCCCTTCAGTACCTTCCGTCCGTTCAGTACCTTCCGTCCCTTCAGTACCTTCCGTCCCTTCAGTTACTCCCGTCCCTTCAGTTACTCCCGTCCCTTCAGTTACTCCCGTCCCTTCAGTTACTCCCGTCCCTTCAGTTACTCCCGTCCCTTCAGTTACTCCCGTCCCTTCAGGTACTCCCGTCCCTTCAGTCACTCCCGTCCCTTCAGTACCTCCCGTCCCTTCAGTTACTCCCGTCCCTTCAGTTACTCCCGTTCCTTCAGTTACTCCCGTCCCTTCAGTTACTCCCGTCCCTTCAGTTACTCCCGTCCCTTCAGTTACTCCCGTCCCTTCAGTTACTCCCGTCCCTTCAGTTACTCCCGTCCCTTCAGTTACTCCCGTCCCTTCAGTTACTCCCGTCCCTTCAGTTACCCCCGTCCCTTCAGTTACTCCCGTCCCTTCAGTTACTCCCGTCCCTTCAGTTACTCCCGTCCCTTCAGTTACTCCCGTCCCTTCAGTTACTCCCGTCCCTTCAGTTACTCCCGTCCCTTCAGTTACTCCCGTCCTTTCAGTTACTCCCGTCCCTTCATTACCTCCCGTCCCTTCATTACCTCCCGTCCCTTCATTACCTCCCGTCCCTTCAGTAGGTCCCGGTCATACGCTCGACAATTCATCAAAGTTTCATTGAAATTAATTGAACGGTTCCAATGATAGTCCACCTTCATCGGTTAAATGACCTGATACCCGATGAAGAAGAAGAAGAAGAATTTTTTTTTAATCCAGAAACCATCCCGGGCATACACTCGACAATTCTTCAAAGTTTCATTGAAATTGAATGAACGGTTCCCAGGATAGTCCACCTTCATAGGTAAAATGACCTGATACCCGATGAAGAAGAAGAAGAAGAAAAAAAATTTAATCCAGAAACTATCCCGGTCATACGCTCGACAATTCACCAAAGTTTCATTGCAATCGGATGAACGGTTCTCAGGTTAGTCCACCTTCATATGTAAAATGACCTGATACCCGATGAAGAAGAAGAAGAAGAAAATATTTTAAATTCAGAAATCATCCCGGGCATACGATCGACAATTCACCAAAGTTTAATTGCAATCGGATGAACGGTTCCCAGGATAGTCCAAAACTCAATGAAGAAGAAGAGGAAGTTAAAATTTTTTGACCCAGAAACCATCCCTGGTATACTCTCGACAGTTCACCAAAGTTTCATCGCAATCGGATGAACTGTTTAGGAGCGCATTCAACACATACATACAAACATTCAAATTTATAATATAGAAGATTAGGTATACTTGTTAACATTTTGTATATTTAAATTTACCATTATTTGTCGTATAAAACAACTGAGTGGTAATTACTACATTGACAGTAGTTAACATAAACAACTTGGATCATGAAAGAGAAGGGATACGTATTTTTGACTACTGCAGTGTGACTGTATACCATTTTGACCACAGTAGACTTATATAATACGCGGGTGTATTGTATTTACACTTCACCTTTCTTTCATGTTCTAAGGAAAACAATCAAATTGAAAGTAGGTATTTGAAAGACATATATTATCATTATAATTTTTTGCATTCTGTAGTGCTTCTCCGTATTAACCGAATCTCACACTCCTCAGTGCGCGCAGTTTGCTTAAAAATGGTTCCAAAGTTTTCGCTTCACGTATTAATATACATATACTAAATACAGGATAATATAAATATATACTAAATATTAATATTAGGTCCTTACATATGAAATTGGCGTTTTGCCGTACTGGCAACTTTGTTCTCAAATATCTTCTCTTTGGTTAGGAATTCCAAATTCAAATTTATACAGCTATTTACTCAAGTATTTGTGTTTCGAAAATTATATTTCATTTGTTTTATCCTCAATTGTTTTTTCTTTTACGTCACTCAGTTTACAAAATGGAAAACTTGAAATATCGCGTTATTTACGAGTACGAGTTCCACCGTGGCACCAGTGCTACAGAAACGGCTCGAAGGATTAATTATGTGTATGGCGACGGTGCCGCAAAAAAAAAATCACAGTGCGTTTTTGGTTCCAACGTTTTCGTTCTGGAAATTTCGACCTGCAGAACCAAGCCCCGTGGACGGCCGGAGACCAAAGTTGATAACGAAGAATTGAAGGCTTTTGTGGAAGCGGATCCATCGCAAACCACGTCCAAGTTAGCTGCAGGTTGCGGTGTTAGTCATATAACTGTTTTAATCCACTTGAAGCAAATTGGAAAGGTGAAAAAGCTTGAAAGGTGGGTACCTCACGAATTGAGTGAAGCAAATCAATAAACGCTCATTGACTGCTGCGTTGCATTACTCAACCGGCACAATAATGAAGGGATTTTAAATTGAATCATTACCTGTGATGAAAAGTGGATCCTGTACGATAATCGGAAGCACTCATCGCAATGGCTGAACCCTGGCGAACCAGCCAAACCAAACCCCAAGCGAAAATTGACTCCCAAAAAGTTACTTGTGAGCGTTTGGTGGACTAGTGCTGGCGTCGTTCACTACAGCTTTCTTAAATCTGGCCAGACGATTACGGCAGATGTCTATTGTCAGCAACTGCAAACCATGATGGAAAAGCTAGCTGCTAAACAACCGAGGCTGGTTAATCGCTCTAGGTCACTGCTGCTTCATGATAACGCTAGACCACACACTGCACAATAGACGGCTACCAAATTAGAGGAGCTTCAATTGGAATGTCTAAGACATCCACCGTACTCTCCGGACCTTGCCTCAACAGATTACCATTTTTTTCGAAATTTGGATAACTTCTTACAAGGGAAAAAATTCCGATGGGGCAGTCCAAACCTCCTTCAAAGATTTTATTAATTCCCGTCCGAATGGTTTTTTTAGTAAAGGGATCGATGAACTACCTATGAGATGGCAAAAGTGCATAGATAGCAATGGTACATAGTTTGATTAAATAAATATATTATATTAAAAAAAAATTGACTTTATGTTCCTCCCATACTAAACGCCAATTTCATATGTAAGGACCTAATATATACTAAATACAAGAAACTTACTCCATACATTGGGCCAACATAGCAGTATTTGTACACAGAAACACAAAAATAACTTGCCTTCCATTTTCTTTTGTCAGATATTGGTATGAACAATGATAGCTAATGTTGTTGGCAAATACTTAAATAGAGATAAATAAACTGATGTCGTGATTTTTTTAATTGAAAACCACATTTTATGGACTTTTTTATTATTTTGCGTGAATATTAATTGAAAAATAAGTAATAATTGCATATCTTTTTAAATAATCATATATACAGCTTACATATTTTCAGCGATACGACACTTGATTTATCATTACGTTTTTAAGAAATAAAAAATCGAATCCAGATTATCCTCAGTAGATTGCACAAAGGATGTGAAGAATGTACCCAAAGTCTATTTATTTACGTTTTCCCTAGGGTTGCCAACCGTCCCGTTTTCACAACTTAAATAAGGCGTCCCGCGATACATGTCTGCGGGACGCAAATGTCCCGCTTTGTGGTAAACCTAGAGGTTAGACAGAAATCCCATTCAAATAATATTAAAAAAATTTCAAATGCTTAAAATCACAAGACGGACAAATTCTGTCAAATTCTGTGTTATTCTTTCAAAAACAATAACTAATTGTCTTGTGATTATGATTATAGTACGCTGTACATTATAGTACGCTGTACATTATAGTACGCTGTACATTATAGTACGCTGTACATTATAGTACGCTGTACATTATAGTACGCTGTACATTATAGTACGCTGTACAATATAGTACGCTGTACATTTTATTTAGCAAAGTATTTTATTAATGTTTAAATTTAAATAAAAATGATAAAAATCCCAATTGTTTTGTTTTTCGTTTCTGTAGGTTCATTTGCAGGCAAGTCCCGCTTATTTTTGTCCAAGTCCCGCATATTAATTTCTGATTTCCCGCTTATCCGTAAGGAAGATTTAGCAACCCTAGTTGTCAGTTCGTCGGTTCATTCGTAGCGATCGGTTGTGTTGTGTTGTTACATTGTGGTGTCCTACCTACAAACCTTGTTGCTGCTCAGCGAACAGATAAGATTTTATTGTTTCATTTTCATTATTATTTACTTTTTATTTCACTCTGTTTTCTACATATTTGTGTTATTTGTATATTTCTCTACCGATTAATTTTTGGTGATGGAACAAGAGGAAAATAAACCGCCGGATCCCGGTACTAACTCGGATATAAATTTTACTTCAGAATCAGATGCCAGTCAGGTATCTATTGCTAGTAAAAATAGAAAACGTAAACCTTTTCGTCATTCATCCGAGTCAATCCCAAACAAACAAAAAACTCACCCCGCAATAATAATTGCCACCAATAACGACCCAAAAACTACAAATACCTTTTCACCGCCTAAATTGGAAATGGAATATGGACCTTCTTCTTCTTCCCCCTTTATTGTCCATATACAGAGATCGGAACAAGGCAAAACAATCCACCCCCTCGATTTCGGAAAATTTATTTTCATGCATAAATCTTTAAACATACAAATAATTGATGGGTCTATCAAATCGGAAGGCCGCTATAAAATATCGATTCAATTTAAAACTGCCATATCTGCCAACAATTTTGTTAAAATGTAGAGAACATTTCAAACAATAAATTTAAAGCATATATACCAACATTCAATTTGACGCGTATGGGACTGGTCAGAGGTATCCCGAGCGATTTACCCGAAGACGAGATAGTTGAGGCATTGAACGTACACACCAACATACCTAAAGTAGTTAAAGCCAGAAGATTGAACTACAAAGACACTTCAACGGGTACGTTAATATGGAAACCTTCAAAGTCGGTGGTCGTTACTTTTGAGGGCCAAATTTTACCACCCAGGGTATTTTTATACTATAATTCCTTACAAGTAGAAATTTACAAGTTTCCAACCATACAATGCTTCAACTGTTGTCGATTTGGACACTCTAAAACAGTATGCCGATCTTCTCCTCGATGTTACAATTGTGGAGAAAATCATTCATTCGAACAATGCCCAAATACGTCACAGGATCCAATCTGTCTCCATTGTTCTGGAAATCACACTGCAATTAGCACGGCCTGTCCAGAGTTATCAAGACAGAAAAATATCAAACAGACAATGGCAACAGATAATATATCATATTTTCAGGCCTCAAAACTCGTCCCACCCACAAAAATTTTTTTTGCTGATATAACTTCAACCGCACCGTCAACCACTCAACCTATTTCTCCACCTTCAACTTCATTTAAAAAAACCATATTTAAACCCTCAAAACCAAGATATATTTCTACCCCCAACTATAACACAACTCAACACAATGCCTTACTATTAAACCAAAACGGACATTATTCATCACAGGCCCCTAACGGATGTGCCTTACCAAACATGAATTTACCAACTTCTAATTCAGCCTCCCAAATTCAAAACGACAATTCATAATTTATTCAAACACTTATTTCTCTCCTTATATCTATATTAACAAATAACAATATTTTACCGACCAACGCTGCCGAAATTCTTCAAACTCTTAGTACAACCCTCCACAATGGCTCATCAAATTCACAATATCCTTCAATGGAATAGTAGAAGCGTCACAGCAAACAAACCTGACTTCATATTTCTATTATCCACACACGAAATTCAAATTGCGTGCATTACTGAAACTTGGCTTGTACCAGGTTCAGTTTTCAATGTCCCAGGCTACCTGTCAGTTAGATCCGACCGTAATGATGGGAGAGCTGGAACAGCTATCTTTATCAAATCTTCCATCCCATATAATCAAATTATTGTTCCAACTCACCCATCATTACAAGTGGTTGCCGTTCAAGTGAATGGAGTTGTATATGTCTCCACATATTTTCCTCCACATTCTCCATTTGACCCAATTTATTGGGATTCAATTGTGGATATGCTACCCTCACCATTTTACATATTAGGTGATTTCAATGCCCACTCTCCATCTTGGGGCAGTACACTATCAAATCGTTCGGGAAACCTCATTCTCTCATTTATAGATAAACATAATCTATGCATTCTAAATGACGGTTCACCAACTAGACTCACTCCACCAACTCAAAATGTGAGTGCTGTTGACCTCCACTTCTACATGGTCTATATCTGATGATCCCTTAGCAAGTGACCATTTTCCCATTATTATAAAAACCATCACAAAATTCAAAACAAAAACAGCCGTTAGTAAAAAAGGACATAATATAAAAAAAGCTAATTGGGATATATTCAATAAAACTATTGAAGATTCTACACCATCTTTTTTGTCATCCGACATTACTCACAAAAATTCAGAACTTATGTCAATCCTCTACAAAGCTGCTGATATTAGTATCCCGAAGAGAAAAGCAGAATCTAAACGTATTCAATGTGCCCCTTGGTGGGACAATGAATGCACGGAGGCTATCAAAATGAGAAAATTAGCTATGAAAAAGTACAGGAAAAATATGACGTTACAAAATTTTTTATATGCTAAAAATATACAAGCAAATACAAAAAAAAAATACTCAGAAAGAAAAAGCGACAAGGCTGGTATAACTTTTGCAACACACTTTCACCAGATACTCCTCTGTCAATAGTCTGGGATATGATCCGTCGCTTCAGAACATCATTATCCACTTCTAAGAAATATCTGCCAAATGGACACATTCTAGAAGCTTTTGTAAAGAGGCTTGCCCCACCATACGTCCCCAATGATACAGAAATAGAAATGCCAATCCTTCCTGCCCATTCTTTGTCTAAATCATGGTTGGATGGACCTTTTGAATATTCTGAACTCATTACCCCACTTAAAAATTTGAAAAACTCTTCGCCCGGAATGGACCTCATTCATTATGCTTTTCTTCAAAATGCACCAGTAAATTTCCTTGAACATTTATTAGAATTATATAATTGTTGTTTAAAAAACGGATACGTACCAAAAGACTGGAAAATACAACGAATAGTCCCTATTTTGAAACCTAACAAAGACCTTCAATCGGAATCTTCGTATCGGCCGATCGCATTATCACCAGTTTTCCTAAAAATTCTTGAGCATATAATAAAAAACCGTTTAGACTGGCATATTGAAAGGAACCGCCTTCTCCCGTCTATTCAATTTGGTTTTAGAAAAGGTAAATCGTGTTTAGATAATCTCAGTATCTTGATATCAGATATCAAAATAGCTTTTTCCAAACAAGAGTTATTGCAGCATTTTTGGATATAAAATCTGCATAATATGATAACGTGATACTGTCTGTTTTAAGAAAAAAACTAGTAGATTTGGGTATTCCAATGAGTTTGGCAACACTTATTTATAACATGTTTGCTGAGAGAAAAATTGTAGCTGAAAATATTTCTACCACGATTGATAGAATAGTTTGGAAAGGCTTAGCTCAAGGTTCGGTATTAAGCCCTATTTTATTTAATATATATTGTCAAGATCTTGTTACGGTAATAGAGGATATTTGCTCAATATTACAATTTGCCGACGATATTGTCGTATATGTCTCCCACAAAAACGCACAAATTGCTGCAAAAAAATTGTCAAAAACATTAAGTCGAATAAACAAATGGCTTGAATCTAATGGTTTAGAACTTTCGCTCCAAAAATGCCAAGTAGTCGCCTTTTCGCGTAAACATAAACTTCCAGACATTTCTGTAAATATCGATGGTACAAACATTACTATAAAGGACGAAATTAAATTTTTGGGTGTAATCATTAATAGAAAACTATCGTGGAACTCTCATGTCAACTCAATTGTATCTAAATGCGAAAAAAACATTAATCCTTTGAGAGCTGTGTCGAGAGTCTGGTGGGGTTCTCATCCATCAACAATGAAATTGCTCTATAATGCCATAGTTCGCAGTCACCTGGATTATGGTTGTTTTTTATTCGATCCTCTTCCTAAATACCTTGAATCTAAATTAGATAGAATACAGTCTAAATGTTTACGACTTATAATCGGAGCAATGGGATCTTCACCGATTAATGCACTTCAGGTGGAGGGGTTAGATTCCCCACTTCACTTGAGACGTCAATATCATTCAGACAAATTTGTTCTAAAACGACTTTCCCTTAATTCTCACCCACTAACATCAAAGCTATCCACAATAACACATTTATGTCAATTAAAACGATATTGGTCAAAATCTTCCACTCCAATACTATGTAAAAGTTACACCCTTCTAAAATCAAAAATACTTGTCAATTGTTCGCATAATTATCTTCCTTACTATAAAACAACATATCTCGCAACAAAATTCATTCCCAATACATGTCCTTCTCTCGGTTTGGACAAAAACTGCAATCTTCCCTCCCAACTAATCAACAGTAAATTCGATGGCATTGTTCGTTCAAGATGGCCGTCTCACGTTCAAATTTTTACTGATGGATCCAAGCTTTCACCTAATAGTAACTCTGGAGCAGCATTTTATATTCCGTATAACAACACTAAAGGACTTTTCAAACTTCCACCCGAATGCTCAGTTTATACAGCTGAATGTTGGGCAATCAAAGAGGTCTTATCTATATGTCATACCCTCGATTCTTCTAATATTATAATATTCACCGACTCCCTTAGCGCTATCTACTCTATATCATCTAATTTATCCAGATCTCCTGACGATTACATACTTTGCGAAATAAAAAAGTATATATACAACCTTTTTACATCAAATATATATGTTACATTTGTATGGTTACCAGCACATCGTGGTATAAATGGAAATGAAACTGTAGACCGTTTGGCAAAAGAAGCTACAACGATTAGCACTGAACCTCTTAATTTTGAGATTCCATTTCAAGATTTCACCACCTCAATCATTAAAAAGCGCCTCTTGACCGAATGGTCTAATGAATGGGAAGTGTCAAGCCGTGTGAAAGGGACTGCTTACAAAATTATACAGATAACAGTTCCATCCAAACCCTGGTTTCATGGAAAAAAAATGTCAAAAAGGGATGTTTCAAACATATGCAGGATGAGAATTGGTCACTGCATGATCGCAAACCACCTTTACAAAATACACATAAGGGACAGTCCTTTGTGTGATTGTGGAGAGGTGGAAACGTTGGATCACGTTTTCATGGAGTGTCCAATACACGATAAATTTGACTTTTATTCCAAGCTGCGTGTCCCTCTGCCTGTAAATATGTCGCATCTTCTCTCCCTAAATTCGACAAAAGTTCACTCAATTATATCAAAATTCCTTAATTTAAATGCAATAAATCTTTAAGAGATATTCTCATATAACAAATTGATTTCCTTTTAAATATACACATATTCGTTTCGTCATGGCACAAATCACCCTCCTTATAGGGTGGGTTGCCTTATAATAAAAAAAAAAAAACCCTAGTTGTCCCCTACGTTGCCACTGTAGCGCGGGAAATGCGTATTTCTATTTTTTTATTAGAAATGTATTTCTCTGAAAATAATTAACTAATATTCTAATTATTTATATTCACAAGTTAATTATTGTTGATTTTGATTTATTTTAAGAAAAATTTCGTATTTATAGCTGTAATGTCTTTATCTATATTATTTTTATTTTATTTTATTGATTTTAAAGAACCAACAGTATACAATATGAATTTACAATAGGTATAATTATATTACTAGTTGCATGTAACACATGAGATCCAACTGTCGACAGCGATAGTATGTATAGTTGAAGAATAAGTACCAAACCCATAAATACAAATTATTTATTATTTTATGATATTTAGTTTTCTATACAACACATGTACCTAGGTAGTCAAGATAGGATAGTATGGAGGTCAGTCTTTTTTTCCTACCCGGAATATGAAAACAGCATGATGGTATATGTATATTGTATGTTTAGAGATGAAGTATCAAACTATTAAGTCTTCTTTGATATTGTGTATAGGTGACTACCATACAAATTGTATGAAGCGATGTCGTCACTAAATTCAATTTTTATAAAAATTGTTAAAAAAAATTTGAGATGTACTGCTACAATGTTAATATTTTTTATATAAAATTAAATTATCTAGTTGGGGTGTTTCGGCTTTTTTCGATATTTTAAAAAAAAATGGAAATATAGGCAGTTAAACTCATAAATTTATCATAAAAAAAATACTTTTCTTAATAAAAAATGTTTGAGAAATCCTGAAATTTTTTTGAAAAAACTAATTTGAGATTTTGTATTTGTCTATGTTTATACCAATTTTCAGCGTTCTAGCTTTTATGGTTTCTGAGATATAGGGAAAAATAAAATAAAAATTCAAAAGTTGATAACCCCTGACTGAAACAAAAATTCAAAATTCCGAGTATAAAAGTTTTGTAGGCCTGTAACTGTTTATATATTCTGAAATTTTAGGCTCTGTAAATTGAGCGGATCAAAAGTTATAAGGGGGGGGACGGACACACACACAGACACACAGACACACAGACACACAGACACACACACACACACACACACACACACACACACACACACACACACACACACACACACACACACACACACACACACACACACACACACAGACACACGAAATGTTCTACTCCGAATTCTGAGTAAATCCGTGTACGGAACATATACATATGCTGCGAAGCCTCTAAGTTGGTGTTTTTTGACTTCAAAGTTGGAAAAGCCGTGAAAAAAGTAGACCTCTCCATACAATTCTCGCGTATTCTGGCTTGATACATTGTCGATATGTTAAGAGAACAAAGTTCTCCTGAACAAATCGACAGTTGGAACAGGATATAAACCTTTTAAAAGTTCTTTTAAATAGTTTAAACTAAGTAGATAAACTAGTTGCATGTAACACATGAGATCCAACTGTCGATAGCGATAGTATGTATAGTTGAAGAATATGTACCAAACTATAAACCCATAGATACAAATTATTGAATATTTTCAGATATTTTGTTTTCTATACAACATATGTAGGTATGTATGTCAAGATAGGATAGTATGGAGGAAGATCCTTTTTCCTACCCAGAATATGCAAATAGCATGATGGTATGTATGTATGTTTGGAGATAAAGTATCAAACTATTAAGTCTTCTTACATATTGTGTATAGGCGACTGCCATACAAAATGTATGAAGCGATGTCGTCACTAAATTCAATTTTAAAAAAAAATTGTTAAAAAAAAATTGAGATCTTCTACAACAATGTTAATATTTTTTATAGAAAATTAAATTATCTAGTTGGGGTGTTTCGGCTTTTTTCGATAATTGTAAAAGTTTTGGAAATATAGGCAGTTAAACTCATAAATTTATCATAAAAAATATATTTTTCTTAATAAAAAATGTTTGAGGAACCCTGGAATTTTTTTGAAAAAACTAATTTGAGATTTTGTATTTGTCTATGTTTGTACCAATTTTCAGCGTTCTAGCGTTTATGGTTTCTGAGATATATGGAAAAATAAAATAAAAATTCAAAAGTTGATAACCCCTGACTGAAACAAAAATTCAAAATTCCGAGTATAAAAGTTTTGTAGGCCTGTAACTGTTTATATATTCTGAAATTTTAGGCTCTGTAAATTGAGCGGATCAAAAGTTATAAGGGGGGGACGGACACACACACAGACACACAGACACACTGACACACAGACACACACACACACACACACACACACACACACACAGACACACGAAATGTTCTACTCCGAATTCTGAGTAAATCTGTGTATGGAACATATATGCTGCGAAGCCTCTAAGTTGGTGTTTTTTGACTTCAAAGTTGGAAAAGCCGTGAAAAAAGTAGACCTCTCCATACAATTCTCGCGTATTCTGGCTTGATACATTGTCGATATGTTAAGAGAACAAAGTTCTCCTGAACAAATCGACAGTTGGATTATTTAACAATTGCAAAAATATTTTTTTAACACAGGTATATTAAAATATACTAGTTGCATGTAACACATGAGATCCAACTGTCGATAGCGATAGTATGTATAGTTGAAGAATATGTACCAAACTATAAATATATACCCATAGATACAAATTATTGAATATTTTCAGATATTTTGTTTTCTATACAACATATGTAGGTATGTATGTCAAGATAGGATAGTATGGAGGAAGATCCTTTTTCCTACCCAGAATATGCAAATAGCATGATGGTATGTATGTATGTTTGGAGATGAAGTATCAAACTATTAAGTCTTCTTACATATTGTGTATAGGCGACTGCCATACAAAATGTATGAAGCGATGTCGTCACTAAATTCAATTTTTAAAAAAATTGTTAAAAAAAAATTGAGATCTTCTACTACAATGTTAATATTTTTTATAGAAAATTAAATTATCTAGTTGGGGTGTTTCGGCTTTTTTCGATAATTGTAAAAGTTTTGGAAATATAGGCAGTTAAACTCATAAATTTATCATAAAAAAAATATTTTTCTTAATAAAAAATGTTTGAGAAACCCTGGAATTTTTTTGAAAAAACTAATTTGAGATTTTGTATTTGTCTATGTTTGTACCAATTTTCAGCGTTCTAGCGTTTATGGTTTCTGAGATATATGGAAAAATAAAATAAAAATTCAAAAGTTGATAACCCCTGACTGAAACAAAAATTCAAAATTCCGAGTATAAAAGTTTTGTAGGCCTGTAACTGTTTATATATTCTGAAATTTTAGGCTCTGTTTATTGAGCGGATCAAAAGTTATAAGGGGGGGGGGGACACACAGACACACAGACACACACACACACAGACACACACACACACAGACACACACACACACAGACACACGAAATGTTCTACTCCGAATTCTGAGTAAATCCGTGTATGGAACATATATGCTGCGAAGCCTCTAAGTTGGTGTTTTTTGACTTCAAAGCTGGAAAAGCCGTGAAAAAAGTAGACCTCTCCATACAATTCTCGCGTATTCTGGCTTGATACATTGTCGATATGTTAAGAGAACAAAGTTATCCTGAACAAATCGACAGTTGGATTAACCATTTAGCCATCTGCATCCGCAACAAAAAAAACGAGCTAATAACTAGTTGCATGTAACACATGAGATCCAACTGTCGATAGCGATAGTATGTATAGTTGAAGAATATGTACCAAACTATAAATAAACCCATAAATACAAATTATTGAATATTTTCAGATATTTTGTTTTCTATACAACATATGTAGGTATGTATGTCAAGATAGGATAGTATGGAGGAAGATCCTTTTTTCCTACCCAGAATATGAAAATAGCATGATGGTATGTATGTTTGTTTGGAGATGAAGTATCAAACTATTAAGTCTTCTTACATATTGTGTATAGGCGACTGCCATACAAAATGTATGAAGCGATGTCGTCACTAAATTCAATTTTTAAAAAAATTGTTAAAAAAAAATTGAGATCTTCTACTACAATGTTAATATTTTTTATAGAAAATTAAATTATCTAGTTGGGGTGTTTCGGCTTTTTTCGATAATTGTAAAAGTTTTGGAAATATAGGCAGTTAAACTCATAAATTTATCATAAAAAAAATATTTTTCTTAATAAAAAATGTTTGAGAAACCCTGGATTTTTTTTGAAAAAACTAATTTGAGATTTTGTATTTGTCTATGTTTGTACCAATTTTCAGCGTTCTAGCGTTTATGGTTTCTGAGATATATGGAAAAATAAAATAAAAATTCAAAAGTTGATAACCCCTGACTGAAACAAAAATTCAAAATTCCGAGTATAAAAGTTTTGTAGGTCTGTAACTGTTTATATATTCTGAAATTTTAGGCTCTGTTCATTGAGCGGATCAAAAGTTATAAGGGGGGGACGGACACACAGACACACACACAGACACACAGACACACACACACACAGACACACGAAATGTTCTACTCCGAATTCTGAGTAAATCCGTGTATGGAACATATATGCTGCGAAGCCTCTAAGTTGGTGTTTTTTGACTTCAAAGTTGGAAAAGCCGTGAAAAAAGTAGACCTCTCCATACAATTCTCGCGTATTCTGGCTTGATACATTGTCGATATGTTAAGAGAACAAAGTTCTCCTGAACAAATCGACAGTTGGACTAGTCAGTATACTAGTTGCATGTAACACATGAGATCCAACTGTCGATAGCGATAGTATGTATAGTTGAAGAATATGTACCAAACTATAAACCCATAGATACAAATTATTGAATATTTTCAGATATTTTGTTTTCTATACAACATATGTAGGTATGTATGTCAAGATAGGATAGTATGGAGGAAGATCCTTTTTCCTACCCAGAATATGCAAATTGCATGATGGTATGTATGTATGTTTGGAGATGAAGTAACAAACTATTAAGTCTTCTTACATATTGTGTATAGGCGACTGCCATACAAAATGTATGAAGCGATGTCGTCACTAAATTCAATTTTTAAAAAAATTGTTAAAAAAAAATTGAGATCTTCTACTACAATGTTAATATTTTTTATAGAAAATTGAATTATCTAGTTGGGGTGTTTCGGCTTTTTTCGATAATTGTAAAAGTTTTGGAAATATAGGCAGTTAAACTCATAAATTTATCATAAAAAAAATATTTTTCTTAATAAAAAATGTTTGAGAAACCCTGGAATTTTTTTGAAAAAACTAATTTGAGATTTTGTATTTGTCTATGTTTGTACCAATTTTCAGCGTTCTAGCGTTTATGGTTTCTGAGATATATGGAAAAATAAAATAAAAATTCAAAAGTTGATAACCCCTGACTGAAACAAAAATTCAAAATTCCGAGTATAAAAGTTTTGTAGGCCTGTAACTGTTTATATATTCTGAAATTTTAGGCTCTGTAAATTGAGCGGATCAAAAGTTATAAGGGGGGGACGGACACACACACACACAGACACACAGACACACACACAGACACACAGACACACGAAATGTTCTACTCCGAATTCTGAGTAAATCCGTGTATGGAACATATATGCTGCGAAGCCTCTAAGTTGGTGTTTTTTGACTTCAAAGTTGGAAAAGCCATGAAAAAAGTAGACCTCTCCATACAATTCTCGCGTATTCTGGCTTGATACATTGTCGATATGTTAAGAGAACAAAGTTCTCCTGAACAAATCGACAGTTGGAATATACAGTATACAGAGTTTAATGCTATGTAGGTAATAATATTGTTGCAAGAAGTATGTATAGAAGTATGCATTATAAATTTGAATGTTATGTATCTATGTATGTATCTATGTGTGTATCTATGTATGTATCTATGTATGTATCTATGTACATATGTATGTGTTGAATGCACTCCTAAACCGTTCATCCGATTGCGATGAAACTTTGGTGAATTGTCGAGAGTATACCAGGGATGGTTTCTGGATCAAAAAAATTTCTGGATTAAAAAATGAAGGTAAAATGACCTAATACTCTGGGAGAAGAAGCTCCAACTGTCCTTCCATCTCTTCGCAGGTCTTCCAGGACATTTTCTGAATACAAACTTTTTTCTTCTTCTTTATCGTGTATTTGTTCCTTTTACCTATGAAATTGGAGAATCCTGGAAAATGGTCCACTTGTCCTTTCATCTCTTCGTAGGTCTTCTCAGCATTGTTTCGGGAATTAAACTTTTTCTTGACCTACTGAAAGGACGGGAGGTAATGAAGGGAAAGGAGGTACTGAAGGGCCTAGAGGGACGGGTGGTACTGAAAGGTCTGAAGGGACGAGAGTTACTGAAGGGACGGGAGGCCTGAAGGGGCGGGGGTACTGAAGGGCCTGAAGGGACGGATGGGCCGGGATGTATTGAAGGGCCTGAAGGGATGGGTGGTATTGAAGGGACGGGAGGTGCTGAAGGGCCTGAAGGGACGGATTGTTATGAAGGACCATTTTTAATAATACAGGTAATACGAAGTTTGCTGGGGGTTCACTAGTTTATAATAAATATATAATTTAATTATCAAAATATAACTTTTAATAAACAATGTAGATAACATTATTAATGTTATTAAACTGAAAATATATTATGTTAGGTTTGGTTTAGATACATGATGCAGTTTGTAAAGGTATAATGATAATTTAGAGAACAATTTTTTATTTGTACATAAATATATCAGCAAGTAACACAGGTAACTAATGGAGGAACGTCACATGTGCAGTTCATACATTGTCCATCCACACGTACTATATCTCCAATCTCGAGGGTCTCAGTACCAAAAGAACACTTGGGGAGATTAGGATCATTGCAGTATATGCGTTCAATTCTTGTAGAACTGCTCGCTGAAATCACATCACATCACTAATGAATCAAACAGTAACCATTACCAACATATTAACCCAAAGCAAACCTTAAAGTATATGTATGTAAATAATTTGGTTCGATCCCCAGCAGAGGAGAAATTATTAAAATTGATTTCTCACGCTAATTTTGCTTCGCTGGAAACACTGGTTAGTTGGAAGAAATTGCCATATGGTAATAAACTTGCCACTTGCGCAGAGCACAAGAAGTGTTGATTTTTATTATTATTAAATATTCTTAGAGTAAAATTAGACCAACAAATCGAAAACAGAGAAGAAAAACGTGGATTCCGGCGAAAAAGATCAACCATAGATGGTACTAATAAAAGAGAAATCGCTAGAATACAACAAAATAGCATATCTTGCATTCATTGACTACTAAGGCTATAATATAGTTCAGTTAGTGTTAGAAGATGTTTTAAACATTTTACTTGAAAAATTTATATCACCTATCATATCTTAAACCAGAACAGATATAAACACAAATAGTTCCACAAAGATCCTAGTCAATGGAGAACTTTCTAACGATGTACCGACACCAACTAGGGTAAGATAGTGGGATAGCTTAAGTCCGTTTCTTTTCAACTTGGTAATGGATAAGACCTGCAAAAATGCTACACCAATTTCACTCTGTCTCCAAGAAATTCAACATGTCCATCTCCATCAATAAGACAAAAACCATGACCCTTGCAAGAGAGAGGATTGTTTTTAATGTAGTGATTGATGATACACCAATTGAGTAAGTTTCAAAATTCAAATATTTAGATGATAATCATAGAATAATAATAGTATAGAATACTCTTTAACCTGCAGTAAACGTGACTGCTTTACGTTCACTTATTTGGTCAACATTTTGCTACTAGCATTCAGTAATCATTTGGCCGTCTACGTGATACGTTCTCCAAATAGGGAATTTTTTAACTGCTTGCAAAATTATTTACGCAGTCATAACGAGTAGTACTACACGAACAATGTCTACCAGCAGAGTCATACAATATTATATGGACACGATCCGGCCAATAAAACGGCTTCACTTTTTCAGCGACGTATTGTATGGGAATGAGTATTCTATAGTTTTATTATTATTCTATGGTGCTAGTATATTGTGAAACAACGATCTTTATGGTGAATTACTCGAACAGACACAAAAAGACGCGGCAATATCCGATTACATTTGAAAGAACACGCATATAAACATCCCGAGCAAGGTTCGAAACTACAAGACACGTGTTCATCCCGTAATGACTTACGTAATAGTATCCAGAGCAGACACTATCCGTACCAAAAATATCCTTCGAACCAGCGAAGTGAAGGTACTCAGAAGTATCACTGGCAAAATTCTTTGTGATAGAGCACGAAAAATAGAAATCCGAAAGCTGTGCGAAGTTGAGAATATCATAAGATGGGATCGACATGATAGATTTTTGTATTGTTTATCCATTTCATCGATGATTATAATAATGCTCTTATGTTTTAATATATTACATATTTTTATAACACATATGCTATGTGGTATATATTCTTTTCTGTTAATAATAATAAATTATTGCGGTTTTCTGTAGATAAGTCTTTCCTTGTTCAAACCTAAATTTTGTATGACGCAATAATATGTTGAATACTTACGGCAGAGCCATGTAGATGGACAGCACAATCTGTTTCTGTCGTAAACTGGAGCACATTTGTCTCTAACTGAATTTGGATTATTAAACTCTATTCTACAGTTAGGTCTACACCATGGTCCATTTAGTGTACCGTCATAATCAGAGGTACAGACACATTCCTTACACTCATTGTAAAGTGTAAACCTCTCCCCCTCTCTGTACGTTTTATCTCCTACTTGACAGGTTTTTAACTTTCTGATTTCAGTCTCGTCTGTAAATAAAATTAATAAAATTATTGAATATATTATTGACATCTTTACAAGTTCATTTATCTAATATTAGAACAACGAATAAGAGGAATCTTTGCAAGTCACCAAATCTCTTTCTAAACGTCTTCATTCACCATCTAAAATTCTTCATCTGTTGAATCGAAATTGAAATGGCGCCCAATGTGGGGTACAATTATCAGAACCTGCGGCCTTACTCTTAGCTAAAACTTCAATCCCAATGACAATTTTTCGCTAGGAACCTACCTGTGTAATAGAGGATAAGACGGTAGGTAGGAATTTTTTAATCGTAATATTCGATAATAATTACTGTACGCCATCTTTTTTCGTCCTTCAACGGATCGCCAGTGAAATAATTGCTCCTTAAACAATTTTCGCGTTCGAAATTTTTATTTAAAATAAAAAATAATATGATGCGAAAAAGTACAAATTAATCGTTTAAAATGTATTTTCTGCATAAATTGAAAATATTACTGTTAAAAAAGGAATTTTAATCATTCAGAATAATTTTTATCCGTAATAATCTGCGGAATATCCATTTTGAATACTGACAACATTGTTTTCAATATGTCATAATAATACGCAAAAAGATGACAGGTAATGTTTTCGTTTAATCGCATTATTTAATGATGCATAATTTATCATTAGGTATTATTGTATTATTATAAAAATATATTCAGTCTGAACTGTTGTGTACTGTTCTAACAATATTTCGAATGTACATTCGAATTATCATTGTTTGTAATTTCAAACGAACGCATTTCTTTCAAAACATTGTTGAAAATATTTTTATTTATAGTTTCCGCGAATTTCTATAAAAATACTGTTTTATTACTTGATTTTAACGTTTTCACGTAAAGATATTTAGTTTTAAATGTTGTGTTACGTTCTAAATGGTATATTTGACGATATTTAGTTTTACAAGGTTATTTCGCAACTGCCGCGCATCGACCGTTGGGGGTTGGGCCGCGATAGCGGCGAGGGGCAGAGCCCCTAGTATTCGATAATTTGAATGTACGCAGGCGACAGTTAGGAAAGTTCTAAACGAAAATTTTAAATTTAGATCGGAGCAAAGACCTTATGTATGTAAGTTAGATTCCACAATGAGTTACTCATTGTGGAATCTTACTGTGTTTCTATTACTTTAGTATATAAGGTCTTTGGATCGGAGTGATTGAGTGTCAAGAGTAAGGCTACTGGAAAATCCGAACTTACTATTATTATGAAAATTAATTATAGTAGTCTCGATTTTCGGTGGATACACAGGTCTTCGCTGTGTTTTTAGATTATGGCAGCCGAATTGATTTTTAAAATATGGCAACTTTAAATTGTTAGAGTAGCAATATAATATAGTAGAAGCAATTGGTATATTTACCACATATAGCTCGTTTCATGCAACAATCTCCTAAATTATATTGTCTTACGCACGTAGCAGGCGGTGGTCTGAACATTTCTAAGCAGTCAAAATAGTAGGCACAATTTATGGAACCTCTGGAATAATAACATATTTGAATCAGTAATGATTAACTTCAGTGACAATCAACTGACATTACCCCCTATTCAGTAACTATTGTAACTAAAATAAGAACGTACTAAAATTGTAGATTTTATATTTACGGTCTTATTTCAGCATTATAAAATATCAAATTGGACTAAATGGAATAGGAACATATGTAGGTACCTATATTGACCGGAACGTTCTTAAAAATTTACTGAATTAGACGTATTTTGAATAATTATGAAAATGATGAAAATTTCATAAATTTCATAATTATTCAAAAAACGTCAGTTTCAGTAACTTTTTAAGAATGTTCCGGCCAATATAGGTACGTTCCTATTCCATTTAGTCTAAGTCTATATTTAATGACGTTAAAATAAGACCGTAAATCTAAAAACTACAATTTTAGAACGTTCCTATTTTAGTTACAATATAGGGGGTACAGAATAGAGGGTAATATCATATTTGTCCTACATTTCAATTTCAATATTTTTTTTAATTCTATTTATTTCTATTTTTTATTTGTTTGATAACTTAACAACTATACGTTTTTAATGCTTAATTGTAAATAAGTATACAAAAAAATAAGCCAATAATGGAGTTTCACAAAGTAACATTTTATTTTTATTTATTTATCACACAATTTAAATAATCGTCATAAAAATAGGTAACTGCTGCCCAGCTAGGTATACCTGTTCTAGGGCTAGTAGTATAATATATTATTGATTTTGGGTAGTTGAATTATTGTATGATGGTGAGTGTACATATGTGGGGGACATGAATCATCGCGTAATCTTTTGTTATATAATATTCGTTTATTATTAGGTATCATGAATTAACTTAATATTCACATAGATGTTGCTCATGCATCAATTACAGCCACATTGCTACATAAATAAAATATTCATTTGGTCATTCTTCCGTTGATAACAGATAACAGGTTGATTATCACAATGAATTAACTTTGTATTCACATAGATGTTCATCCATCAATTATAGTCACATTTCTACAAAATTAGAAATATCCATTTGGTTATTCTTCCGTTGATTATCACCACGAACTCAATGAAAGCTTCCAATGAAGTTACTTATTATTCACATATATACTCATTCACCTATTACAGTCACATTTCTACATAAATATAATATTCATGTGGTAATTCTTACAAAGTTTACGACAGCTGATGACAACCCTTGTCTTAATATATCACAATTTTGTGTGGTAGCTTGGTCTTCCAATGTCATAATGACAAGTTATTACAAAGTAATGTTTTTAACACTTTTTTTATATTTTGGGGATCGAACCCAGGACGCACGCATATAAACCAAACGGCTACCAACTGTACCACTACGGTCGGCAAAATTATAACAAAATATATAAACAACTTCATACCTTCCTCCGATTAATTTACAGGTGCATCCTCCTTTGCAAATTTCTTGTACTATAAATTGTGTGGTTGATGAACTATACGGGATTCCTCTGGAATTTAACAATGTAATATAAGTAATTATTGCTACGTCAAAAGAGAATATTTTACAAAATTGCAAATGTCCTTACGTAACTGACTTCTGTGCCGGCATCCTGGAATTTTAATTAATAATAAACTCATCCTTTTCTGAGAACAAACCCAGGGAAGCAATGCAACTCACCTTACTATGCGAGACCGGTCGACAAAAATATGAATTTCACGACAGTTATAAAAGAATATTTATGACAATTTTTACAACATCTCAATAGAGACGAAGTTGGAAAAAAAATAAATAAAAAAAATAAAAAAAATATCTTAGAAGAACCAGAAAATCAAGGCACCTACAGGGCTTACGACCTGTTATCGGCCGGACAATGTAATTACTTTATGCGCTTGTCCAATAAGTTGATAACTTTATGTGCTGGTTTACGTGATCACTTTATGCGCTGGTTCTTATTTAAACGTTATTGTAATATTTGAATAATACCTGTAAACACACGCTGAAGGTGGTAATTGTACCAATGGACAACTATACGATATCGTCTCTCCTTTGACGACATTTGGTCTACATCTCATGTCTTCATAATGAGCTATTGGTGTTTCACCTATTCAGAATACAGAATTATTTAATTTTACTGTCATGTAGGTAAAGGTGAAAAATGAGTAATTTTCTTGGTCAGCGATCAATAGAACGATCACAAATTAATTAGTGACGAAATTTATATTTTGTAAAATTCCATTATAAATGATGTCAATAATTGAAAGTAAAACACTTTTTTGATTCTAAATGAATTTAACTGATGCGATAGGCCTACTTCATATTAAACATATTAAGCTCGTAAATGTCCTAATGACGAAATAGGTCTATCGCATAAATTAAATTCATTTAACATCGATCATAAATTAGCTAATTAAATGTTCACCTTCTCCTTCTCGAAGTGCCCAAATTTTTCAGGTGACCACCTGGCCAAATTCCCAAAGCCACGCCTTCCCTCGATAATATTTTTTAGTTTTGAGTTGGTACCTACATGAAATATTACGTATTCTTATTGTTGTTGGAACTTGATTGCGGCCATAGGGACCTAGCCAGTAAATTCAAAGGTGGCTGGTACCCCATCCTAGGATTAAGGTAGGTGCCCCCTCAATTCGAACCTATATAAGAGCTAAGTAGTTGCCTTTCGGCGCGGCTAAGGTTCAGTTTGAGCCATTGCACTTGGTATGAAAACCATTATGCGGTGATAGCTTAGAAGTACTATGGGGATAGGGGGGGGTGTTGTGCTTGATCCAATGGGCCTAGGTTGCGGCTCTAAGGGCCTAGGCAGTAAAGGCGGGGGTGGGCGGCCGACGCTGCTGTGCCCTCGTCAATTCTGTACTTAGAGAAGAGCAGGACGAACGCCTTCAGTCTCGCTCGCCAGTGACTCGTCAAACTGTGGCGAATGTTGTTGTGTGGTTCGGGCACACCGCCGGCGCAGACGTCGGGTCAGACATCCTGTGTTGACAACTAGACGTCAAATCTAACAGGTGATGATTGCGTCGGATGCCCCCGGTGTTAGCCCGCGGAACCTTCGGACGCCAACACGAGGACCGAGGGGTGCGGGGACAAGCCCTTCCGTTCGATCGGTGTGCCTAGGGGCTTGCCCCTGCTGCCGATCTTGAGCGGTTGCCCCGCCGTTTGAGGTTGGATTCTCGGGGGCAGTGGTTGAACCCGATGGATAGTGGATATTTGTGTTGTCCAACGTTGCGGCCGCGTCCGGTGGTGAACAGGGCCAATGGGTTCTATAGCGTCGCCGGCGTGGAAGTGGTATCGCGATCTCCCTCATGTGCTTGATCCAAGTTTTATTTGGCGGCCTCCCCGTTTTGAGATTGGCCTATTAATGGCATAGGAATGAAATATATTTTAAGTCCTTGGAACAATCCTCCTCTAATATTGGAAGCAATTCTCTGCCAGTATTCGCCCTTCTCAGTTTTCGGAACCTCGCAATGGCTGCTTGAATGTTCAACCAAAATTAAAACATCTCTGACTAGTGTCTAACAAGATCTAAACTTTAGGAAAATGTACCACTGCAATAACCACGATAAGTGTTTTAATCCCTCCTAAGTCAAACACAAGATCGTTTCGTCTAAAAGCTCCGAGATTAAAAATGAGTAAAACAGAAGTTTAAAACAGGAATATTTAAATATGTATATAGTAAAATAACTGTAACTAAAACATAATATTCTAACTAGTGCATTTGCTATTGATCTAGCTTCAAAAACCACGTTCTTCAAAAAAAAGTCCAGAGCAATTGACAACTTACAAGAGCGGAAACATCATATCACAAATCGATTTCTTCGTGACCAACAGGTCAAAGATTGAGGGTGATCTCGGGTGGATTGCGTCGCACCTCAGCACCACATAGTTGTCATGTATATGATTTTCAAGAGTTTAGGTAAGCCTAATGTAACTGAACAACAAAATGGTGGCTTCTTAAAAACACAAAGTCTGAAGAATTTAGGCAGAGACTGACAAATGTTGGAAAAGATTTAGAGACAATTTGGACCCAACTGCAAAAATCTAACACAATGGCAAACGATATTCTTGGGCATACAAACGGCAATAGAATTACACATAGAGAGACCTGGTGGTTGAGTGACATTGTGCAACAGGCAATATCTTTAGACCTCATAGAACTCCATATGTTAATTATATCCATGATATGGGTAATGCTGAGGGTTTTGATTTCGCTGGTTGGACCAGACTTGTCCCCCCAGGTCTCTCTATGTGTAATTCTATTGCCTTTTCAGAGAGCCTGTTGCACAATGTCACTCCACCACCAGGTCTCTCTATGTGTAACTCTATTGCCGTTTGTATGCCCAAGAATATCGTTTGCCATTGTGATAGATTTTTGCAGGTGGGTCCAAATTGTCTCTTTGTCTTTTCCAACATTTGTCAGTCGCTGCCTAAAGACTTTCTCCAGACTTTGTGTTTTTAAGAAGCCACCATTTTGTTGTTCAGTTACATTAGGCTTACCTATACTCTTGAAAATCATATCCAAGACATCTACATATGTGGTGCTGAGGTGCGACGCAATCCACCCGAGCCTTTAAGACATGGCAGTCTTCGACAACGGACGAAGATAAAATAGCGTATAAAACAGCTCAGAAAAACGCTTCATATGTAGTGGCCAAAGAGAAAGCCAATGCGACTCGGGTACATTATGAGAAGCTTAATACCAGAGAGTGACAAAAGGAAATTTTGAAGCTCACTAAATTACATTACCGAGACACCAGTGTTCAAGCAATATGCAGAAAAGGGGAAACCGGAGAACTGTTATATAACAGCGATAGCATTATTTCCCAATGGCACAAATACTATGCAAAATTCTTCAGCAGGATGTTTGAGATCTCTAAAATGTAGGATGCCTGGAAACTGAGATCGATAATTCCACTATATAAGGGTTATATGAAGGAGTGATCGATAGTCGACATAGGTCGGAATGTTCTCTATCAAAAAAAGTTGATGATTTCAAAATAATGTTTCCATTCACATAAAGGGAAATAGGGAAACTGTCAACTGAAAAATGTCTTGATAAAGAAATAATTAACATTATCTCAAAATAAATGCTAATATACATCCGAACTCTCAATTGATCCTCACCATAATATTTTGGAAAGTTATATGTATGTAGGTATGTATGTATGTGGGTATTGTTTTAGTGTGCTGTTCAATCAAAAACTAGAAAACTTTAATGTTAAATATTCTGCATATCGCTTCCCTTGCGACCAGTGAGTAACCTAGGCAAATTATAAATAGACTTTTTAATATTATTAAAATGAAACACTTTGTTTGGATTCTACAATATATTTTGTGCTTATGCCGATAGCTATTTCGCCTTACTAGGGCATTATCAAGACTATACACCTAGTATGATTTTAATTATATATTTGATATTTATCTAAATTTTTATTTGTTTATGTATTCTTATTCATCTCATAAGCAAATTAATAAAAAAGTATGTACATGGAATTCATTCAACGATCCAAGCGGAAACTTTAAATACTCTTTTCACACTTAATAAGAATTTATAAGAATATGGGGGTTATGGCCAACACTAAACTCTTCATAATGCTTAAATTCATTCAAATTTAAAACCACTTTTCAACTCCAATTTTACTGAAATTTCTTTTCAAGTTCAATCCTACTGAAATTTCAAACCACTTCCCTTTACATTAATTGAGACTGAAGGGAAGGGACGGATGGAGGGACTGTAACTAGCTAATTTTTGTTAATATTTATTTATTGTATTGGATATTTTTAAATTATTCTAAATTTATCATAACAAATAAACAGTTCAAAATTACGATAGCGATTTTCTAGATACGTTAGCATATTGCTTCATATTTACCTTCTCGAGCAACGCCGGGTATAAAAAACTAGTATGAAATAATATTTATTTTTAATAGATAAGATAAACTGTAAAATAATTACCTTGAACTATCTGGAACAGAATTGATATTTTAACGAACAACCAAAACAAAAACATTTTAAATCAAAAAATCAATAAAGTAGACGAACGACTCAAATTAAAATCAGCCACTGAAACATATGAAAAATATCATTAAATAATATAACTGTCTCCTGAAAATATATTATCAATTTATATTATCTCATGGCGTGAAAATATTCAGGGGTATTCATTAACCTATTTAATATTTAATTGAAATACTGTACATCCCCATCATGATCCCCATTCAATTAAAAATAAAAAAAGTTTGAATAGTGTTAACACTATATTTATCGGGGGTACAGTAAAACAGACAAAAAAAGTTCTCGCATAGTTTAGTAATAATGGCGTCACTAATGCCAGTCTACAAGTATGTTTCTAATGCCAGTCTACAAGTATGTTTCT
>OY754976.1:324510-469510 GCA_963576475.1 Molanna angustata | reverse complement strand
TATTTATTTATTTATTTATTCATTTATTTATTTATTTATTTATTTATTTATTTATTTATTTACTTATTTATTAATTAATTAATTAATTAATTAATTTATTTATTTATTTATTTATTTATTTATTTATTTATTTATTTACTTATTTATTAATTAATTAATTAATTAATTAATTAATTAATTTATTTATTTATTTATTTATTTATTTATTTATTTATTTATTTATTTATTTATTTATTTATTTATTTATTTATTTATTTATTTATTTATTTATTTATTTATTTATTTATTTATTTATTTATTTATTTATTAAATGGTCATAAAAACACATACATAAAAAAATACAAAAATAAAAATACATACCTTAAATAAACAGACAACATCATTCATTGTTAAAGTATAATAAAGAAAAATATATATCTATATGTAGGTACATAGAAAACAATAAATCAAGGTAAAAAAGAAATAATGAGAACATAAAGTGAAAATGAAAATAAAAAATGTAATTAATTATGCATGCTATTGCCATCGACAGTTGGATATCATGTGTTACATGCAACTAGTATAAGTTAATACGATCTTGTATCGTTTAACGTTGCAGTATGAATTATTACAATTATAAGAGTCACTAATATATTTAATTGAACATTCCTGTCTTGACAAAACAAACAAACATAAAAATATTTATATTGAAAAAAATAAAATACATCGAACACGAAAAGTGATAATAATTATTTGTTTTTAGCCACAATGTCGTGCGTATTGTTTTAACTGTATAATAAATCGTGTAGGTGTATGTTTATTTATTGATTTTATATCTCATTATTAATAATATAATGTTAATCGTGTTAAACTTTAAACAAAAATACTTATAATGTTTTGATGTAAATGTTGAAAACTTAAACATAACTTACATAGGAATGGAACAACAACATTATTTATACAGGACCACAGGCAGCAAACTTGGTATAAGAAGCCATGACAGTACCATTAATTATTATATATAAAATGTTCCAACTGTCGACTTGTTCAAGAGAATTTATTTCTCTTAACATATCGACATAGTTTCAAGCCATGTTCCGCGAGATTTGTACGGTCAAGTCAATATTGTTTTGTGAATTTTCAACTTAAACACCAACTTCGCAGCATATAATATGTTACATAATATGGATTAATTCAGAATTCAGAGTAGAACATTTAGTGTATCTGTGTATGTGTGTGTGTGTGTGAGTGTGTAAGTCCGTCCCCTCTTTATAACTTTGATCCGCCTGATGCACAGAGCTATATTTCAGAAAATATAGACTAGCCCTACAAAACTTTTATAATCAGAAGTTGAATTTTTATTTCAGTCAGGGGTTATAAACATTTTTTTTTTATTTGTAACATAAGAAATAATATACAAGGTACACATCAAAGTTTAACAATACAATATTTTTACAAAAAAAAATACTTTAGAACTAGATGCGGAATGTAAACTGCTTCACTAGGTTAAAAACCTGTTCTGAAGCAGCTTATAATTATATAGGTATATTGTTTAGGTGTGCGTGTGTGTCATTGTATGTTAACGTAGAGTTGTTTATTTATCACTGTCTTGTCTGTTTTTTTTACCCACTTCTTTAATCCACATTTAAAGCTGTTTATATTTGTAGTTTTCTTCAATTCAATTGGAAGCAAATTGAAAATTTTTACTCCAAGGAAATGAAAATTTCTTTGTCCATCAGTCGACTTGGTTCTCGGTATCTGTATATTTGCTTGTCTAGTCTGTCTAGTCTGACGTGTAGTGTTTCAACAAGGACATATTCATTTTTCTCTTTAAAAAAAAAATATCTGCAATAAAAAAAATACCCTTAAAAATTGCGAAATCATAACTCCCCACCAGTGGCGACTGGTAGATCGTATTTTTGATAATTTTTGGTAGTGCAATTTTTTCCTGAATTAATAATAAATTAATTGGTATTTAATCGATATGCATTTACGTATATCTACATAGATATATACGTCTACGTTGGTATATTATGGATAAAAATGAAATAATATACATATTCAAAATATTTTACCTATTTGTAAAGAAGTTCAATCCTGCGCTGTTTCTATTTGGCTAAAACTTCACTCGTTTGTTATTGATCGATATCCACAATCTAATTGTGTTCTAATGTCAACAGTATCTAAGTTAGATTAATTTATTGTATTGCGTAAATGAATTTGTGAAGAAATAATTTCTTAGATAAATGAGCCTAATCATTAACACCTTTTATAATCCAAGTAGATATAGTCGCCATCGAATAGTTAACATGGAAAACAAAATAAACTATTTAATTTGTCACAACCACATAATCATGATGCCTTATCATAAAACTGCATTTTAAAAACACGAACAAAATTCTTAGTTCTAATTTTGCATTGTTGTTTCATATTTAACATTGGTCTTGGAAGACCTCCACGATTTATTTTTAATTTATTTTTAAAAGAAGACTTATTACTTTGAATATAAAACACATCTTACTATCCTTGAATGTTTCCAAAACCAATTCCAAGTTCTTAACTTTTAGTCCCACGGAGGCTGGTCAACCCAAAACAAACCCCGAAATTAAACTCCGAATTCATAGCTGTCACTCACTTGATCTGTGTAATTGCACATGTCTTACAAAAACGAACACTATAAAGTACCTGGGAGTTATAATAGATAATAAACTCTGCTGGCGAGACCATATTCATGATCTTTCTAATAGGATAAGAAGGTTGGGCCACCTATATAAGACCCTTCGAAATATTTTGGACAGATCAACTATGAAAACTGTGTATTATTCCCTCACACAATCAGTTTTATCATATGGAATTGTAGGATGAGGAGGATGCGTTAAATCAATCATGGATCCGCTTAAAAAGGCACAAAAATGTTTACTGCGTATTATAAACAAAAGAGCGAGATCATTTCCTTCAGATGATTTGTTCAGAATGTTTGACGTACTTGACCCGAGACAGCTGTACCTCAAAGCTGCACTTGTACATTTCCATAAAAACATAACCTTACACAACAGATCCCAACAAACACGAACCACTAGACATGCAAATAACATTAACTATACTGTACCAATTATGAAGACCTCATTTGGACAAAGACAGTTTAATTTTATTGCCCCTCGTATATTTAATAAACTAGACAATGACATAAAGAAAACACCACATCACAATTCCTTTAAAATACATATAAAAAAATGGCTGATTTCCTCAGGCAGGCTCTATGCTGAGGGGGTTGTCCATCCTTAACATCTGACTTATTCACTTTATTCCTATATTTCCTTTCTTCTTAATCATTTCTTTATTTAATCTAAAATTGTACTTCTTACTCTTTTGTAATCATTTTCTTTTGTAATCTTTTGTAATCATTTTCTTATAACTACTTGATTGTAACATTTGTGCACTTTATATATTTTGTATCCTCTATATGTAAATAATTTGTATACCTTATTGTGTAAAAGTAACAGCCCCAGAACAGGTTTTGCCTAGTGGGGCGTTACTTACTTAACCTACATAATGTAAAAATGTCTTTGTATTAACAATAAATAAATAAAAAATAAATAAATCTATTAATTCACTCGTTTTTAAATCTATAAGATATCTGAATTATACACAAATATTTATTGATTAAGATTATCTTGTAAAAAGCGATAATATACGATACAAACAAAGTTTTGTTTCAACTGACTAAAACCTGACAAATTGCGCATGCTCAATACTCATGTATACCTAGTGTTTACATTACGAAGAAAAAGATAACACGGAAATATTCATGTTTCAATACTAATTGCGAACATATTAGAGAGAGCGAGATAGAGATATACATTCTAAGTACATCTAAGATATGATAATTTGGTGCAATGCACGAAATTTGTGAAATGAATGCATTGCTAGTAAGTACAAGTATCTCTTTCTCATCTAGTACGGGACTATCTCTGTCTGTTCATACATACGCTACCTATACAATAGACAATTATAACTCGGTGCGTAATGAATATTGCACGCAGTACTAAATTAATAATATTTGTATTGCGGTAGTTACATAATATTTTATCGATCGCGAATATATAAAGTATATGGACAGTGTTTACTAATTTTTTTTTTTTGGAAAAAAATAACAGTAATAAAGTAAGGCGTAATATTATTTTTAAAACATATTTCAATATTATTTTTTACAATATAGCATTTAAAAATTGGTAGTGCAATTGATCCAACGCACTTTATATAGAGTCGCCGCTGCTCCCCACTATATCTCCTTGGGTTAGTGAGGAGTACCTAAAAATGATAGAATGCAAAAATTAAGTGTTTATCATTATTATTTTTACAAATATTTTTTATTTTTTTTTTAAATATTAATATGTCCTTGTTAAACAAGTACATATACATCTTCCTATGTTTCCTAAAATATGCATATGAATGCTTGTGCTATAGATGAACGAAATCGGTCGAGGCAGGATTCGAACTCGCGACCACTGGAGTACTAGCCCAGCGCGCTGACCGCTCTTCCATCGACCCATAAATATTCAACATACAAATGATAGAATGCAAAAATTAAGTGTTTGACATTTTTATTTTTGCAAATATTCAACATACAGGGTGTCCCATAAGTCAACGTATTCCTTTTAAGGGCTGTTATACCAACTCATGACTAGCCAGAATATGCAAATATGACCTTAGTAAAAGTGCCTTAGTTTTCGAGATATTGCCACTTTTACAAAGTGCCCGAAAATCTCCGCCTTAGATTGGTTTTTCGAGTGCCATATTTACAAATTTCATTATTTTGGAATTCTAATTTATGTTTTACAATCTTGAATAACTCAGCTGTTGATAACAATCCAAAATAATAATAAAACTTTTTTTTGGCGGAAAAAAAAATAATGGCCCGGATTATGAATTTTAAAAAAAATATTACCCAAATTTGATTGTTCACACTGAAAATAAATGTATGACGCCAACCTAGCAAATTATTGCAAAAGTTGGTGCAGTTATTGTTATTTCCAAAATAGTATAACAATTACTATGTTTTACAGTAAAAAAAATAGATATTGCTATTTAATGTTATTGGGTGCGTGTTAAATTAATATTTGACATAGTACCTGTTAGTTGCCCGAGAAGTAATATTGAATATTAAATAAATATTTTTTTCCAACCACATTATTTATTTAAATTATGGGATCGATTTCGGAACTAACCGTTTCCTCATCAGGAAATTTTTCAACTTTTTAAGTTGAAAATCAACCAAAGCCGAGAACGATTAGTTTCTCAAACGGTCCACTAATTCACAAGTACCTACCATTCTGTTGATGCTCTTTGTGCGAAACTCTTCAGTGGTCAATACTTTTAAATTAGTGGAAAAAATATATAATTTTGTTAAAATGTACTACAATGTTAATAATTCCATATTTGAGAATAAATGTACCTACATACTTACCATTCTTTTAATGCATTTTGAGCATCGGTATCTTTTCAATAGTGTAGTGCAGTGGTTCCCAAACTTTTAATTTCGCGTACCACACACGAAATTATAAATCAGTAGCGTACCACTGAACTGTAACCGTTAAAATAACCTTAGAAATGGTAAAGTAATAAAAACTGCAACAATTGTTTATGACAATATTATCATTTATTAATTATAGGAAAAAAATACATTATTCTTTATGCGAAAAATGGTGCTGCGTGTTCGAGACAAGATAGGAAATATCAGTTGTACTTAATTTTAAGCGCAAATTTGGGTCTACGTTAAGCTTATTACGATATTTGTATTTATTATAAACATAGCAGAAAATCCGCTCTCACAGAGATACGTGGTTGTAAATGGAATCAGAAACAGTAATGCTTTTCTGGACAACGATGGATATTCATTTTTAACTTTTCACACAGCTCTACTTTGTTGAATTCCGCTGGCCATGGCTGCTTGCGTACCACCTTAATAATTGTCGCGTACCACCAGTGGTACGCGTACCATAGTTAGGGAATCACGTGTAGTGTATATTATGTAAATAAAATTGAGCCATGTGAGACGCGAAGAGTACATAGAGCTATCAAGGGAAAGTTGCTGGGTATTTCAATAAGGGACATAATTCAAAATGTCATGATAAGACAAAGAACTAAAGTAGCCGATGTAGCGGAAAGGGTCGCTGGTCTTAAGTGGAGCTGGGCTGGGCATATTGCCAGATGCTAGGATTCACGATGAACCAAAAAGATTGTAGAATGCCGACCGAGAACAAGCTGAAGAGGCGTCGGCGGACCCCACACCAGCTGGTCTGATGACATCAAGAAATGTGCGGAGGGAGATGGATGCAGTCTGCCCAAGACAGGGAGTTGAGGAGGATCAAGGGTGAGGCCTATGTCCAAGAATGGAATAGAATAGGCTAAAGAAGAAGAAGAGACGCGTATCTCGTGGTTTGATAGTCTCCAATTAAAGAGTTTGAAATATGACGTAGAAAGACGGAGAGTTGATGACCACTGTCAAGAGACGCGAAGCCGCATACGACTAATATATAACTCACAGTGGAGGAAAAGCTAAAGGGAAGAAGGGGTATGAGGCGTAAAAGAATATCGTGCTTAAAAATCTAATGGTTGTATTACAAGAGTTATTTGAGAAAAAATGAGGAAAAACGTAAGGTCCCGTATTGCGAGAATACTGCTTACTGGACCTCAACTTTTTCTTACATTATTCTTTGATAACTTCCGTGATACGACCCTAAGACAGTGATTCGGAATCCTGGATGCGGCGTCACTCAATAGGTTGGTGCAAGGTCGTGACAAATCTGGTGTGATGGTCGCCAACCTTCATTAGGACTGGCGCAAAAAGAATAATACGTAAGATTGTGGAATAATTCTAGTAGATAATTATGGTATGTCGTTTTAATTCCTCTCTCTTTATGTGTCTTTTCTGCTGTACCTACTTACTACTTAGTCATTCCTATTATTTTTTCACGTTTAACCAAAATATGTAGTTATCAGAGCAAAAAAGTTCGTCGGCTCTTGTAGAGTGTGCTACTGTTTGGCGCGGAAACGTGGAATATCAGCCGAAGAGAATCTGGACGTCTGGCTTCCTTCAAAATGTGATGCTACAGGCGCATGGCTAGGATCCATTGGTCAGACCACATTCGAAACGACGTGGTACTGAGCAGAGTCGGAGAAACGAGACAAATCCTTAAGTGGGTTGCCCAACAACGATCCAAATGGATAGGTCATAACATCAGACATCCGGGTCTACTTGTTACTATCGCCGAAGGAATGACGGAGGGCAGAAACTATATAGGTCGCCCTAGAGATAGTTATATTGACCAGGTGTCTTTAAATCATGAACAGACTTTGAAATATCTTATATTAAAGAGTTTTTGATTGCTAAACATGCTTAATTAATTAAATTTAATTATTGTACTTACCATTTTCCATGCCTCGATTGGGATGAAAATACATGCATCATCATGAGACATTTTAAGGATTATACTTAAGTGTTCAAAATGAATTAAATGTACATTGTCAAATTTATATTTTATTTTGTGTTTATTTTTGATTTTACTTAAACAAAATTAAATAAAAGTTCATTATAACATTTCATTGAATAAAGTTTTGTTAAAAATGTGTGATGTATTTATTGGGATATTCTTTAGAGAAATACATATAGTTGTATGGTATTGTCGTTGCGTATATCAGCAAGTAACACAGGTAACTAATGGAGGAACGTCACATGTGCAGTTCATACATTGTCCATCCACACGTACTATATCTCCAATCTCGAGGGTCTCAGTACCAAAAGAACACTTGGGGAGATTAGGATCATTGCAGTATATGCGTTCAATTCTTGTAGAACTGCTCGCTGAAATCACATCACATCACTAATGAATCAAATAGTAAACATTACCAACATATTAACCCAAAGCAAACCTTAAAGTATATGTATGTAAGTAATTTGGTTCGATCCCCAGCAGAGGAGAAATTATTAAAATTGATTTCTCACGCTAATTTTGCTTCGCTGGAAACACTGGTTAGTTGGAAGAAATTGCAATATGGAAATAAGCTCACCACTTGCGCAGGGTGCTAGGAAGTGATAATTGTTATTATTATTTAAAAAGGTAAACTCTTTACAAATATTCTTAGAGTAAAATTATACCAAAAAATCGAAAACAGAGAAGAAAAACGTGGATTCCGGCGAAAAAGATCAACCATAGATGATACTAAGACAAATAAAAGAGAAATCGCTGGAATACTTGGTAATGGATAAGAACTGCAAAAATGCTACACCAATTTCACACTGCCTCCAAGATATTCCATCTCCATCAATAAGACAAAAACCATGACCCTTGCAAGAGAGAGGATTGGTTTTAATGAAGTGATTGATGATACACCAATTGAGTAAGTTTCAAAATTTAAATATCTAGATGCTAGTCATAGAATAATAATGGTATAGATAGAATACTCTTTAGCCTGCAGTAAACGCGACTGATTTACGTTGACTAATTTGGCCAACATTTTGCTACTAGCATTCAGTAATCATTTGGCCGTTTACGTGATACGTTCTCCAAATAGGGAATTTTTTAACTGCTTGCAAAATTATTTACGCAGTCATAACGAGTAGTACTTTACGAACAATGTCTACCAGCAGAGTCATACAATATTATATTGACACGATCCGGCCAATTAAACGGCTTCACTTTTTCAGCGACGTATTGTATGGGAATGAGTATCCTATGTACCTATAGTTTTATTATTATTGTATGGGTTTTTTTTAACATGTCTACGTAGGGGACACCAGCTATTAGGATTTGGGTCCATTTTGCTCTTCCGAAGGAGCGCACTACGTAGCGTTGGGAGGGGGTTGCAGTATAGAAAAGAGTTTATTGATTCGGATTTTAAAAAGACCCGGGTTGTACGAAGGTGGAAACACAGAATTCGGAAGATCGTTCCACAGTCGGGCTGCTGTATTAATAAATGAGTTCGAGAAGCGACTTGTTCGTATATGTTGAAGGTCCACTGTGAATGGGTGCTGCGATTGAGTAAAGCGAGTGACTCTGTTGCGAGTGGGTGGAGGAGGGACCAAAGATGCAAGTTCTTCTGAGCAATTCCCGTGGTAGTATCTATAGAATAAACTTAAAATACCGACTCTGCGTCTGTGTTCTAGTGATTGCAATCCATCAGTCAGTGATGGATCATCAATCAGACGTATAGCACGCCTTTGGACAGCGTCGAGGGTATTCAGTAGGTATTGGGGAGCGCCACTCCACAGGTGACTACCATATTCAATAATTGGACGTATTTGCGCTTTGTTGAGTATACACATCTGGGACTTAGTAAAATATATACGCGTTCTATATAGTACGCTCATTTTTTTGGAGGCGAGTTTCACCTTAGCTTCGATGGAACCCCTGTAGTGTAATTGATTCGTTATAGATACTCCAAGCAGGTCGATAGAGCTGCTGTTAGGTAGGGTGCTTCCGTTGAAAGACACTTGCAATTCATTGGGGTTTCTCTTCGCAGAAATTAGACAGGCTTGGGTTTTTGAGACGTTAAATGAAACAAGATTACTTTCACCCCAGGTGTTGATTGAGTGGGGGTAGCTATTTATTTTTAGATGAAGATCTTTCCGAGCATCTGATATTTCACTCTGTTTAGGAGGTTTGTTAAAAGAGAAATTGTCATGGACTGTGCTGTCATCAGCGTAACAGTGGATGGGGGCGCGTAAGAGCAAGTCATTAATATGTAGGAGGAATAGGGTTGGAGATAGAATGGACCCTTGAGGGACTCCCGCATTGGTGGAATGGGGAGAAGAAGAGCAACCGTCCACTACAGTTATGACTTCACGATCTTTTAAAAAATTCGCAATCCAAGTACACAGAGACTGGGGTAGTCCATAAGAAGGGAGTTTCATTAAGAGACCTCGGTGCCAAACCCGATCGAAAGCTTTAGAGATGTCAAGGGCGACAGTTTGAGCTCCTTCAAAGCGTTTCATAACTCGACCCCATACGGATGTCACATACGCGAGTACGTCGCCACAAGATCGATTTCCACGAAATCCATATTGGCGGTCGCTTAAAATTTTGTTTGCTTCGAGGTATGTGATCAACTTGGTGTTTAGTACCCTTTCCATTATTTTGGAGAGTACAGAAGTAATAGCGATGGGTCGGTAGTCAGATGAGTTGGAGCGATCACCTTTTTTAGGAATTGGGTGGATGACCGCTTTTTTCCAGTCACATGGGACAATACCAGTTTTAAACGAGAGTTTGAAGAGTTTAGTGAGAACTGGGGCTAGTTCGGCGGAGCATTTTTTTAAAACAAGAACGGGAATTCCATCTGGTCCATTAGCTTTGTTAACATTCAACCCTCGGATGGCGAGTAAAACCTCAGAGAAGTTAATTCTTACTTCTTTAATTTTAAAACCACAATGTGGTACTGGTTGAGGAGTTTTTCCTCTATCGTCAAGGGTTGAATTATCTGCAAAAAAATTACCGAGAAGATTAGCTTTGTCGGTGGCAGAGTTAGCAATGGATCCGTCATGGTTCGTTAATGGTGGAAATGAAGATGTGTTCTGACCTATGGAGGTTGACAATGACCAGAATCTTCGGCTACCGTTAGGGCATAAGGACAGTTTTTTTTAGCCTGATTAATGGTATTTTTACAATCCTTTGTCATCTTGTTGTATGTTTTCTTGTTTGATGGTGTTTGAAGTTTTTGAAATGTTTTGAAAGCCAGATTTTTGCGCTTGACTGCTTCTCGGCATTTGGAATCAAACCAAGGTTTTTGTGCCTGGTCCGCAGGTTTTGAGGGAGGAGGGAATATAGCCATCCATAGCAGAAGTGATGACATCCCCTACCTCACGCGCACAGATAGATGGGTCTTTGGTTCTAAAACAGACTTTATTCCAAGGAAAGTCGCGAAACTGTATTCGCAGTGCATTCCAATCTGCTGACTTGTATTGCCAAATTTTCCTTTTAGGTTTTTCCGGTGGAAAGTCCGGGGTGAAGTGGATGGCCGTTTGCACAATGCAATGGTCTGAAGAGCCTAGTGGGGCTGTGACTTTCAGTGTGTATCCCGTTGGCGAGGTAGTCAGGAAAAGATCAAGCAGATTGGAACGATGCCCAGAGACATCAGGGATGCGAGTTGGCTCTTGAACAAGTTGCTCCAGGTTATGACACAAAGCAAAGGATTCCGCCATGCGGCCAGCCGAATCGGTAGTTCCCGATTTCAGCCAATCGGAGTGATGGACATTGAAATCGCCGAGAACTGTAAATTCTGCCGACGGGTAGCGAGACAGAATTGAAGACTGTCAATGGTTTCTCCAGTGTATTTGAAAAGCTCGGAAGAATCATAATCACTCATATTTGGAGATCGGTAGATACATGCATAATTTTTTATGAATTTGTTAGATTTTAAACGGACCCACATAACATTGAAGGCGGGGTTCTCGAACTCCTTCAATCTGACACAGTTGATGTCTTCGCGACTGTAGAGACACAAGCCTCCTTTGGGCACAAACATGCTTTCGAGTATGTACCCTGGGCAGTTGAGGTACCTTGAATTTGTGTTTCCGTGAGAAAGAGCATGTGTGGTTTTTGAGATTGCAAGTGATGGTGAACAGAATTTAAATTACTGTGGATACCTCTGATGTTAGCGAAGTCTACCAACAGTTCACAAATGGTGCGAGAATATGCTGTCTTGGTTGTCGCTGTAGAAACATTATTATTGAGTTTAACTGTCATGAAGGTTTTTTTTGTGGGGGGGGGGTGGCATTGTGAAACGAGGAGATCAGAAGCCCTTTTCAAGGACATATGTTCCGACAGCTGCGCTGCTAGGTTGAAGGAGGGAGGATATGGCCGTGGAGGACGCCTGGTGCCCCCCGCATACAACTGCTGGGACTTCGTCCGGTCACGATCCGGCACAACAATTGCAGCGAGATTATACGCCGACTGATAGGGCAGCCAACCCGTAGTCGATAGCTTAGGTCGGTCCCCTGTACTATTCGGCGGCCGGCCAGCGACGAACCGTTTCACACAGATCTCCCTATGACATCATCAAGATAGGCCGCTGATCAACTCCAACACAAGTGCCCACCTGGGCACCAAAAACAAAGGACCCCGAACATGGCGAGCCATTATAGGGGACCATAAATGCAGTGGCTTGGTAAACCAGTATAGTATACTGACCACAGGTCGAAGGCAGGGTTTACTTTCCAATCCCAGAGGATGGGTTGGGGGGGAGCAAACTCACTTTTCCCAAAGTTAAAAGTGGTGCTAGCATATTGTGAAACAACGATCTTTATGGTGAATTACTCGAACAGACACAAAAAGGCGCGGCAATATCCGATTACATCTGAAAGAACACGCATATAAACATCCCGAGCAAGGTTCGAAACTACAAGACACGTGTTCATCCCGTAATGACTTACGTAATAGTATCCAGAGCAGACACTATCCGTACCACAAATATCCTTCGAACTAGCGAAGTGAAGGTACTCAGAAGTATCACTGGCAAAATTCTTTGTGATAGAGTACGAAAAATAGAAATCCGAAAGCTGTGCGAAGTTGAGAATATCATAAGATGGGATCGACATGATAGATTTTTGTATTGTTTATCCATTTCATCGATGATTATAATAATGCTCTTATGTTTTAATATATTATTTTTATAACACATATGCTATGTGGTATATATTCTTTTCTGTTAATAATAATAAATTATTGCGGTTTTCTGTAGATAAGTCTTTCCTTGTTCAAACCTAAATTTTGTATGACGCAATAATATGTTGAATACTTACGGCAGAGCCATGTAGATGGACAGCACAATCTGTTTCTGTCGTAAACTGGAGCACATTTGTCTCTAACTGAATTTGGATTATTTAACTCTATTCTACAGTTAGGTCTACACCATGGTCCATTTAGTGTACCGTCATAATCAGAGGTACAGACACATTCCTTGCACTCATTGTAAAGTGTAAACCTCTCCCCCTCTCTGTATGTTTTATCTCCTACTTGACAGGTTTTTAACTGTCTGATTTCAGTCTCGTCTGTAAATAAAATTAATAAAATTATTGAATATATTATTGACATCTTTACAAGTTCATTTATCTAATATTAGAACAACGAATAAGAGGAATTTTTGCAAGTCACCAAATCTCTTTCTAAACAGCTATCTTCATTCACCATCGTCTTTTTAACATTTCATTGGTCTACAGAAATCAATCCTCACATTAGGTATTATAAAATGACCCGAAGAGTCACCGAAACAGTTATTTTTCTGCTTTTTTTTCAATTAAAATTTCTTCTATTGAATCGAAATTGAAATGGCGCCCAACGTTGGGCACAATTATTAGAACCTGCGGCCTTACTCTTGACTAAAAATTCGATCCCAATGACGATTTTTTCGCTAAAAACCTACCAAAATGTAATAGAGGATAAGTCGGTAGGCAGGAATGTTTTTACCGTGAACTTACTTTTATTATGAAAATTAATCCATGTTTATTATAGGCTCGATTTCCGGTGGACACACAGATCTTCGCTATGTTTTTTGATTATGGTAACCGAATGGATTTTTAAAATATGGCAACTTATAAATTGTTAGAGAAGCAACATATGTATGTATAGTAGAAGCAATTGGTATAATTACTACATATAGCTCGTTTCATGCAACAATCTCCTAAATTATATTGCCTTACGCATGAAGCAGGCGGTGATTTGATCATTTCTAAGCAGTCAGTAAAGAAGGCACATTCTATGGAACCTCTGGAATAATAACATATTTGAATCAGTATGATGAATGACAGTGACAATCAAATGACAATATCATATTTTTAATACATTTCAATTTCAATATAACGTGAATCATCGCGTAATCTCTTGTTTTATGTATAATAATCGTTTATTATCACCATGAATTAACGTTATATTCACATACATCCATCAATGAAAGTCACATTTCTACATAAAAATAATATTCATGTGGTAATTCTTACAAAGTTTACGATAGCTGATGACAAACCATGTCTTAATTTATCACAATTTTGTGTGGTAGCTTGGTCTTCCAATGTCATATTGACAAGTTATTACAAATTAATGTGATTAACACTTTTTTTTCTTTTGGGGATCGAACCCAGGACGCACGCACAGAAACCAAACGGCTACCAATTGTACCACGGAGGTCGGCAAAATTATTACAAAATATATAAAAACATCTTCATACCTTCCACCGATTAATTTACAGGTGCATCCTCTTTTGCAAATTTCTTGTACTGCAAATTGTGTGGATGATGAACTATACGGGAGTCCTCTGGAATTAAACAATTCAATATAATTATTGCTACGTCAAAACAGAATATTTTATAAAATTGTAAAAGTCCTTACATAACTGACTTCTGTGCCGGCATCCTGGAATTTTAATTAATAATAAACTAATCCTTTTCTGAGAACAAACCCAGGGAAGCAATGCTGCTTACCTAACTATGCGAGACCGGTCGACAAAAATATGAATTTCACGACAGTTATAAAAAAAATATTTATGACAATTTTTTCAACATCTCAATAGAGACTAAGTTGGAATATTATAGAAGAACCAGGAAATCAAGGCACCTACAGGGCTTACGACCTGTCATCGGCCGGTTAACGTGATCACTTTATGCGCTTGCGCAATAATTTGATAACTTTATGTGCTGGTTTACATGATCACTTTATGCGCTGGTTCTTATTTAAATGTTATTGTAATATTTGAATATTACCTGTAAACGCACGCTGAAGGTGGTAATTCTACCAGTGGACAATTATACGATATCGTCTCTCCTTTGACGACATTTGGTCTACATCTCATGTCTTCATAATGAGCTATTGGTGTTTCACCTATTCAGAATACAGAATAATTTAATTTTACTGTCAAGTAGGTAAAGGTGAAAAATGTGTAATTTTCTTGGTCAGCGATCAATAGAACGATCACAAATTAATAATTGACGAAATTTTTATTTTGTGGAATTCCACTATAAATGATGTCATATTTGAAAGTAAAACACTTTTTTGATTCTACATGAATTTAATTTACGATTGGCCTATTTCATATTAAGCATATTAATCTCATTAATGCCCTAATAAGGCGAAATAGGCCTATCGCATAAAATAAATTTATTTAACATCGATCATAAATTAGCTAATTAAATGTTCACCTGCTTCTCCTTCTTGAAGTGCCCAAATTTGTCAGTTGACCACCTGGGCTAATTCCGCGAAGTCACGCCTTCCCTCGATAATATTGTTTAGTGATTAGTAGGTATCTACATACATGTTATATTACGTTGTTGGAACTTATTGTTGTTGGAAAAAGGTTGCGGCCATAGGGACCTAGCCAATAAATTCGGAGGTGGCTGGAACCCCATCCTAGGATTAAGGTTGACATAAGGTTGGTGCCTCCTCAATTCGAACCTATGGAAGAGCCAAGTAGTTGCCTTAATGTCTGTCACTCGGCGCGGCTAAGGTTCAGTTTGAGCCATTGCACTTGGTACGAAAACCATTATGCGGTGATGGCTTAGAAGTACTAAGGGGATGGAGGGGGGGTGGGGGTGCTTGATCCAAGTTTGATTTGGCGTGCGTTTTTGAGATTGGCCTATTAGTGGCAGAGGTATGAAATATGTTTTTAGTCCTTGTGTTATCCAGACTCAGACGAACAGTACTTCAAGTCCTATAACGTTCCCAATGGAGTTGGGTTGAACAATCCTCCTCTAATGTTGTCAGCAATTCTCTGTTAGTATTCTCCTTTCTCAGTTTTCGGAAACTCGCAATGCCTGCTTGAATGTTCAACCAAAATTTTGTTTTAATCCATCCTAAGTCAAGAAGATGAAGAGACTAGCGGATGATAGAGTTTACCGGAAAGATCGAGTGTTAGGTGCAGACCAATCTTAGGATTGTGACCCAGAAGAAGATAAGTCAAACAGAAGTCAAACACAAGATCGTTTCGTCTAAAACCCCCGATATAAAAATGAGTAAAACAGAAATTCATAACAGGAATATTTAAATAGGTACATATATTGGCTTATTTTGATATTGGGTATAGTACGTAAGAGGTACATGTTATATTTGTATTTATATTTGCTTTTAATAATAAATTGTATGCATGTACTGTGTGCTGTCCTTATTAAGAATAAAATAAAATAAAATATATAGTAAAATACTAATGCTTTGCAAACGACACAAATCTGGTAGCCACAAACGAGAACGATATGAAACAACTTTTGGATCATGTTGAGAGGGAAAGTCTATCACTCGGTCTGAGCATAAACCAATGCTAAACCATCTTGAGATAGTACACGATTTCACATATCTGGGTTCCAACACATGTGACAACGGTGTTTGTGAAGCGGAAGTGAAAAGACGCATCGCCATAGTAAAGGGAGCACTAGGAAAGCTCACAAGAGTATGGAAGGACAGGACCATCACGAAAAACTCGAAGGTTAGACTCATCCGGGCTTTGAAATTCTCGATGTTCCTGTATGGTGTGGAAACATGGACACTTAGGGAGTCAGAGCGAAAGATGATTGATGTTTTCGATATGTGGTGCTGGAGGCATATGTTGCGCATCCCATGGACAGCCAGAAGAACGAATGTGTCAATTCTAGATGAGCTGAAGATCGAGGATCGTCTATCGATGATATGTTACAGAAGTATCCTTCAATTCTTTGGACACATTGCCATAAGGGAACCAGATTGCCTCGAGAAGCTTGTTGTGATGGGCAGCGTGGAAGGACGGAGATCTCGTGGTCACTCACCGACCAGATGGAGCGATTTGGTTAAGTCCACAATGGGGTCTTCGGTGACTGGTGCTCTGCGTTCAGCCCAAAACAGATTGGCATGGAGGCGGGCCATACGTGTGGCGACGGACAACAGCCGAATATATATAGTAAAATAACTCTAACTAAAATATAATTCTAACTAGTATATTCGCTTTTGATCTAGCTTCAAAAACCACGTTCTTCAAAAAAAGACCAAAGCAATTGATAAATTACAAGAGCGGAAACACCATATCGTAAATCGATTTCTTCGTGACCAACAGGTCAAAGATTGAGGGTGATCTCGGGTGGATTGCGTCGCACCTCAACACCACATAGTTGTCATGTATATGATTTTCAAGAGTTTAGGTAAGCCTAATGTAACTGAACAACAAAATGGTGGCTTCTTAAAAACACAAAGTCTGAAGAATTTAGGTAGCGACTGAAAAATGTTGGAAAAGATGTAGAGACAATTTTTGGACCCACCTCCAAAAATCTAACACAATGGCAAACGATATTCTTGGGCATACAAAAGGCAATAGAATTACACAAAGAGAGACCAGGGGGGCAAGTCTGGTCCAACCAGCGAAATCAAAACCCTCACGATTACCCATATTAGAATAAGATAGAATTATTATATGGAATTCTACAATATCTTTAGACGTCATAGAACTCCATATGTTAATTATATCCATGATATGGGTATTCACTATGGTTTTGATTTCGCCGGTTGGACTAGACTTGCTCCCCTGGTGGTGGAACGATGTTGTGCAACAGGCTCTCTTAAAAAAGAAATTTGCCTTTAAGACATGGCAGTCTTCGAGAACGGACGAAGATAAAATAGCTAACAAAAACGATACGCATGTAGTGGCCAAAGAGAAAGCCAATGCGACTCGGATACTTTATGAGAAGCTTCATTACCTGAGAGTGACAAAAGGAAATTTTCAAGCTCGCTAAATTACATAACCGAAACGAGACACCATGCAGTGATAGCCACGAGATACGAGACAAGTCAGACAAGCAATATGCAGAAAGGGGGAAAACGGAGAACTGTTATGTAGCAGCGATACCATTATTTCCCAATGGAACAAATACTATGCAAAATTCTTCAGCAGGATGTTTGAGATCTCCAAAATGTCGGATGTCTGGAGACTGAGCACGACAGTTCCACACTATAAGGGAAAAGGTAGTGAGTATGAATGTAATAACTACCGTGGAATAAAATTTATGTACCATAATATGAAGTTATATGAAGGAGTGATCGATAGTTGGCATAGGTCGGAATGTTCCCTATCAAAAAAAGAGGATGATTTTAAAATGATATTTCCATTCACATAAAGAGAAATAATAAAGAAATAACAACTGTCAACTGATAAATGTCTTGACAAAGAAATAATTAAAATTATCTCTAAATAAATGCTAATATACATCCGAACTTTCTATTAAACCTCACCATAATATTTTGGAAAGTTACATATATGTATGTATGTAGTGTGCTTTTCAACCAAAAACTAGAAAACTTTAAAGACGACCAGTTAGTAACCTATTTGTCACGAATGAAACGTAAAAATATGTAATTTTTCTTAAGTAAATATTTGTTAATTTCAATTACAGAAGTGCGTTTTTACACGAATAACATATATTTGCAAGTATAACTTAGCGTTTGAGTGAAAAACATTGAGATTATTTTATTTCATTTTAATGTTTTTCGAATTTAAAAAAGGTAAAAATTTCCAACTGTCGATTCGTTCACGAGAATTCAATTCTCTTAATGAATCGACATTATTAAGCCAAGATGCGTGTACGAAGGAAAATTTTGTATGGTGTAGTGGACTTTTTGCATGCTAATAACACCAACTAGAGGCCTCGCAGCATATATGTTCCCATACATGGGTTTACTCAGAATTCGGAGTAGAACATTTTATGTGAATTTTGTGTGTGTGTGTGTGTGTGTGTGTGTGTGTGTCTGTGTGTCCCCCCCCCCCCCCTTATAACTTTTGATCCGCTCAATTTACAGAGCCCAAATTTTCAAAATATATAAACAGTTATAGGCCTACAAAACTTTTATACTCAGAATTGTGAATTTTTGTTTCAGTCAGGGGTTATCAACTTTTGAATTTTAACTTTATTTTTCCATAAATCTCAGAAACCATAAAAGTTAGAACTCTGAAAATTGGTATAAGCATAGAAAAATACAAAATCTCAAAACAGTTTTTTTTTTAAATTTCCAGGGTTTCTCAAACATTTTTTATTAAGGAAAATATTTTTTTTATGATAAATTTGAGTTTAACTGCCTATATTTCCATTTTTTTTAAAAATATCGAAAAAGCTGAAACACCCCAACTAGATAATTTAGTTTTCTATAAAAAATATTAATATTGTAGAAGTAAATCTCAATTTTTTTTTAACAATTTTTATAAAAATTGAATTTAGTGACGATATCACTTCATACAATTTGTATGGTAGTCGCCTATACCTACACAATATGTTAGAAGACTTAATAGTTTGCTACATAAATCTCCAAACATACATACATATCATCATGCTGTTTTCATATTCTGTGTAGGAAAAACAGACTGACCTCCAAACTATCCTATCCTGACAATCATACCTACATGTTTTATATATGTAGAAATAAAATATCTTCAAATATTTATTATTTTGTGTTGTTTAATAGTTTGGTACGTATTCTTTGATTATGCATACTATCGCCATCGACAGTTGGATCTCATGTGTTACATGCAACTAGTTTATTTAATAACTATCTAAATTTTTGTTTGTTTATATATTCATCTCATGAACGAATTAATAACAAAAGTATGTAAGTACATGGAATTCATTCAACAATACAAGTGGAAACTTTAAATACTCTTTTCACACTTAATAACAATATATAAGAACATGGGAGTTATGGCCAACACTAAATTCTTCATAATGCTTAAATTCATTCAAATTATACAACCACTTTTCAACTCCAATCTTGCTGAAATTTCTTTCCCAATCCAGTCCTACTGAAATTTCAAACCACTTCCCTTTACATTATTTGAGATAGAAGGGACGGAGGGGAATGTTTTTAAAAAAAACTAACTTATTTTTGTTCGTTTTTATTTTTTGCATTGTATTTTTTTTATGGACCTGATAAATTGCGCTTTTAATTAAATTAACTCATTATGGAATTAAAAAAAATTAAGAAACGCTTTTAATTAAATTAACTCATTATGGAATTAAAGATAAAGCTCTCAAACTAATTTCTTCTTATTTAAAAAATAGGGATCAAAAAGTTGATATAAATGGGGTTTATTCTTCAGAATCGACGGTAAAGATTGGCGTTCCGCAGGGATCGATATTGGGTCCATTTCTTTTTTTGGTTTATATTAATGATCTACCTTACGCAGTGCAGGAAAGGGCAGACATCGTTATCTTTGCCGATGACACTTCACTTATCCAACTGTCGATTTGTTCAGGAGAACTTTGTTCTCTTAACATATCGACAATGTATCAAGCCAGAATACGCGAGAATTGTATGGAGAGGTCTACTTTTTTCACGGCTTTTCCAACTTTGAAGTCAAAAAACACCAACTTAGAGGCTTCGCAGCATATATGTTCCATACACGGATTTACTCAGAATTCGGAGTAGAACATTTCGTGTGTCTGTGTGTCTGTGTGTGTGTGTGTGTGTGTGTGTGTGTGTGTGTGTGTGTGGTGTGTGTGTGTGTCTGTGTGTGTGTGTGTCCGTCCCCCCCTTATAAATTTTGATCCGCTCAATTCACAGAGCCCAAAATTTCAGAATATATAAACAGTTATAGGCCTACAAAACTTTTATACTCAGAATTTTGAATTTTTGTTTCAGTCAGGGGTTATCAACTTTTGAATTTTCACTTTATTTTTCCATATATCTCAGAAACCATAAAAGCTAGAACGCTGAAAATTGGTATAAACATAGAAAAATACAAAATCTCAAATAAATTTTTTCAAGAAAATTCCAGGGTTTCTCAAACATTTTTTATTAAGAAAAATATTTTTTTTATGATAAATTTATGAGTTTAACTGCCTATATTTCCAAAACTTATACAATTATCGAAAAAAGCCGAAACACCCCAACTAGATAATTTAATTTTCTATAAAAAATATTAACATTGTAGTAGAAGATCTCAATTTTTTTTAACAATTTTTTTAAAAATTGAATTTAGTGACGACATCGCTTCATACATTTTGTATGGCAGTCGCCTATACACAATATGTAAGAAGACTTAATAGTTTGATACTTCATCTCCAAACATACATACCATCATGCTATTTTCATATTTTGGGTAGGAAAAAAGGAACTTCCTCCATACTATCCTATCTTGACATACATACCTACATAATATATGTTGTATAGAAAACAAAATATCTGAAAATAATAAATAATTTGTATTTATGGGTTTATAGTTTGGTACATATTCTTCAACTATACATACTATCGCTATCGACAGTTGGATCTCATGTGTTACATGCAACTAGTATTTAATACCACTCAACAAATAGAAAACTTGGAAGATGTGAACTCAGCTCTTGATTTTATTTTACATTGGTTCACTGCTAATAATTTGGTTCTTAATTAAAAAAAAACTAAATGTATAAAATTTACGATTCCTAATGTTAGACAAACTAACATTGATTTGACATTAGACAGTAGGTAATACTCTGGAATTCGTGATGGAATCCATTTGACATTAGACGGTAATACTCTGGAATTCGTGATGGAATCCATTTGACATTAGACGGTAATACTCTGGAATTCGTGATGGAATCCATTAACACTAGATTCAAAACTACAATGGGGTCACCAAATATCAAAAATGACAAAAAAACTTAGCTCTGCAGTATTTGCTATTAGAAAGATCAGGCAACTGGCGGACGTGGCAGCGGCTCGATTAGTTTATTATAGTTACTTCCATAGTATTATGTCTTATGGCATACTATTGTGGGGGAAGGCTGCCGATGTGGAATCAATATTTGTACTCCAAAAGAGAGCTATACGTTCAATATACAGACTTGGTTCTAGGGACTCACTGAGGGAGCTCTTCAAGGAGATCAAGATTCTTAGAGTCACTAGTCAATTTATTTATGAAAATAAAAAACTATAATTTGTTTATCAGAGTTGAAGAACTCCATAATATACTGACTAGGAATAGAAAAAATATATATATACCTAAATATAATTCTTTTATGGGTCAATGTATTAGAATTTACAATAAGATTCCACAGAATATAACAAACCCAAATGACAGAAAGTTTAAATCTCATATTAAAGAAACACTTATCAGAAAGGCATATTATAGACTGGATCAGTACATGAATGACAAAGATGCGTGGTGTTAATCACGGTCTGCTTGTGTTTGTTGTTTAATCTTGTATCAATTTATATGTTTGTAATTGTCAGAAAGGCATATTATAGACTGGATCAGTACATGAATGACAAAGATGCGTGGTGTTAATCACGGTCTGCTTGTGTTTGTTGTTTAATCTTGTATCAATTTATATGTTTGTAATTGTCAGAAAGGCATATTATAGACTGGATCAGTACATGAATGACAAAGATGCGTGGTGTTAATCACGGTCTGCTTGTGTTTGTTGTTTAATCTTGTATCAATTTATATGTTTGTAATTGTCAGAAAGGCATATTATAGACTGGATCAGTACATGAATGACAAAGATGCGTGGTGTTAATCACGGTCTGCTTGTGTTTGTTGTTTAATCTTGTATCAATTTATATGTTTGTAATTGTCAGAAAGGCATATTATAGACTGGATCAGTACATGAATGACAAAGATGCGTGGTGTTAATCACGGTCTGCTTGTGTTTGTTGTTTAATCTTGTATCAATTTATATGTTTGTAATTGTCAGAAAGGCATATTATAGACTGGATCAGTACATGAATGACAAAGATGCGTGGTGTTAATCACGGTCTGCTTGTGTTTGTTGTTTAATCTTGTATCAATTTATATGTTTGTAATTGTCAGAAAGGCATATTATAGACTGGATCAGTACATGAATGACAAAGATGCGTGGTGTTAATCACGGTCTGCTTGTGTTTGTTGTTTAATCTTGTATCAATTTATATGTTTGTAATTGTCAGAAAGGCATATTATAGACTGGATCAGTACATGAATGACAAAGATGCGTGGTGTTAATCACGGTCTGCTTGTGTTTGTTGTTTAATCTTGTATCAATTTATATGTTTGTAATTGTCAGAAAGGCATTATTATAGACTGGATCAGTACATGAATGACAAAGATGCGTGGTGTTAATCACGGTCTGCTTGTGTTTGTTGTTTAATCTTGTATCAATTTATATGTTTGTAATTGTCAGAAAGGCATATTATAGACTGGATCAGTACATGAATGACAAAGATGCGTGGTGTTAATCACGGTCTGCATTGTGTTTGTTGTTTAATCTTGTATCAATTTATATGTTTGTAATTGTCAGAAAGGCATATTATAGACTGGATCAGTACATGAATGACAAAGATGCGTGGTGTTAATCACGGTCTGCTTGTGTTTGTTGTTTAATCTTGTATCAATTTATATGTATGTTTGTAATTGTCAGAAAGGCATATTATAGACTGGATCAGTACATGAATGACAAAGATGCGTGGTGTTAATCACGGTCCTGCTTGTGTTTGTTGTTTAATCTTGTATCAATTTATATGTTTGTAATTGTCAGAAAGGCATATTATAGACTGGATCAGTTACATGAATGACAAAGATGCGTGGTGTTAATCACGGTCTGCTTGTGTTTGTTGTTTAATCTTGTATCAATTTATATGTTTGTAATTGTCAGAAAGGCATATTATAGACTGGATCAGTACATGAATGACAAAGATGCGTGGTGTTAATCACGGTCTGCTTGTGTTTGTTGTTTAATCTTGTATCAATTTATATGTTTGTAATTGTCAGAAAGGCATATTATAGACTGGATCAGTACATGAATGACAAAGATGCGTGGTGTTAATCACGGTCTGCTTGTGTTTGTTGTTTAATCTTGTATCAATTTATATGTATGTTTGTAATTGTCAGAAAGGCATATTATAGACTGGATCAGTACATGAATGACAAAGATGCGTGGTGTTAATCACGGTCTGCTTGTGTTTGTTGTTTAATCTTGTATCAATTTATATGTTTGTAATTGTCAGAAAGGCATATTAATAGACTGGATCAGTACATGAATGACAAAGATGCGTGGTGTTAATCACGGTCTGCTTGTGTTTGTTGTTTAATCTTGTATCAATTTATATGTTTGTAATTGTCAGAAAGGCATATTATAGACTGGATCAGTACATGAATGACAAAGATGCGTGGTGTTAATCACGGTCTGCTTGTGTTTGTTGTTTAATCTTGTATCAATTTATATGTTTGTAATTGTCAGAAAGGCATATTATAGACTGGATCAGTACATGAATGACAAAGATGCGTGGTGTTAATCACGGTCTGCTTGTGTTTGTTGTTTAATCTTGTATCAATTTATATGTTTTGTTATTGTCAGAAAGGCATATTATAGACTGGATCAGTACATGAATGACAAAGATGCGTGGTGTTAATCACGGTCTGCTTGTGTTTGTTGTTTAATCTTGTATCAATTTATATGTTTGTAATTGTCAGAAAGGGCATATTATAGTCTGGATCAGTACATGAATGACAAAGATGCGTGGTGTTAATCACGGTCTGCTTGTGTTTGTTGTTTAATCTTGTATCAATTTATATGTTTGTAATTGTCAGAAAGGCATATTATAGGACTGGATCAGGTACATGAATGACAAAGATGCGTGGTGTTAATCACGGTCTGCTTGTGTTTGTTGTTTAATCTTGTATCAATTTATATGTTTGTAATTGTCAGAAAGGCATATTATAGACTGGATCAGTACATGAATGACAAAGATGCGTGGTGTTAATCACGGTCTGCTTGTGTTTGTTGTTTAATCTTGTATCAATTTATATGTTTGTAATTGTCAGAAAGGCATATTATAGACTGGAACAGTACATGAATGACAAAGATGCGTGGTGTTAATCACGGTCTGCTTGTGTTTGTTGTTTAATCTTGTATCAATTTATATGTTTGTAATTGTCAGAAAGGCATATTATAGACTGGATCAGTACATGAATGACAAAGATGCGTGGTGTTAATCACGGTCTGCTTGTGTTTGTTGTTTAATCTTGTATCAATTTATATGTTTGTAATTGTCAGAAAGGCATATTATAGACTGGATCAGTACATGAATGACAAAGATGCGTGGTGTTAATCACGGTCTGCTTGTGTTTGTTGTTTAATCTTGTATCAATTTATATGTATGTTTGTAATTGTCAGAAAGGCATATTATAGACTGGATCAGTACATGAATGACAAAGATGCGTGGTGTTAATCACGGTCTGCTTGTGTTTGTTGTTTAATCTTGTATCAATTTATATGTTTGTAATTGTCAGAAAGGCATATTATAGACTGGATCAGTAAATGAATGACAAAGATGCGTGGTGTTAATCACGGTCTGCTTGTGTTTGTTGTTTAATCTTGTATCAATTTATATGTTTGTAATTGTCAGAAAGGCATATTATAGACTGGATCAGTACATGAATGACAAAGATGCGTGGTGTTAATCACGGTCTGCTTGTGTTTGTTGTTTAATCTTGTATCAATTTATATGTTTGTAATTGTCAGAAAGGCATATTATAGACTGGATCAGTACATGAATGACAAAGATGCGTGGTGTTAATCACGGTCTGCTTGTGTTTGTTGTTTAATCTTGTATCAATTTATATGTTTGTAATTGTCAGAAAGGCATATTATAGACTGGATCAGTACATGAATGACAAAGATGCGTGGTGTTAATCACGGTCTGCTTGTGTTTGTTGTTTAATCTTGTATCAATTTATATGTTTTGTAATTGTCAGAAAGGCATATTATAGACTGGAACAGTACATGAATGACAAAGATGCGTGGTGTTTAATCACGGTCTGCTTGTGTTTGTTGTTTAATCTTGTATCAATTTTATATGTTTGTAATTGTCAGAAAGGCATATTATAGACTGGATCAGTACATGAATGACAAAGATGCGTGGTGTTAATCACGGTCTGCTTGTGTTTGTTGTTTAATCTTGTATCAATTTATATGTTTGTAATTGTCAGAAAGGCATATTATAGACTGGATCAGTACATGAATGACAAAGATGCGTGGTGTTAATCACCTGCTTGTGTTTGTTGTTTAATCTTGTATCAATTTATATGTTTGTAATTGTCAGAAAGGCATATTATAGACTGGATCAGTACATGAATGACAAAGATGCGTGGTGTTAATCACGGTCTGCTTGTGTTTGTTGTTTAATCTTGTATCAATTTATATGTTTGTAATTGTCAGAAAGGCATATTATAGACTGGATCAGTACATGAATGACAAAGATGCGTGGTGTTAATCACGGTCTGCTTGTGTTTGTTGTTTAATCTTGTATCAGTTCAGTCGATTCCGTTAACAGAGCGACATAACGTTTGTGATACTCTCAATTGAATATTGATTTAAATATGTAAATAATTGATAAAAACTGTGCGTGACTCTATAAAGGTGTTCTCCATAATACTACGAACAAATTTTTACTATTAATCTATTTCAGAAAACCTATTAAAACTAATAAATTAAAACTTACCAAAAAATAAAAAAACTTCTCAGAGTGTAGGTACCTACACTTTTTTTGTTCTCTGCCGCGTATTATCGCCCGCAATTGGTGTTGTACGGTAATTATACAGTCTCTGCGCTGTTGCCGCGTTGCGCTGATACATAGGTGCATACGTATACATACAACTACATACAGGGTGTTTCTAAACCAGTGTGTTTTCGCACCGCATAAAGAAAAATGTCTGCACCTTTTACTAGATCCCAAATAACGCCTAGGTCACCACAGAGTGGGAGTAAACACGAAGAACCGCAAATGGACACCCACCTCTGCGTCCTAAGAAATCACATAAGCGAGGTAGAGAAAAGTGTCGAGGTGATGAATGAAGTATTAAGAGGAAAGGTTATAAATACTACAGTTAAGGCAAAGCTCGAAGATTTGTTGAAGGGATTAGGTGATACTGTTATTTCACTAGCGGAGGAAAACTACAAACTTAAAAACAAAGAACAACCAAATGCTACATTAAGCAATGAAATAAAAGACATCAAGTCATCGATAAAAGCATTAACAGAGAAATACACACTCGATGGCAGCAAACATCCAACCAAGAATACTCACAGTGTAAAATTTGCAATCACTATAGAGGCAAAAATTCAAGCTGACGCGGATAAGATAATATCCGATGTAAAAAATAAAATTAATCCCGCGGAAATCGGTGTAGCAGTAGATAGTATGAGGAAAACAAAAATTGGTAAAGTATTGATATTATGCCCCTCAATTAAGGATGCTAGCCTCCTGACGAGTGTATTAAATGAGAAGTTCAATGGGATCTACAGCGCTACGCAGTTGAAAAAGAGAAATCCGAAGCTAATTGTAGGAGGTGTTCTTAGTGATTATGATGAAAAGTGCTTCAATGTTGACATCTGTGCTCAAAATTCTACACTTCAGTGTCTCATTGACGCTGGTGAGAGGATTAATCTAGTTAAGGTAATAAAAAGAAAAAATGACAACAGAGCAGTTGAACTACTGGTGGAGGCCACCTCCAAAATAAGAAAGAAAATAATGGAAAGCTGCAAAATCAACCTAGGATATCAGCGTGTTGCGGTTAGGGACGCGAATCTGCTTGTACAATGTTACCACTGTTTAAGAGTGGGTCACTCTTCTTCGGATTGCATGAACAGGAGTAAGGAACCCATCTGCTCCCACTGCAGTGGTGATCATAAATTCAAGGATTGTCTGAATTTGAACCAGCCTCCCGTTTGCAGCAATTGCGTCTATGGAAACAACAAATACAAAAGAAAAAACAACTGCTCTCATAGTGCTATGGACAAAGAAACATGCTCGTACCTTGGTTTCATGCTAGAGAGAGCAAGACAAAATGTAGACTATTGACTAGACCAGTGCGTGTTAATCAGTGTCTCCGTCATAATTACTTTAAAATTTTATATTTTTTTTTCTGTTTTTGAGCCACGTGAGGCACCCTGTATCTGTAAAATAATATTTTGCGTCGAAAGTATATACGTATCTATGAATGTCCGTCCTGGGAGTCACAGTTTGTGTCGCTGTGTATCCGAGTTACTGTCACTACTTCTATCTGTATTTGACAGCCGATGTATGATTTTTTACTATGCTCAGGTGAATAACTATTGTGGCCCAATTGTGATAACTGATACATTTTTTGACATAAAACTTATACATTTTTCGACACATAGAACCTATTCATTTATGAAGTTTAATATTTTATTAGAATGTCATTATGAATTTCCAACGAATGGGTTCATCAAGTACGATAATATTCGTACGGTTCATCTTATGTACGCGCATCAAGAGGGTAGGATTGAATGCACCTCGTTGAGTAGATGCACTAAATTAAATAAGTATCTGTTTTCAACCAATAACAGTGAACCTTTCGGTGAGTTTACTCCACTTAATATGACAGTCTTTATACGACTTGTGTATCGATGTATCGACTATTTATGTACTTATGTGTCGACTAAATATTGTGATTATGATGTATATTCAGTGTGTTTTGTCTATATAATTATCACCTTTAGCCAAGTATTCTTTACTACTTATAATAGGAGCACTGTGATAAATCGATTTAATCAAAGAAATCTGATTTCCATTATTCACATTGCGTTGAACTGTTATCCTTCTGCGGGAGTATCTCTCCTTTCTTACTATCTAATTTATAATGTCAAAAAATATTTATTTTAAATGCCAAAATGTTAGATGATGACCTGTTATGGGATATTGATAGAAGTTTTAATGTAAAGGAGATCAAATGTAATACGATCAACGATTGTAATCATGAATTTAAATTAGAAAGTAACACGAATGGCGCACTCATAGTTTTACAACAGAATATAAGAAGTATGAGAAGGAATTTTGATCAATTTTTGGTACATTTAAACTTTCTGCTCGTTAAACCTGATGTTATAATATTGACTGAGGCTCACTTACGAAACGATAACTGTACATATAATATACCGAATTACCACTATTATTGCACAGAACATATAATAAACAAATGCAGTGGTGTAGTAGTATTTGTGACAAACAAATTTTCAGTTAATACTTTGGAATTGACTAATGTAAATGGAACGAATTGTCTGCTTATACAATTTGATATAGGTCAAAATAACTTCAATATATATGCCATATACCGGACACATGAATCAAACACATCAATTTTCTGTGAAAACCTTCATGATATTTTGTCGCAAAATAAATGTAAAAATGTCTTAGTGGCGGGAGATATTAATATTAACGTATCTCAAAACAATAAACATAGGGAAAGAGATGAATATATTGATACTCTTAGTTCTCTAAATTATAAACTTTGTACCACATTATATACGAGGGAGGTGGAAGGACAGACTTCCTCTTGTTTAGACCATTTCTGGACTAACACCTCTCTCAGTAAACTTTCTAACGTAAAAACATTAATATGGGAAAATAGTATTACTGACCACCACGCTACTATATATATACAAAGCCACTGTTCAAAAAATACAAACGACAGAAACAATATGCCAGTCATCAAGAAACGTATAGATTTTAATGTACTCAGGTCCACTCTTGCAAATGAAACCTGGAATACAGTCTATAACTCATGGAACGCCGACGAATGTGCACGAAATTTTCATGAAACACTCGACTCACACATCTCCCAAGCAAATTGTTTGGAGGGGGTAACTTCTAAGAAGTCCAAATATAGAATCATTAAACCTTGGATTACATCCGGCATGATTGTCTCGATAAGACACAAAGAAAAATTATATAAACTTATGAAAAGATTCCCTTATGACCATAGACTTAAACATAAATTTAATGGATATAAAAATTCTCTTACGGTACTAATAAAAAAATCAAAAAATTTGTATTACTCAAAAAAAATAACTCAATACAATAGTATGAATAACCCCAAAAAGGTATGGTGTACTATAAATGAATTTATAAATAAAAAACGTAGACGACTTGATATCCACGAAATTCTACAAAATGACATAATAAGGAACGCCCAGGAGTCTCCTGTGGAAGTTGCTAATATTTTTAACAATTATTTTGCGAAAGTAGGAGAGAAATTGGCGAATACAATCAGCTCACAACAGGGGAGTGTAACCAATGAAAATCAATTATTAGTAGAAACTAAACTTAGTAACTTTCAATGTATAAATGAGGAAGCAATAGTCAAAATCATTGGTGGTATGAAGGGTGGATCCTCTCCTGGTTTTGATTGTGTTACAGTGGAAATTCTCAAACAAAACTTAGAAAGTATAAAGTCACCATTAACCCATATAATCAACGTTAGCTTAAATAATGGTGTCTTTCCGGATATTTACAAAAATACTCATGTAGTTCCAATATTTAAATCAGGTGATCCAAGACAAGTAGGTAACTACAGACCCATCTCCCTGACCTCTAACATTGCAAAAATATATGAGAAAGTTGTAAAGATACAATTGACAAGTTTTCTAAATTCAAACAATATAATCCATAGTGGGCAATTTGGCTTTAGAGAGCATATGGGCACAGAAGACGCTCTGGCTAGAGTGTCTTCTGATATTTATAAAATATTGGACTCGGGTAAGAAATGTCTGGGTATATTTGTGGATTTACGTAAGGCATTTGACAGTCTGAGCCACGCTAAGTTAGTAGAAAAAATTAAAGTCGTTGGGATACACGGAGCAGCGAAAAAATGGATCGAAAGCTATCTCCTGAATAGACGTCAGCGTGTAAAGATAGGGAACCACCTCAGCAACTGTGAAACCCCCACTTACGGAGTACCTCAGGGTACGGTTCTGGGACCAATACTTTTTATCCTATACGTAAACCAATTATTTGAGATTGGTCTTAAATCAGAGATACTTGCGTACGCTGATGACACCGTCCTACTTGTGGAAGGCAACTCCTGGTCTCAAGTGTCTGAAATAGCTAGCTCGGATATTTCTCTGTTAAAAAAGTGGTTTGGTTATAATTTACTATCCCTTAATGTGGACAAGACCGTCTTTGTCCCATTTGCCCATCAATATAAATCAATACCATCAGATATTAAAATAATTATACATAGCGACCAATGTTCGATCTGCTCAGCTGGTTCGTCTGACTTGTGTGGCGACTGTAGGATCCTCTCTAGAGCTGATCAAGTAAAATACCTGGGAGTGATTGTGGATTGTCTTGTTAAGTGGAGGGAACACGTAAGCTGTGTCACTGACCGTGTCAGAAAAATGTACTATATTTTCTATAATCTTCGTGACATATTAGATAAAAAAACAATAACTTCTGTTTACTACGCGTTGGTGCACTCAATCCTACGTTACGGAATTGTAGCATGGGGAGGAGCTTATGTAACCACCTTAAACCAATTGTATGTGGTCCAGAGGAGCATCTTGAAGATAATCCTCAGTAGACCACGCGACTATAGCACTAACCTGTTGTACAATGAATTGCCTGTTCCTCCGGTGCAGAGTATATACAGGAAGGTTGCTGTCTGTCAGATGGTCAAAGAACTAATTGCTAATATAGATAACGAACGATATATAACTCCAAGGCTACAAATCGAGGGTTGCTTAAGACTCCCGATGAGACGTACAAAGTTGGGTCAGAGCCACTATTCATTCCTAGGCGTAAAATGGTACAATGAGCTAGAAAGGAAACAAAAATTGAAACCTTCTGACTCACTGTTAGCTTTCAAGAAAAGGTTTAGATAGCTTTTCGTCTCATTGTGCCATATTAAATATTCTTGAATGATTGAGTGCATTGTATAGGCATTGTTGTGTATCGTTAACTGTACTATTTTTGTATGTGTATGTGTGTGTATGTGTATATATGTATGTGTGTGTGTGTGTATGTATGTGTGTGTATTTATATGTGTGTGTATGTATGTGTGTGTATGTATGTGTATGTATGTATGTGTGTGTGTATATATGTATATGTGTGTATATGTATATGTGTGTGTATATACATGTATATATGTATGTGTGTATTTTTTTTTTCTCTCTTCATATCAAATATATATATATTTTTTTTTTTTTTTTTTTCTCTTTTTTGTTGTTTTTGTGATTTTTGTGGTGTTATCTTCTGTACTCCTCCCCGAAGCACAAGGTTTTCTTATTTTCGGGGAGAATTCCTAATTGATGTTATTTTTTTTTCCTATTTTTTGTTTATACTGTTATTATTGTATTTGTTGTTTGTGTTTTTATTTTTAATAAATATATTATTATTATTATTATATTATTATTGTATCAATTTATATGTTTGTAATTGTCAGAAAGGCATATTATAGACTGGAACAGTACATGAATGACAAAGATGCGTGGTGTTAATCACGGTCTGCTTGTGTTTGTTGTTTAATCTTGTATCAATTTATATGTTTGTAATTGTCAGAAAGGCATATTATAGACTGGATCAGTACATGAATGACAAAGATGCGTGGTGTTAATCACGGTCTGCTTGTGTTTGTTGTTTAATCTTGTATCAATTTATATGTTTGTAATTGTCAGAAAGGCATATTATAGACTGGATCAGTACATGAATGACAAAGATGCGTGGTGTTAATCACGGTCTGCTTGTGTTTGTTGTTTAATCTTGTATCAATTTATATGTATGTTTGTAATTGTCAGAAAGGCATATTATAGACTGGATCAGTACATGAATGACAAAGATGCGTGGTGTTAATCACGGTCTGCTTGTGTTTGTTGTTTAATCTTGTATCAATTTATATGTTTGTAATTGTCAGAAAGGCATATTATAGACTGGATCAGTACATGAATGACAAAGATGCGTGGTGTTAATCACGGTCTGCTTGTGTTTGTTGTTTAATCTTGTATCAATTTATATGTTTGTAATTGTCAGAAAGGCATATTATAGACTGGATCAGTACATGAATGACAAAGATGCGTGGTGTTAATCACGGTCTGCTTGTGTTTGTTGTTTAATCTTGTATCAATTTATATGTTTGTAATTGTCAGAAAGGCATATTATAGACTGGATCAGTACATGAATGACAAAGATGCGTGGTGTTAATCACGGTCTGCTTGTGTTTGTTGTTTAATCTTGTATCAATTTATATGTTTGTAATTGTCAGAAAGGCATATTATAGACTGGATCAGTACATGAATGACAAAGATGCGTGGTGTTAATCACGGTCTGCTTGTGTTTGTTGTTTAATCTTGTATCAATTTATATGTTTGTAATTGTCAGAAAGGCATATTATAGACTGGATCAGTACATGAATGACAAAGATGCGTGGTGTTAATCACGGTCTGCTTGTGTTTGTTGTTTAATCTTGTATCAATTTATATGTTTGTAATTGTCAGAAAGGCATATTATAGACTGGATCAGTACATGAATGACAAAGATGCGTGGTGTTAATCACGGTCTGCTTGTGTTTGTTGTTTAATCTTGTATCAATTTATATGTTTGTAATTGTCAGAAAGGCATATTATAGACTGGATCAGTACATGAATGACAAAGATGCGTGGTGTTAATCACGGTCTGCTTGTGTTTGTTGTTTAATCTTGTATCAATTTATATGTTTGTAATTGTCAGAAAGGCATATTATAGACTGGATCAGTACATGAATGACAAAGATGCGTGGTGTTAATCACGGTCTGCTTGTGTTTGTTGTTTAATCTTGTATCAATTTATATGTTTGTAATTGTCAGAAAGGCATATTATAGACTGGATCAGTACATGAATGACAAAGATGCGTGGTGTTAATCACGGTCTGCTTGTGTTTGTTGTTTAATCTTGTATCAATTTATATGTTTGTAATTGTCAGAAAGGCATATTATAGACTGGATCAGTACATGAATGACAAAGATGCGTGGTGTTAATCACGGTCTGCTTGTGTTTGTTGTTTAATCTTGTATCAATTTATATGTTTGTAATTGTCAGAAAGGCATATTATAGACTGGAACAGTACATGAATGACAAAGATGCGTGGTGTTAATCACGGTCTGCTTGTGTTTGTTGTTTAATCTTGTATCAATTTATATGTTTGTAATTGTCAGAAAGGCATATTATAGACTGGATCAGTACATGAATGACAAAGATGCGTGGTGTTAATCACGGTCTGCTTGTGTTTGTTGTTTAATCTTGTATCAATTTATATGTTTGTAATTGTCAGAAAGGCATATTATAGACTGGATCAGTACATGAATGACAAAGATGCGTGGTGTTAATCACGGTCTGCTTGTGTTTGTTGTTTAATCTTGTATCAATTTATATGTTTGTAATTGTCAGAAAGGCATATTATAGACTGGATCAGTACATGAATGACAAAGATGCGTGGTGTTAATCACGGTCTGCTTGTGTTTGTTGTTTAATCTTGTATCAATTTATATGTTTGTAATTGTCAGAAAGGCATATTATAGACTGGATCAGTACATGAATGACAAAGATGCGTGGTGTTAATCACGGTCTGCTTGTGTTTGTTGTTTAATCTTGTATCAATTTATATGTTTGTAATTGTCAGAAAGGCATATTATAGACTGGATCAGTACATGAATGACAAAGATGCGTGGTGTTAATCACGGTCTGCTTGTGTTTGTTGTTTAATCTTGTATAAATTTATATGTTTGTAATTGTCAGAAAGGCATATTATAGACTGGATCAGTACATGAATGACAAAGATGCGTGGTGTTAATCACGGTCTGCTTGTGTTTGTTGTTTAATCTTGTATAAATTTATATGTTTGTAATTGTCAGAAAGGCATATTATAGACTGGATCAGTACATGAATGACAAAGATGCGTGGTGTTAATCACGGTCTGCTTGTGTTTGTTGTTTAATCTTGTATCAATTTATATGTTTGTAATTGTCAGAAAGGCATATTATAGACTGGAACAGTACATGAATGACAAAGATGCGTGGTGTTAATCACGGTCTGCTTGTGTTTGTTGTTTAATCTTGTATCAATTTATATGTTTGTAATTGTCAGAAAGGCATATTATAGACTGGATCAGTACATGAATGACAAAGATGCGTGGTGTTAATCACGGTCTGCTTGTGTTTGTTGTTTAATCTTGTATCAATTTATATGTTTGTAATTGTCAGAAAGGCATATTATAGACTGGATCAGTACATGAATGACAAAGATGCGTGGTGTTAATCACGGTCTGCTTGTGTTTGTTGTTTAATCTTGTATCAATTTATATGTTTGTAATTGTCAGAAAGGCATATTATAGACTGGATCAGTACATGAATGACAAAGATGCGTGGTGTTAATCACGGTCTGCTTGTGTTTGTTGTTTAATCTTGTATCAATTTATATGTTTGTAATTGTCAGAAAGGCATATTATAGACTGGATCAGTACATGAATGACAAAGATGCGTGGTGTTAATCACGGTCTGCTTGTGTTTGTTGTTTAATCTTGTATCAATTTATATGTTTGTAATTGTCAGAAAGGCATATTATAGACTGGATCAGTACATGAATGACAAAGATGCGTGGTGTTAATCACGGTCTGCTTGTGTTTGTTGTTTAATCTTGTATCAATTTATATGTTTGTAATTGTCAGAAAGGCATATTATAGACTGGATCAGTACATGAATGACAAAGATGCGTGGTGTTAATCACGGTCTGCTTGTGTTTGTTGTTTAATCTTGTATCAATTTATATGTTTGTAATTGTCAGAAAGGCATATTATAGACTGGATCAGTACATGAATGACAAAGATGCGTGGTGTTAATCACGGTCTGCTTGTGTTTGTTGTTTAATCTTGTATCAATTTATATGTTTGTAATTGTCAGAAAGGCATATTATAGACTGGATCAGTACATGAATGACAAAGATGCGTGGTGTTAATCACGGTCTGCTTGTGTTTGTTGTTTAATCTTGTATCAATTTATATGTTTGTAATTGTCAGAAAGGCATATTATAGACTGGATCAGTACATGAATGACAAAGATGCGTGGTGTTAATCACGGTCTGCTTGTGTTTGTTGTTTAATCTTGTATCAATTTATATGTTTGTAATTGTCAGAAAGGCATATTATAGACTGGATCAGTACATGAATGACAAAGATGCGTGGTGTTAATCACGGTCTGCTTGTGTTTGTTGTTTAATCTTGTATCAATTTATATGTTTGTAATTGTCAGAAAGGCATATTATAGACTGGAACAGTACATGAATGACAAAGATGCGTGGTGTTAATCACGGTCTGCTTGTGTTTGTTGTTTAATCTTGTATCAATTTATATGTTTGTAATTGTCAGAAAGGCATATTATAGACTGGATCAGTACATGAATGACAAAGATGCGTGGTGTTAATCACGGTCTGCTTGTGTTTGTTGTTTAATCTTGTATCAATTTATATGTTTGTAATTGTCAGAAAGGCATATTATAGACTGGATCAGTACATGAATGACAAAGATGCGTGGTGTTAATCACGGTCTGCTTGTGTTTGTTGTTTAATCTTGTATCAATTTATATGTTTGTAATTGTCAGAAAGGCATATTATAGACTGGATCAGTACATGAATGACAAAGATGCGTGGTGTTAATCACGGTCTGCTTGTGTTTGTTGTTTAATCTTGTATCAATTTATATGTTTGTAATTGTCAGAAAGGCATATTATAGACTGGATCAGTACATGAATGACAAAGATGCGTGGTGTTAATCACGGTCTGCTTGTGTTTGATGTTTAATCTTGTATCAATTTATATGTTTGTAATTGTCAGAAAGGCATATTATAGACTGGATCAGTACATGAATGACAAAGATGCGTGGTGTTAATCACGGTCTGCTTGTGTTTGTTGTTTAATCTTGTATCAATTTATATGTTTGTAATTGTCAGAAAGGCATATTATAGACTGGATCAGTACATGAATGACAAAGATGCGTGGTGTTAATCACGGTCTGCTTGTGTTTGTTGTTTAATCTTGTATCAATTTATATGTTTGTAATTGTCAGAAAGGCATATTATAGACTGGATCAGTACATGAATGACAAAGATGCGTGGTGTTAATCACGGTCTGCTTGTGTTTGTTGTTTAATCTTGTATCAATTTATATGTTTGTAATTGTCAGAAAGGCATATTATAGACTGGAACAGTACATGAATGACAAAGATGCGTGGTGTTAATCACGGTCTGCTTGTGTTTGTTGTTTAATCTTGTATCAATTTATATGTTTGTAATTGTCAGAAAGGCATATTATAGACTGGATCAATACATGAATGACAAAGATGCGTGGTGTTAATCACGGTCTGCTTGTGTTTGTTGTTTAATCTTGTATCAATTTATATGTTTGTAATTGTCAGAAAGGCATATTATAGACTGGATCAGTACATGAATGACAAAGATGCGTGGTGTTAATCACGGTCTGCTTGTGTTTGTTGTTTAATCTTGTATCAATTTATATGTTTGTAATTGTCAGAAAGGCATATTATAGACTGGATCAGTACATGAATGACAAAGATGCGTGGTGTTAATCACGGTCTGCTTGTGTTTGTTGTTTAATCTTGTATCAATTTATATGTTTGTAATTGTCAGAAAGGCATATTATAGACTGGATCAGTACATGAATGACAAAGATGCGTGGTGTTAATCACGGTCTGCTTGTGTTTGTTGTTTAATCTTGTATCAATTTATATGTTTGTAATTGTCAGAAAGGCATATTATAGACTGGAACAGTACATGAATGACAAAGATGCGTGGTGTTAATCACGGTCTGCTTGTATTTGTTGTTTAATCTTGTATCAATTTATATGTTTGTAATTGTCAGAAAGGCATATTATAGACTGGAACAGTACATGAATGACAAAGATGCGTGGTGTTAATCACGGTCTGCTTGTGTTTGTTGTTTAATCTTGTATCAATTTATATGTTTGTAATTGTCAGAAAGGCATATTATAGACTGGATCAGTACATGAATGACAAAGATGCGTGGTGTTAATCACGGTCTGCTTGTGTTTGTTGTTTAATCTTGTATCAATTTATATGTTTGTAATTGTCAGAAAGGCATATTATAGACTGGAACAGTACATGAATGACAAAGATGCGTGGTGTTAATCACGGTCTGCTTGTGTTTGTTGTTTAATCTTGTATCAATTTATATGTTTGTAATTGTCAGAAAGGCATATTATAGACTGGATCAGTACATGAATGACAAAGATGCGTGGTGTTAATCACGGTCTGCTTGTGTTTGTTGTTTAATCTTGTATCAATTTATATGTTTGTAATTGTCAGAAAGGCATATTATAGACTGGATCAGTACATGAATGACAAAGATGCGTGGTGTTAATCACGGTCTGCTTGTGTTTGTTGTTTAATCTTGTATCAATTTATATGTTTGTAATTGTCAGAAAGGCATATTATAGACTGGATCAGTACATGAATGACAAAGATGCGTGGTGTTAATCACGGTCTGCTTGTGTTTGTTGTTTAATCTTGTATCAATTTATATGTTTGTAATTGTCAGAAAGGCATATTATAGACTGGATCAGTACATGAATGACAAAGATGCGTGGTGTTAATCACGGTCTGCTTGTGTTTGTTGTTTAATCTTGTATCAATTTATATGTTTGTAATTGTCAGAAAGGCATATTATAGACTGGATCAGTACATGAATGACAAAGATGCGTGGTGTTAATCACGGTCTGCTTGTGTTTGTTGTTTAATCTTGTATCAATTTATATGTTTGTAATTGTCAGAAAGGCATATTATAGACTGGATCAGTACATGAATGACAAAGATGCGTGGTGTTAATCACGGTCTGCTTGTGTTTGTTGTTTAATCTTGTATCAATTTATATGTTTGTAATTGTCAGAAAGGCATATTATAGACTGGATCAGTACATGAATGACAAAGATGCGTGGTGTTAATCACGGTCTGCTTGTGTTTGTTGTTTAATCTTGTATCAATTTATATGTTTGTAATTGTCAGAAAGGCATATTATAGACTGGATCAGTACATGAATGACAAAGATGCGTGGTGTTAATCACGGTCTGCTTGTGTTTGTTGTTTAATCTTGTATCAATTTATATGTTTGTAATTGTCAGAAAGGCATATTATAGACTGGATCAGTACATGAATGACAAAGATGCGTGGTGTTAATCACGGTCTGCTTGTGTTTGTTGTTTAATCTTGTATCAATTTATATGTATGTTTGTAATTGTCAGAAAGGCATATTATAGACTGGATCAGTACATGAATGACAAAGATGCGTGGTGTTAATCACGGTCTGCTTGTGTTTGTTGTTTAATCTTGTATCAATTTATTTGTTTGTTTGTAATTGTTTTTTTATTTATATACTTTCTGACTTTCAACATGTGTGCAAACTGCATTTACGTTGAAAAAAAAAAGATTTGATTTTGATTTGATTTGATTTGATTGGAGAAGACTGGCGGTCGACAGGGAGGGATGGAGACAATTTCTGGAGGAGGCCAGGGTCCGTAGCGGACTGTAGTGTCAATGATGATGATGATGATTGGATATTTTTTAATCATTCTAAATTTATCATAACAAATGAACAGTTCAAAATTATGAAAACGATTTTCTTGATACGTTGACATATTTCTTCACATTTACCTTCTCGAGCAACGCCGGGTATAAAAAACTAGTATGAATTAATATTTATTTTAAATAAATAAGATAAACTGTATAATAATTACCTTGAACAATCTGAAACAGAATTGATAATTTAACGAACAACCAAAATAAAATCATTTTAAATTAAACAAATCGATAAAGTAGACGAACGACTCAAATTAAAATCAGCCACTGAAACATATGAAAATATCATTAAATAATATAACTGTCTCCTGAAAATATATTATCAATTTATATTATCTCATGGCATGAAAATATTCAGGGGTATTCAATTATTCAGGATTTGTTATTTTATTTTTAATTAAAATACTGTACATCCCCATCATATTTGTATTTCAATTAGAAAAAAAAATAAAAAATTTGAATAGTGATAACACTATTTTTTCGGTTGTACAGTAAAAAGACAGGCAAAAAAAATTCTGTCATAGTTTAGCAATAATGTTCACCTTCTTCTTTTATGTGCAATATCAGGTCGCTCGACGATGTCGTCACTACCGCGTAAGCATCTGCATCTGCTCCAGTTCAGAACTATTCGCCGACGTTTCTAATGCCAGTCTACAAGTATGTTTCTAATGCCAGTCTACAAGTTTGTTTCTAATGCCAGTCTACAAGTATGTTTCTAATGCCAGTCTACAAGTATGTTTCTAATGCCAGTCTACAAGTATGTTTCTAATGCCAGTCTACAAGTATGTTTCTAATGCCAGTCTACAAGTATGTTTCTAATGCCAGTCTACAAGTTTGTTTCTAATGCCAGTCTACAAGTTTGTTTCTAATGCCAGTCTACAAGTTTGTTTCTAATGCCAGTCTACAAGTATGTTTCTAATGCCAGTCTACAAGTATGTTTCTAATGCCAGTCTACAAGTATGTTTCTAATGCCAGTCTACAAGTATGTTTCTAATGCCAGTCTACAAGTATGTTTCTAATGCCAGTCTACAAGTATGTTTCTAATGCCAGTCTACAAGTATGTTTCTAATGCCAGTCTACAAGTTTGTTTCTAATGCCAGTCAACAAGTATGTTTCTAATGCCAGTCTACAAGTATGTTTCTAATGCCAGTCTACAAGTATGTTTCTAATGCCAGTCTACAAGTATGTTTCTAATGCCAGTCTACAAGTATGTTTCTAATGCCAGTCTACAAGTATGTTTCTAATGCCAGTCTACAAGTATGTTTCTAATGCCAGTCTACAAGTATGTTTCTAATGCCAGTCTACAAGTTTGTTTCTAATGCCAGTCTACAAGTTTGTTTCTAATGCCAGTCTACAAGTATGTTTCTAATGCCAGTCTACAAGTATGTTTCTAATGCCAGTCTACAAGTATGTTTCTAATGCCAGTCTACAAGTATGTTTCTAATGCCAGTCTACAAGTATGTTTCTAATGCCAGTCTACAAGTATGTTTCTAATGCCAGTCTACAAGTATGTTTCTAATGCCAGTCTACAAGTATGTTTCTAATGCCAGTCTACAAGTATGTTTCTAATGCCAGTCTACAAGTATGTTACTAATGCCAGTCTACAAGTTTATTTCGGAATTTATGTGTTTAACTGCCTATATTTCCATTTTTTTTAAAAATATCGAAATAAGCCGAAGCACTCCAACTAGAAAATTATATATTCTATAAAAAAATATGAACATTGTAGTAATCTCAAACTTTTTTAAGAATTTTTATAAAAATTGACTTTAGTGACGATATCGTTTCATACAATTTGTACACTACACAATATCTCACTCAATATTTTGCTATTTGGATAAACAGACTGTTCTGGGTAGGAAAAACAGACTGACCTCCATACTATCCTATCCTGACATATAAAACAAAATATCTTAAAATGTTTATTGTAAAATGTGTATTTGTATTATAAGTATTTATAGATTGGTAGGTACATATTCTTCAATTATTTATTTATTTATTTTATTTTTTATTTATTTATCTAATATTTATTTATTTTATGGTAAAAAAACACACAGGTAAAAAAATACAAACAAAAATAAAAATACATACCTTAAATAAACACACAACATAATTCAATGTTAAAGTATAATAAAGAAAAAAATATACTTACCTATATGTACATAGAAAACAATAAATCAAGAGAAAAAAAAATTTGAGAACATAAAGTGATAATAAAAATAAAAAATGTAAATAATTATGCATAGGTACTATCGCCATCGACAGTTGGATATCATGTGTTACATGCAACTAGTATAAGTTAATACAATCTTGTATCGTTTAACGTTGCAGTATGAATTATTACAATTATAAGAGTCACTAATATATTTAATTGAACATTCCTGTCTTGACAAAACAAACAAACAAACAAACATAAAATATTTATATTTAAAAAAATAAAATACATCGAACACGAAAAGTGATAATAATTATTTGATTTTAGCCACAATGTCGTGCGTATTGTTTTAACTGCATAATAAATCGTGTAGGTGTTTATTGAGTTTATATCTCATTATAATAATATAATGTAAATTGAGTTAAACTTTAAACAAAAATAATCTTAATGTTTTGATGTAAATGTTGAAAACTTAAACATAACTTATATAGGAATGGAACAACAACATTATTTATACAGGACCACAGGCAGCAAACTTGGTATAAGAGGCCATGACAGTACCATTAATTATTATATGTAAAATATTCCAACTTACATAGGAATGGAACAACAACATTATTTATACAGGACCACAGGCAGCAAACTTGGTATAAGAGGCCATGACAGTACCATTAATTATTATATGTAAAATATTCCAACTTACATAGGAATGGAACAACAACATTATTTATACAGGACCACAGGCAGCAAACTTGGTATAAGAGGCCATGACAGTACCATTAATTATTATATGTAAAATATTCCAACTTACATAGGAATGGAACAACAACATTATTTATACAGGACCACAGGCAGCAAACTTGGTATAAGAGGCCATGACAGTACCATTAATTATTATATGTAAAATATTCCAACTTACATAGGAATGGAACAACAACATTATTTATACAGGACCACAGGCAGCAAACTTGGTATAAGAGGCCATGACAGTACCATTAATTATTATATGTAAAATATTCCAACTTACATAGGAATGGAACAACAACATTATTTATACAGGACCACAGGCAGCAAACTTGGTATAAGAGGCCATGACAGTACCATTAATTATTATATGTAAAATATTCCAACTTACATAGGAATGGAACAACAACATTATTTATACAGGACCACAGGCAGCAAACTTGGTATAAGAGGCCATGACAGTACCATTAATTATTATATGTAAAATATTCCAACTTACATAGGAATGGAACAACAACATTATTTATACAGGACCACAGGCAGCAAACTTGGTATAAGAGGCCATGACAGTACCATTAATTATTATATGTAAAATATTCCAACTTACATAGGAATGGAACAACAACATTATTTATACAGGACCACAGGCAGCAAACTTGGTATAAGAGGCCATGACAGTACCATTAATTATTATATGTAAAATATTCCAACTTACATAGGAATGGAACAACAACATTATTTATACAGGACCACAGGCAGCAAACTTGGTATAAGAGGCCATGACAGTACCATTAATTATTATATGTAAAATATTCCAACTTACATAGGAATGGAACAACAACATTATTTATACAGGACCACAGGCAGCAAACTTGGTATAAGAGGCCATGACAGTACCATTAATTATTATATGTAAAATATTCCAACTTACATAGGAATGGAACAACAACATTATTTATACAGGACCACAGGCAGCAAACTTGGTATAAGAGGCCATGACAGTACCATTAATTATTATATGTAAAATATTCCAACTTACATAGGAATGGAACAACAACATTATTTATACAGGACCACAGGCAGCAAACTTGGTATAAGAGGCCATGACAGTACCATTAATTATTATATGTAAAATATTCCAACTTACATAGGAATGGAACAACAACATTATTTATACAGGACCACAGGCAGCAAACTTGGTATAAGAGGCCATGACAGTACCATTAATTATTATATGTAAAATATTCCAACTTACATAGGAATGGAACAACAACATTATTTATACAGGACCACAGGCAGCAAACTTGGTATAAGAGGCCATGACAGTACCATTAATTATTATATGTAAAATATTCCAACTTACATAGGAATGGAACAACAACATTATTTATACAGGACCACAGGCAGCAAACTTGGTATAAGAGGCCATGACAGTACCATTAATTATTATATGTAAAATATTCCAACTTACATAGGAATGGAACAACAACATTATTTATACAGGACCACAGGCAGCAAACTTGGTATAAGAGGCCATGACAGTACCATTAATTATTATATGTAAAATATTCCAACTTACATAGGAATGGAACAACAACATTATTTATACAGGACCACAGGCAGCAAACTTGGTATAAGAGGCCATGACAGTACCATTAATTATTATATGTAAAATATTCCAACTTACATAGGAATGGAACAACAACATTATTTATACAGGACCACAGGCAGCAAACTTGGTATAAGAGGCCATGACAGTACCATTAATTATTATATGTAAAATATTCCAACTTACATAGGAATGGAACAACAACATTATTTATACAGGACCACAGGCAGCAAACTTGGTATAAGAGGCCATGACAGTACCATTAATTATTATATGTAAAATATTCCAACTTACATAGGAATGGAACAACAACATTATTTATACAGGACCACAGGCAGCAAACTTGGTATAAGAGGCCATGACAGTACCATTAATTATTATATGTAAAATATTCCAACTTACATAGGAATGGAACAACAACATTATTTATACAGGACCACAGGCAGCAAACTTGGTATAAGAGGCCATGACAGTACCATTAATTATTATATGTAAAATATTCCAACTTACATAGGAATGGAACAACAACATTATTTATACAGGACCACAGGCAGCAAACTTGGTATAAGAGGCCATGACAGTACCATTAATTATTATATGTAAAATATTCCAACTTACATAGGAATGGAACAACAACATTATTTATACAGGACCACAGGCAGCAAACTTGGTATAAGAGGCCATGACAGTACCATTAATTATTATATGTAAAATATTCCAACTTACATAGGAATGGAACAACAACATTATTTATACAGGACCACAGGCAGCAAACTTGGTATAAGAGGCCATGACAGTACCATTAATTATTATATGTAAAATATTCCAACTTACATAGGAATGGAACAACAACATTATTTATACAGGACCACAGGCAGCAAACTTGGTATAAGAGGCCATGACAGTACCATTAATTATTATATGTAAAATATTCCAACTTACATAGGAATGGAACAACAACATTATTTATACAGGACCACAGGCAGCAAACTTGGTATAAGAGGCCATGACAGTACCATTAATTATTATATGTAAAATATTCCAACTTACATAGGAATGGAACAACAACATTATTTATACAGGACCACAGGCAGCAAACTTGGTATAAGAGGCCATGACAGTACCATTAATTATTATATGTAAAATATTCCAACTTACATAGGAATGGAACAACAACATTATTTATACAGGACCACAGGCAGCAAACTTGGTATAAGAGGCCATGACAGTACCATTAATTATTATATGTAAAATATTCCAACTTACATAGGAATGGAACAACAACATTATTTATACAGGACCACAGGCAGCAAACTTGGTATAAGAGGCCATGACAGTACCATTAATTATTATATGTAAAATATTCCAACTTACATAGGAATGGAACAACAACATTATTTATACAGGACCACAGGCAGCAAACTTGGTTTAAGAGGCCATGACAGTACCATTAATTCATTTATTCATACAAACATTGATTACATTACAATAATTATTGAATCTGCAATTACCCACTAGGTAAAAATCTGTGCCGGGGCCAATGTATGTAGGTATCTCGAGACAGTGACACTGTATTACCTACTTGATTATATGTACATACACACAATAATCAAACTGTCGATTCGTTCAAGAGAATTTATTTCTCTTAACATAGGTATCGACGTAGTTTCAAGCCAAGATACGCGAGATTGGTATGGTCAGGTCTTTACTGTTTTGTGTATTTTCAACTTAAACACCAACTTCGCAGCATATAATATGTTACATAATATCGATTAATTCAGAATTCGGATTAGAACATTTAGTGTGTCTGTGTATGTGTGTGTCCACAACTTTGAAGTCAAAAAACACCAACATAGAGGCTTCGCAGCATATATGTTCATATATATAGATTTGTGTGTCTCTTATAATTTTGATCCGCTTAATGCACAGAGCTCAAATTTTAGAAAATATTGCCCTACATAACTTTTATACTCAGAAGTTTCAATTTTTAATTCAATCAGGGATTATAAACATTTGAATTTTTATTTACTTTTTTCATTTAACTCAAAAACCATAAAAGCTAGAACGCTCACAATTTGTATGAATATATACAATAATATCCCAAAACACTTTTTATGTATTGGTTTCAGGGTTTCTCAAACTTTTTTATTACCAAGAAAAATATTCTTTCTACAAATTTGTGTTTTACTGTCAATATTTCCATTTTTTGTAAACGTCGAAACACCCTAACTAGTTAATATATTTTTGTAAACGTCGAAACACCCTAACTAGTTAATATATTTTTGTAAACGTCGAAACACCCTAACTAGTTAATATATTTTTGTAAACGTCGAAACACCCTAACTAGTTAATATATTTTTGTAAACGTCGAAACACCCTAACTAGTTAATATATTTTTGTAAACGTCGAAACACCCTAACTAGTTAATATATTTTTGTAAACGTCGAAACACCCTAACTAGTTAATATATTTTTGTAAACGTCGAAACACCCTAACTAGTTAATATATTTTTGTAAACGTCGAAACACCCTAACTAGTTAATATATTTTTGTAAACGTCGAAACACCCTAACTAGTTAATATATTTTTGTAAACGTCGAAACACCCTAACTAGTTAATATATTTTTGTAAACGTCGAAACACCCTAACTAGTTAATATATTTTTGTAAACGTCGAAACACCCTAACTAGTTAATATATTTTTGTAAACGTCGAAACACCCTAACTAGTTAATATATTTTTGTAAACGTCGAAACACCCTAACTAGTTAATATATTTTTGTAAACGTCGAAACACCCTAACTAGTTAATATATTTTTGTAAACGTCGAAACACCCTAACTAGTTAATATATTTTTGTAAACGTCGAAACACCCTAACTAGTTAATATATTTTTGTAAACGTCGAAACACCCTAACTAGTTAATATATTTTTGTAAACGTCGAAACACCCTAACTAGTTAATATATTTTTGTAAACGTCGAAACACCCTAACTAGTTAATATATTTTTGTAAACGTCGAAACACCCTAACTAGTTAATATATTTTTGTAAACGTCGAAACACCCTAACTAGTTAATATATTTTTGTAAACGTCGAAACACCCTAACTAGTTAATATATTTTTGCATATTATAAAGTTTATACATTATAATATCTCAAACTTTTTCGAAATTATTTTTTTTTGTAAAAATTGAATTCATCAATTTTGTATGGTAGTATATTTTTGTTTATGTATGGATACTCGATATGTCTTCTAGCCCATTTAGAAACAAGATTGTGAGACGACAGAAACACAAGCCGTAATAACCTGGTAAAATTTTGCGAAAAATCAGGTTAAAGGGCATAAAAGGGCGTGTGTATATGTATATTTATGTATTTGTGAATATTTATGTATATATGTGTATATTTATGTATATTTTTTTGTATTTATTTTGCATATAAATAAAGTAGACCTTGTATAGATAATAAAATATTATACATAAGCAATAGGATCATGCTGAAAATCAGCTGCTGGGGGGCTTGTCTTCCTGCAACCTGCAACATAGCTGAGCATGGTCCTTTTGAGCCAGAAATGTTGTTTTTCTGTATATTTCTTTTTATATTATGTCTGTGTTTTTGTATGCAAACTCCATTTTTGTCTCAATAAATGTTTATTTATTTATTTATTTTATATTACGTTAAATCTAGTGCCTAATATATTTATGGTCGTATTATTTAAGAATAATGTAAGAAAAAGATGAGGTCCCGTAAGCAGTATTCTCACAGTACGGGACATTACCTTTTTCTTATATTGTTCTCAAATAACTCTTGTAATACGACCCTTAGGGCATTACGATACTAGTTTAATCCAATTTTAAGTCAGTTTCGGACATACTAAAAACTGGTTAATTATCAGCTTTAACACGCATTGCAAATAGTAAGTAAAACTGTATGAAATTAGAAGTTAGTAAGTTGGTTTTATTATTTTTCGGTGAAAGACTTTAGTGTTAATTGTATCTTTATTAAGTCATTTTTGTGCTTTTGTACCATCCATCTAATTACAATGAAACTTGGAGATTTGTTCAGTAAACACCCGGGAAGACATCAGAAAAAAATTATCTTTTCCTTTTTTACATATTTCAGTAACAGTAAGGGCATTATTTACAAACGGGCAAATTTATAAGTACAAATTACACACGAGTAAAAATTATAATGAAATTATATAAAACTCTGCATTTTTCACTATAAACAGAATGCGCACTGGTAAACGCAACCACTTCCATATGCTAGATTTTCCTTTTTATACCTACATATATTCAATAAAGAAGTTAATATAAAAAACCAGCCAGTAAAAAGAATTGAAAACGATGCTATCTCTCGGAATATAATAATAAAATTATAACTAGGATATTAAAGATAAAAAAACAATTGTTACATTGAAATCCCCTGACATTGCAAAGTTTGTGTTTCGGTAAAATTATTTTTACGATTTTTTAATTGACCGGAGTGTCTGTCGCGGATTTTATTCCATTTGGACAATCAAATTGATACTAAACCTCCAAACATACATACCATCAAGCTGTTTACATATTCTGGGTCGGAAAAAAGGACTGACCTCCACACTACCCTACCTAGACATAGGTACCTACATGTTTTGTATAGAAAACAAAATATCTCAAAATTTTCAAGAATTAGAATTTTAGGGTTAATATTTAGGTATGTATTATTCAACCATATATACTATCGCCATCGACATATGTGACATGCAACAAGTAGATATAACAAAATAATTAGATGGGTCGGTGGCAGAGCGGTTAGCGCTTTGGGTTAGTAATCCAGTAGTCGCGAGTTCGAATCCTGCCTCAACCGATATCGTTCGCCTTTAGCACAAGCATTTATGCTTATTTTAGGGAACGTAGGAAGATGTATATGTACTTGTTTAACAAGGACATATTCATTTTTTTATAAAAAAATTTGGGAAAACAGAGTAGACATGGAAAGAGTTATTGATATTACGATCATGTGAGTGACCTAAACCTTCTGAAAGAGTTATTGACATTATGAGTAGGTATTTGAGTGATATTCTGTAATAAGGGAAATGTAAATGTACGAGTAAATTTGAACAACAAACAAACATGCAAAAGACCTGTGTTCTTCTAAATATCATTCCTGATAACACACAACATCAATTTGGTTATTTCTGTCGTTAACATAGTATTTTCTTTTTTGTTTCAGGTAAGTGGTCGATCTGTGGTCAGTCTTAACACTTCAAGAGGTATCAAGTCTCCCTATGAAAATTAATCATCGTGAAAAATATCTACACAAACTTTGGTAGAAATAAAAAAAAATTACTAGATATTTAAATATTTATAAAAAAATATGGTCGATATTTACTTTCCTAAACACTAGAAATTATATTTCTTTAATAAGTTCTGTAACCGATTAGATGGGTGGTGGCAGAGCGGTTAGCGCATTGAGTTAGTAATCCAGCAGGCTAAGTTTGTAAGTAGATCTCGACCGATAAATGTCGAGATTAACTGTCAAAATATCGACTAGTCGATTACACTAACATAGATTATCGTATAGATTACACTAACTAGTGTCAGGTCGATGCGGAATAATGTTATGAATATTGTGTATTAATTAATTATTCTGTTGTTTTTCTTTTTAATTGTTGTTTAATACGAGTTTTATTTTTAACTTTTATTTTATAATGGCCTAGAGGCCGTATATGTACTTAAATAAATAAATAAATAAATTTTGACAGTTTTGGTAGTCACTAAGCAGATAACGCGTCGAATCGTTCTCGCCCACTTATTTGACGGCGAGATTGGGTCGACATCGAGTCGAGAGACGAGACCTAACGCCGCCATGTTGAATTAAATGTCATTTTTTACGCGAACAATGCCGAATTTCATATTTATTTTGAGAATAATTATATAAACGGGTTAAACGACGCCGTTTAAGAGATTCTTCAAACCCTTTAAATATTTCGCGTAATTTATTTATTGCTAATTACCGCGTAACAAAAGTTTTATATGGTTATATATTTATTGGAAATATGCGTCCGTACTTAGATTATAACATTATAATTCTATGCGTCCGTAAATGTTTTCCGTAAATACAGATTTGAAATAATTTTTCATTTTGAGAAAGTATTCTTGTAAGCTATTTTATCACATATGTATTTTAACACTTAACAAAAGAAAATTCGGCGTAGTTTGTAGTAAAAAAATAACAAGCTGCTGTCATCACACTTGATAAATTAATCGAAATATAATTAAAAATATTTTTTAAAATTACTCTCAAAAAATTCAATAAACACAAAAGAAGTTAATTTAATCGTATTATAACTTGCTTTCGTGCTTTAAAATATGACCATATTATATTTATTTAACAAATTTATGTAAACAAATTTGACATTTATTCAAATCATGGGGAAAATATTGTGTATTGCCATAAATGATAATTCAAAAATGTACCGCAAGCCAGCCTAACGGCGACAAATACTAATAAGTGCATTTACGAACTCGACAGCGCTTAGTGACTACGAATTGTCATCACGGGCGTAAACATGGCGAGAAGAGCGGCGATACGTTGTCGGATCTCGACATTTTTACTGACTTGGCCTGCAGTGGTCGTGAGTTAGAATCCTGCCACGACCGATTTCGTTCACCTATATAATGAGGATTTACATTATTATTATTATTTGTTTATAGGCAGGCAGCCAAAGTTGATGTGCCTATATCCATTGTCGAATTTTATTATTTGGTTGTAACTATTTTGCTGTGTTCAAAAAAAAATCCAATCTTTTCTTGAAAATATTAACATTTTCAGCATCCAAAACATGTTGAGGCAGTTTATTCCAAGTATTCACCACTCTATTTGAAAGAAAATGCTTTCGAGGATTTGTCAAGAACCTACTTTTCAAAATTTTTAAGCTATGGCCACGCAAATTAGTGTTATGACTATATTGAAAGAGATTGTTCATGTTTACACAGTCATAATGGCCTGATAATATTTTGAATGTTTCAATAAGATCTCCACGTTCTCTTCGGTTTTCTAGTGTCTTTCCTCATATGTTAAGTTGCAAAGTGTCTTGGAAATTTTTGACATGCACTTGTTTAAAAAAAATGGCAAATCAATGATATCAGAATAGACACATATATTTAAAAAAACAAACAATGATAGCTGAAAAATCTCTTCGGCAGAAGAAGGAGAATTGGGAGACCAAAATGATGTAACATAAGATGACTCGAATGTGTGGAGAAAGATCTGCCTGTACTAGAATTTAGAATACACCACAATTCACTTTATCAACATAAGATGATTCGAATGTGTGGAGAGAGATCTGCCTGTACTAGAACTTTTTGAACATAAAAAAATAATCACCTTCCTATCCCAATATCCTTTCCCATCTCCTAGTCATTCTTTCTCTTCTGTTGTGTTGAATATAACTAACATTGGATATACATAATTGGATGGCAGGCCTAACTGTACATTATACCACTTTAATATAGGTTTATTTTATAATGAATGTAGCCTGTTAATTTGCGTTTACCCCCAATAAAATAAAATAAAAATAAATAGTGTTAAAAAATAATATGTTGTGAAATATAATTTATTTGAAAATGTGATCAAATATAAACGAATACGTAATTATTCAATTGCATTGGGTTATGTTGCATACAATAGTTTGTTGTTACATATTATAATGAAACAATTAGGTACATATTATAGTGAATGAGTGTTGACTAACTAAATATGTTTTTTCTTTCAAAAATATTATTCATTCATTCATTCATACCATCACGGCATATCCCACAATGTGAGGTAACCAGCGAAAGGTGTGCGGGTGTGCATTGCCTTATAAAAGAGCAATGAGGTTCACCACCCATTCTGAATATAGTGCCTTTTTAGGTGAGACGAGAGTACGAGACTGGTGTGTGGGTATACACAGATATGTTGTGCTCCCTTTTATAAAAATATTATTGTAAACGAATATAGTATCTGCTGCTGATTTGTGTCCATTTTTTTATGTAACTTTATGGTTTATTTTGAGTATCTAAATATTATACCTACCATACCATACCATCAAGCCATTTCCCTATATGGAGAAGTCAGAGTACAAATTAATATCTTTTTTATGTTTAATTGCTTCACATATTATTTAATTGACATTTTTTTGTTATGTTTTCTTTTTTTTAACGGCGCTGGCCGATTTACTAATGATATTAATAACAATTAAGCACTACAAATAATAACACTCAATTATTATTATTACCATTATACACTTCCTCAAAAGAATTAGCAGATCAATGCGTTAATTGTAAATTATTTAAAAGAGCAAAATAAAATGCAACAAACGCATCATCAAGCTTTCAATTGGGAATAGTTCACCCATCCAAATACTTAACATATCAAAGGATTAGGCTCTGAGGAGGTCTCTATACTACCTAACAACCCTACTGATTCCCGAATGTTAACGTTTAAAAAATCTTTAACGATTCTACATGTATTCATTATTACCGATTTTTGCATTTTATTATTAAGTTTTTCGATAAATTTATAATTTCTAAATTACGGATTAACGATTTTTGATATAATGCCAGTGGCTGAAATAATGAACGGTAATATTATTATTTAACGAGAATGCCAAAGTCTTTTAATTTCGTTACCTAAAGCGGTGTTCCTATTTTCAAATTTTTTCATCAAAAGTTTTTATAATATTACTAAGTGTATAATTGTTTTCTTTTCTATTATTGTTCTCACTAGGTATGTATATTTTAATGTACTTACCTATGTTTGTAAAAGGAAATTTATGCCTTTAATGAGTAAATAAATAAATAAACTTATTCATAATCAAAAAAATAGGAGAATAGCGGAACAAAGGTACACATCACACTATTATTGCGTTGCCTTTCTCATTGCATTCCATGTATTTTTCGGGTAGGTTTAGTTAGTCTTTAATAACAAAAGCGACTTGCGTGAGCGAGTTGCTTTATAAATTGAATGGAAATTGGTTGAAGGAAAAATGTTACCAACACCTTTGTCTTTTGAGGTTATGAATAAGTTTATTAGGTATTCGCATTTGATCACATTATATTTCACAACATATTATTTACGTAGTGAAGCGAACGCGACGACCTCTCAATTAGGTTACGTCCGCTTTTGGGAAAATCAGCGAAAGCAACTCTTTCGTTCAAATTAATCCCCCGCATTCAGAGTAACCCAGCTGACTCGGTCCGGTAGAAAACCGGCTATATAACGTCCCCAATAGACCGAAATATAAGCCGATTAACACAAAGACCGATCGCTTTCTGTCACTCTAATGACGTAGGAAATTTGAGTATATAACGTCTACACAGAGACGTTAGTTGCTTCTTTTCCCGACTAATAATTGCAGGCTTTCGTTAAAGCTACAGTGAAGTGCAAAGCGAGTTGGTCGTAGATGAACCCTTGCAGGTTCTCCAACTGCTATAGGCTCAACCACCACCGTCTGGTTACGAACCTGTCTCAAGGGAGAGTCAGCGTTCGTTCAAACACAGCACGGCTGGGAGCTAAATTATACGACTGATATTGTGGTCAGTTCAATTCAAATAACATTGGGCTTATTTCAACTATCGAAACCCAAAACCCGCGATTCTCTTTCAAACGTCCACCTAGGTATTTCTGGTAAATCTAAGGTATCAGTTATAAATGAAAGACAATATTCGTGTTCTTCCAGCCAATACTGGAAGATTGTTTACTGAAGACTACCGAAGACTGAAGACTCACAACGACTACTGAATACTAACTCCTTTCAGGGCAAACAATCCCTTTTATAAACATATGTCAACAATAACATGCCACGCAGTGGCGTATACAAATTATTATTTTTATTATTATTTAATTTTTATATGTTTCAAATTACTTTCGGATTCAAGTTATATCCTGATGAGACAATGAACATTCATAAGAACAACGTCTGCAGATCATGATTCTGTAATAAATTAGTTTGAAATCATGTGATAACCATTTCAAAGTACTACACATGGAAATATATAAACGTTATCTGTCACACGCTCAATCACATCCAAGATGTTGGAGCCGAGTAACCGTTTATTAAAACAGATTTTAAATGAAAATTATATATAAATGCTGTCCTGCCACATGACAAAAGCTCAACTCTGCTTTTGGATGTCACGTGACCAATCCTCACATTAGTGAGTGAGAATGTCATGTGAACATTTATTTCAAATATGAATGTGTCAATACCACAAAAACGCTGATCGGTATTGACAAAATTTTATGGTTGTAAATCATAATTTTTTTTTCTGATTACTTATTACAGACATTGAACTCACAAACACTCATCATCTCATACTTACTTACTTTACGTGTCCGGGTTAGATTCTGCCACTCCAGTAAGCCGCGACTTTCATCGCTTTGTCATTGGCCATAATCAGGTCCCTAGGTGTACAGCCTCCCCTCATCAGTGGACACATCAGTAGGTGGCTGTCATCCTGGGTTTCGCCACAATCACAACAAACATCATCATCTGCAGGCAGGTACCCCCACCTCTTGAGGTTCTTCTTGCATCGAGTGACACCAGCTCTCAGCCTATTGAGGGTAGTCCAAATAGAGTATGGGAGATGTTCGCCCAATCGTGCACCCTCTTGTAAGTCAGTCTGTGACGTCGCTCCAAAATCCAGCTTCCATAGCTCTTCTCTCCGTTGCTGTGAGGTCTCAACAGGGGAGGTAGTTTTGATAAAACTATTTCTAGACTTGAGACGCGACGTAACTGGCTGATGGTGATGCAGGGGGTGTCTTCGGTCGTGGAATTGTTTGTATCTCTCCGCATCTGCCGCAGTCCTTCGTCGTATGTAAGGTCATCTCATTAAACCAAGTAAGGTGATAATTATCATAGTACCTATAAATATATTTGCTTTAGGTACGAGACCAATTCCCTAAATAATATTTAATAATTAACAAATTACTAATTTATATTTTATTATACACCAATGCATATTCTAGAATGTTCACTTGTTGACAAACTAATATAATGACGCAATATTATGCAGGTGCTTCTGTTTACTTATCCAAAATCTCGATGTACCTATTTTTCAATTCATAACACACCTTGAAACTTGAATTAATGGCCCTTGAGATTTGAATTAATCAAATTTTATTCGCTATTTATGATATCATAATTATAAACTAAATGAAAAACTATTTTTTATCAAAATCCTACTATAAAAATTACAAAACTGAATTTACTCCATCAAAAAACGACAATTTAAATAAAAAAAAATAGCTTTAATATACATTAGTGGTCCTGATACACAAACATATCATAATTTTAAATCGAAAATACGATACTTTGAATATCTTCGTATCAAGTTTGAAATTCAATTTCGTAATATATACGCAGCACTTTAATCAACACGCGTGACGTCGTTTACGCGATGTTACTACTGTACCATGACCTATGTCAATGTCGTAGTATATGTTGCGCGCTAAACGTCATATGTCAAACTGACAGCTGTCACCGCGATGGTTTTTTACGATATAAATATTTAAAATTAAAATGTCTCGTACTCAAAAACAAAATAGACTAACTTAACCTAACATTTTCAAAACTTAAAATTTAAAAATGTTCCGACCTTGCGACGTCCGATACACGTAGTTTTATGATTTTTAACATTATTCTTTATTTTTTATGGTTATTCTGTTTAATGTCAAATTTGACAGCTCATCCAACTTTGCTAAAGTGACCTGCGGTTTACTGAAACGTCTATTGATCTCTGTGGGTGACTGATTGGTTGAGGAGTCAAGGGTCTGTGAGATGATTGCAGTAGGTACGGAACCTCAAGTTTTTCTTATAACATAATATAGATAACTTCATCTGATTTGAAGAATTGAGCCTAAATTAAACTCAACAATATTAAACTCAATAATTAAACTCAATAATATAATAGCCATGTTATGAGACTCCATTGTTTGAAAGCAATTTAAATGCGTAAAATCCCATACAAGAAAGACTCGTTATTTTTATGCGTATTTGTTCTCGGCTCAAGTAGGTACCTACCTATTGATATATTTCTGAGAACGGGATGAAAAAAGCGTTATAAATTGTTTGAATGTATTTTATATTGAGAATAATAAGTACATAATAATTGAAGGTCTGAATTTCAACATCTGATACAAGTGACCAAGGGAGGATAATCACAAGTACATTGCATACATTCTCCAGCCACGCGGACGATATCTCCAATTTCCATTGTCTCTTTACCAAAATAACACTTGGGAAGGTTCTGATCATTACAGTATATGCGTTCAACAGTTGTATTTGAGTTTGCTGAAACAAAATGGATTTATTTGTGTCAAGACCTTAGGTCAATTTATTTGATATCAATAAACTATATCTATAATTGAGTCTACTAAAATAGTTCAGTGATCAAATATGTTAAAAATGACTAGATATTTAGCAAACATTGATTTTGTAAGATGTTTTGATTGAAAGTATTTATAAATAATTTATCGATTAGATACTCACGACATAACCACGAAGTTGGGCAACATTGATGTTTGTTATATACTGGAGCACATCTATTTAATATATTTATCCAGCTATTGGTTTCTACGTTGCAGTTGGACTCACACCAAGGACCTGATAACGTACCGTTGTAGTTTGAAGTACAAACACAATCCTTGCATTGTGATGTGAATCTCTCGCCTTCTAAATATGTCTCGTTACCAACACGACACTTCGCCAGTTTCTTTATCTCGTTGGGATCTTAAAAATATCAAGGTTATGTTAAAAATGTCTAACCGAAAATTATACTCAGGTTGCTTAAAGTAAAATTTCCAATGCGCTACAATGCAAATTCAACTCTGGCGGTATACCTATACAAAATCAACTCTCTTGGTTAGCGTCCACATAGAGTTATTAAACAAAATTTAATCATAAGCTTATATACATAAAATGCGTACTATTAATATTTTTTTGATACAGTATTATTCTATAGCTGTAGGTATAGTCTTTCGATAAATAAGTCATTGAAAACATTTCATTTTTACAGTTTCTCCTCCAGAATAATATTTTGATTTGTAATATTTTTTTATACTATCTGATACTCCATCTTTATATTTTCCTCTACATCACAACAAATAAAAACGAAATAGGTACAAATTTATTGCACAATCGATGAATTCAAAACAAAAAAATGCCTCATAAATGTGTGAATATTGAAATATAGGTACTAATAACAATAGCCAAAAGATTTAAATTTATAATGTTCATTGTACAAATTCAAATAAAATGTTTAAAATTGTGTAGGTATTTGTACTTATACCCTTTAGCAGGTAGGTATATAAATAAAAAAATGTGTTATATTTGCACCTACTTATTCCCTTATGCAGGTAGGTATATAATTAAAATGTACAAAATTACTGAGGTATATAAATAAAATGTACAAACTTTGTTGTTATTCTACAGCGTGGCTTTATTCAAAGCAGGCACTGGTTGCGCCGCGCCGATAGAAAACTAAACCAATCTTCAACGCGTTTAATAAAAACACTTCGTCATAACCCAATCTCCTAGTTATGTGTTTATTTATCATATTTATATTCTATTTCAATAATATTGGTGACTTGTTCCTTAAAAAATATGCATCAGTAATTTTTTCAACAAAAACAATAATGGCGGTTTTTTGTACGTATTATGCTTCACTCTAGGATTTGGTGCGGTACCTAGTACGTATTATGCTTCGCTCTAGGATTTGGTGCGGTACCTAGTACGTATTATGCTTCGCTCTAGGATTTGGTGCGGCGCCTAGTACGTATTATGCTTCGCTCTAGGATTTGGTGCGGTACCTAGTACGTATTATGCTTCGCTCTAGGATTTGGTGCGGCACCTAGAACGTATTATGCTTCGCTCTAGGATTTGGTGCGGTACCTAGTACGTATTATGCTTCGCTCTAGGATTTGGTGCGGCACCTACAACGTATTATGCTTCGCTCTAGGATTTGTTGCGGTACTTAGTACGTATTATGCTTCGCTCTAGGATTTGGTGCGGCGCCTATTACGTACGTATGCTTAACTCTTGTATTTGTATTGCTCCGAACGGGCACTTGTACTTAAAGAGTGTTTAATAATTTATATGTAAATTAAAATTAATCTATATTATATGAGTGATCTATAAACATTTATATTTCAAGTCAGGTTTGTTCCTAAAATGCAAAGTCGACAAATATTGGGCCTTAGATAATTTTAATCACAAGTAAACCATTTAAGAGGCTATAGTAGGATATATAGTATATTTTGAAAATAATTTCCCTAGTACCCTCAAAAGATACGTTTATGAAACAAAGAACAGTTTGTATGTACATCTTCGTTAAATTGCATGAGTTTTTTGAAATTTGAATTTGTTTAATACTTTTCTTGTAAAATTATTTTAATTAAAAGTACAAGGTATATTTTAGTAGTTTAAGTAGATTTTTCCTTCAATCGATAATATGAATATCTATCGGGTGAGTTTTTTATTCTTGCTATTAAAAAAACTCTAAATTTTACCATTTTCGCACGATAAAATATCAGGTGATATACAATATTTTTACGTATTTCATACATTATAAGGTAATTTAGTGTGCATTTTTGCGTACATTCGTATAGCTACTCATGGTATACAAGGGCCTAAATGCACGCGGCAAAAATCACTAAAACGTTTTATTTTCTTTTTATTTATCTCATGTGATTGCCTTATTTATCTCATGTGATTGCCTTATTTATCTCATGTGATTGCCTTATTTATCTCATGTGATTGCCTTATTTATCTCATGTGATTGCCTTATTTATCTCATGTGATTGCCTTATTTATTGCATGTGATTGCCTTATTTATTTCATGTGATTGCCTTATTTATTGCATGTGATTGCCTTATTTATTTCATGTGATTGCCTTATTTATTGCATGTGATTGCCTTATTTATTTCATGTGATTGCCTTATTTATTTCATGTGATTGCCTTATTTATTGCATGTGATTGCCTTATTTATTGCATGTGATTGCCTTATTTATTTCATGTGATTGCCTTATTTATTGCATGTGATTGCCTTATTTATTTCATGTGATTGCCTTATTTATTGCATGTGATTGCCTTATTTATTTCATGTGATTGCCTTATTTATTGCATGTGATTGCCTTATTTATTTCATGTGATTGCCTTATTTATTTCATGTGATTGCCTTATTTATTTCATGTGATTGCCTTATTTATTTCATGTGATTGCCTTATTTATTTCATGTGATTGCCTTATTTATTTCATGTGATTGCCTTATTGCCAAGCTACCCACAAATTGTATTAATGTACCTACACAAACTTATCAATAAATAATTGCCACAAATACTGATTACCTATTGTCGACCGCCGCGCCGTGGCACAGTTGGTAAGCCTTTCGGTTACTGTGCGGGCGTCCTGGGTTCGATTCCCAGCAGAGGAGAAATTCATTAAAATTTATTTCTCACGCAAATATTGCTTCTCTGGGCTGGAAACACTGGTTGGTGGGAAGAAACGCAATACGGCAATAAACTCGCCACTTGCGCAGGGTGCAAGGAAGTGTTCATTACACAGAATAGGGAATCTATAGAAGTATTTTAACAATATCGTCTGCGTAGCCACTGATCGTCCAAGTTGGTCATTTGCGGCTCAATATCAGGACCGCAGTGGGCGAAATATATTTATATTTTTTATTTATATTTATGACATTACGTTTTTGGGAAAAAAATCTTCAAAATTAATTTGTATGTAATCAAATATATGTATGTAAATATCTTAGATTAGTTGTGTCTCACATACCTATGTACATAATATATGTAAGTGCAATATTTTATAAAAAATGTTTTATTTATTTTTATTGACAAACTTGTTTTAACATCTCAATAGAGACGAAGTTGAGATATTGTAGAAGAACCAGGAACTCGAGGCACCTACAGGGCTTACGACCTGTCATAGGCTGGTTTACGTGATCACATTATGCGCTTGCAACGTTCACAAATTATGCCTTCTTATTGAGTTCCGTTATCAATGTTATTTTTTGAAAGTTCTATATATTTGATTAGTGTGTAACAATTCACTTGAAAATAAGGAACTATACTATTGCCATCTATGGAGTAACGGTAAAGCCATTTTCGTAACGCCATCTTTTGAGAAATTAGTTTATGATTATTATCTGAATTGTGACCTTAAGATTTTTTTTATTTACAATAAATTATCTGACTTCTTATTAAAAGTTTATTAGAAATTTCAAATAATATTGAAGGTGTTTCGGCCCTGAACATTTTAAGGGTGTGCCTACCCCCACATTGTACCCCATTCCTCAATCAAGTGTGCCTACCCCCACATTGTACCCCATTCCTCAATCAAGTGTGCCTACCCCCACATTGTACCCCATTCCTCAATCAAGTGTGCCTACCCCCACATTGTACCCCATTCCTCAATCAAGTGTGCCTACCCCCTCATTGTACCCCATTCCTCAATCAAGTGTGCCTACCCCCACATTGTACCCCATTCCTCAGCCCAAGTGGCTTCAATGTTTGGATGCTTTTAACATGTGTTTAACAGATATGCTACTTCTATAGATTTACTCTTCTGTGGTTCATTATTATTATTATTATCTACTATTTAAAATAGAGATCTCACCACAAACTGCTTTTGTCATACAACAGTTCCAGATCCCCAACCGATATTGCTTTACACAATTATCTGGAGGTGGGTTCATTGTCTCCTCACAATCCTTAAGGATATTGTCATAACACTTGATGCTAACCCTGCAAAATAAATACAACAAATAATTGAGGGCGCTGTTATCGTCCATATGGTAGGTATCACTATGCGCTAAAATAGGAAAAATGTCGTAAGCATCATTATTTACATATTTTTTTATAATTTTTTTTTTCGTTTTTTTAACATCTTTGTTCTTCATCTTCAGCCTATTATCGTCCTCTCCTTAACGAAGGTCTCCTCCAATTGACTCTACGTCGTCCTGTCCTGTGCAGTTTGCATTCAGGTCGTGCCAGCATATCGTTGTATATCATATTATGTCATCCAGGTCGTGCCAGCATATCGTTGTATATCATATTATGTCATCCAGGTCGTGCCAGCATATCGTTGTATATCATATTATGTCATCCAGGTCGTGCCAGCATATCGTTGTATATCATATTATGTCATCCAGGTCGTGCCAGCATATCGTTGTATATCATATTATGTCATCCAGGTCGTGCCAGCATATCGCTGTATATCATATTATGTCATCCAGGTCGTGCCAGCATATCGTTGTATATCATATTATGTACATCCAACATTTCAGTTTATTTTTCAAACATCTTTGTTAATTGTGTGAAATTAATTATTGTGATTATTGTGTATCTTTGAGTCTACATAAAACTCTAAATTTACTGTGTAATTTCCACCCGCAACATAATAATTTTATTGAATAAAATAGTTGCATGTAACACATGAGATCCAACTGTCGATAGCAATAGTATGTATAGTTGAAGAATAAGTACTAAACTATTAACCCATAAATACAAATTATTGAATATTTTAGGATATGTCGGCCTTCATGGCTCAGTGGGTTGGATATCTGACTCCTGAGCTAAATCCCGATTCGATTCCCGGTGGAGACACAGTTTTTAAATTGTGTTTTCAGTCTGGATCTGTTAGACGATAAATATCGTAAGTCTCCAGAATGTGGCAACTTGTTATTGGGTGCGTGTTAAATTAATATTTGACATAGTACCTGTTAGTTGCCCGAGAAGCAATATTAAATAAATAAATAAATAAATATTTTGTTTTCTATGCAACACATGTTGGTATGTATGTCAAGATAGGATAGTATGGAGATCAGTCCTCTTTTCCTATCCGGAATATAGTATGTATGTTTAATAATTTAATATCAAACTATTAAATTATTTGATATTTAATCTCCAAACATACATACATACATACATACATACATACAGAACCATCATGCTGTTTTCATGTATAGACGACTGCCATACAAATTTATTGTATGAAACGATGTCGTCACTAAATTTAATTTTTATAAATTGTAAAAAAAATATAAAATATATTTTATAGAAAATTGAATTATCTAGTTGGGGTCAAACTATTAAATTTGGAAATAAAGGCAGTTAAACTCATAAATTTATCATAAAAAAATATTTATCTTAATAAAAAATGTTAGAGAAACCCTGGAATTTTTTTGAAAAAAAAATTTGAGATTTTGTATTTGTCTATGTTTATACCAATTTTCAGAGTTCTAGCTTTTATGGTTTCTAAGATATATGGAAAAATAAACCAAAAATTCAAAAGTTGATAACCCCTGAATGAAACGGAAATTCGCAAATCTGAGTATAAAACCAAAAGTTATAGGTTTATCAACTTTTGAATTTATGGTTTATTTTTCCATATACCTCATAAACCATAAAAGCTAGATTGCTGAAAATTGGAAAAAAATCGAAAATTGGTTTCGTGAATTTAATCCAAATATCGATTTGTTCAGGACAACTTTGTTCTCTTAACATATCGACAATGTTTCAAACCATGATACGCGAGAATTGTATGTAGGGTCTACTTTTTTCACGGCTTTTCCAACTTTGAACTCAAAAAACACCAACTTAGAGGCTTCGCAGCATATATGTTCCATATACGGATCGACTCAGAATTCGGAGTAGAACATTTCGTGTGTCTGTGTGCGTGCGTGCTTGCGTGCGTGTGTGTGTGCACACACACACACACACACACACACACACACACACACACACACACACACATCACCTTAGGGCATTTATTTTTTCATCTTACTTACGATATTTCTTTCATTTCTCGTCTAATATTCTCATTTCTTATTCTATCATACATCGTTTTACCACACATTCGTCTTAGTAACCTCATTTCAACCGCGTTAATTCTACTTTCATGCGTCTTCTGCCATGTCCATGTCTCACTAGCATACATTAGAGTCGGTGCGACGATACCATTGTGTACCGCGAGCTTTGCTTGCCTCGAAATAATTTGGTCAGCCATTACCGGTCTTAATGCACCATTCACTCTATAGCCGGGTAATCGAAAATATATCATTAGAGCCGGGTCATCGATAATATAGCATTAGGGCCGGGTAATCGGTACCCCACATTGAGGGATATGCCGTGATGGTATGAATGAATGAATATAAAATAAACAAACCAATTGTTTTCATCAACATTAAGACATTGACATGAACTGTTGCATCCTTGGTCAGGAATTGAAAGAGATCTTCTGTAAATTGAACCCCTGAAATTAAAATAATTATGTTATCATTGCGCATAGGAGGATATCTTCTGTAAATTGTACCCCTGAAATGATAATAATTATGTTATCATTGCACATAGGAGGATATCTTCTGTAAATTGTACCCCTGAAATCTAAAGTAATAAAGCAATCAAAATGTTAGTGTATGTGTGTGTGTGTGTGTGTGTGTGTGTGTGTGTGTGTGTGTATGTGTGTGTGTGTGTGTGTTTGTCTCACGCCTTCTGAAAAACCAAGAGCATCTAAAAATCAAGTGCGAACATGTACCAGTATACCTGATGCAGTGTCACGCTAAAAAGAATGCGATAAAAATGCTGAATTTTAAAAATATTTAAATAATTATTTTTTTCATACAAAATTTTCCAAGTCATATCTGTCAAAAAAGTGTACATTTTGCACGCAAATATCTGTTAGTTTAAAAGTTAGAAGTAGGTATTTACACAAAAAAAATATATTTTGAAGTATAACTTAGCGTTTAAGTGAAAAACATGGTGAATATTTGGTATAATTATAATGTTTAACTTATTTTTAAAGTAAGCCTTTTGTACATAAACGCCGCCATTTTAATATCTTTTCATACAATATTTCATTTTCCCACCGAATGAATATGTTCTTGAAAATAATAAACCTTTGAAATAAATGTAATTATGAAATAATAAAATGAAACACAAGACATTACGGCAAGTTTTAAGACATATATTGTAAAAATGTGTTATTTATTAGTAAAGATATAGGCATAATAAAATTGCATAATTTGTAAATAATATTTGATTTTTCTGACAATTTTCATTTTTATGGCATCGAACAAACCAATGTAGGTACCTACATATTCAAAAAATGTATCCGAACCATTCGATATTACTTACGTGTTCGAATCGTTTCCATGGCTACAGAAAGAATGTGATATTCAAATAAAATTTGTTAGGAATCGAATTTATTTAGAAGGTTGTTGTAGGTAGGTACCTACCTAATACTATTTACTTACAAATCAACAATAATATACCTATACTGATTTCCTATAGGAAAATTATTTTATTTATTTATTTATCAACCGTTTGTCCGATTATAATGAAACTTTGGTGAATTGTCGAGCGTATGCCCAGGATGGTTTTTGGATTTAAACTTTTTTCTTATTCTTCTTCTTCTTCGTGTATTTGGTCGTTTTACCTATGAAGGGGGAGTATCCTGGGAAAAGAAGGTCCGACTGTCCCTCCATCTCTTCACAGGTCTTCCAGGACGGGTTCTGCATATAAACTTTTTTCTTCTTTTTCTTCAACTTGTACTTGGTCATCTTACCTATGAAGATGAACTATCCTGGGAGATGAAGGTCCAATTTTCCTTCCATCTCTTCGCAGGTTTCTGGATTTAAACTTTTTTCTTCTTCTTCTTCATCGTCTATTTGGTCATTTTACCTTTGAAGGTGGACTAACCTGGGAGAAGAATGTCCAATTTTCCTTCCATCTCTTCGCAGGTATCTGGATTTAAACTTATTTCTTCTTCTTCTTCTTCATCGTGTATTTTTGCTCATTTTACCTATGAAGTTGGAGAATCCTGGGAGAAGAAGGTCCAACTGTCCTTCCATCTCTTCGCAGGTATCTGGGTTTAAACTTTTTTCTTCTTCTTCGTGTATTTAGTCATTTTACCTATTAAGTAGAGCATCCTGGGAAAAGAAGGTTCTTTCATCTCTTCGCGGTTCTTCCAGGATGGTTTCTGGATTTAAACTTTTTTAACCGACTGATGGGACGGGATGTAATGAAGGGAAGGGAGGCACTAAAGGGCCTGAAGGGACGGGAGGTATAAAACTGCCTGAAGGGACGGAAGGTACTGAAGGGCCTGATGGGAAGGGACGTAATGAGGGATTAAAGGGACGGGAGGTACTGAAGGGCCTGAAGCGGCGGGTCCTGGAGTCGTATTCTTTTTCTTCTTAATTTTATGTAGACCTTTAGGGCAGTTTTTATACAAACTATTTCCTATTGTCTAAATCATCTTCTTCTTCTTTTATGTATACATTTGGGTCATTTTTTTATAAAAATTATTTCCTTTAGTCTAATTATTATTCTTCTTCATTTAAGTACGTAGACTTTTGGGAGAGTTTTAATACAAACTATTTCCAATAGTCTTATTCATTTTCTTTTATGTAGACCTTTTGGTCAGTATTTATACAAACTATTTCCAATAGTCTAAATATTCTTCTTCTTCTTTTTTGTAGACCTTTGGGTGAGCTTTTATACAATCTATTTCCAATAGTCTAATTCTTCTATTAGGTATATGTATTTTTACTTATTTTATGTAGACCATTGGAATAGTTTTTTATACAAACTATTTCTTATAGTCTTATACTTATTTTTCTCTTTTTTATTTAGTCTTTTGGGTTAGTTTTAAGTCTAATAGTCTATTGTGCAGAAATATTATTAACGATATGCACACTTGATGAAAATACATATGAAATGAATGGGATATGGGATGTGACGATATAACCTGCACTAGAATCTTTTCAATACTTTTGTTTAATTAAATTTAAACCATTTATATCATCCTATTTTGAATAATTTTCAACACCTAATATTTAAAGAATGGGGGTTGTGGCCATTACTGAACTCTTCACAACATTTATATTCAAATTAAAAACTATTTACTATAGTTCAAGTCTTCTTCTTCTTCGTTAATGAAGACTTTCAGTCAAATTGAGCAAAAATATAATGCACACTTGATGAAAAAATATAAAAACGAATGGGAAGTGACCAATACTAGAGCTTTTCAGTACCTACGTTTGTTTAATCAAATTTTAACCACATCCCAACATCGAAAATTACTAAATTTTCAATAGGTACACATTACAATTTGTTTTCGATGATAATATTTAAAAATGGGGGTTGTGGCCAAACCAATCTCTTTACAACGTTGATAAACAGTCATATTTAAAACCATTACGCATAGTCCATGCGAGCAGAAATTGTATAAATATTATACTTCATTCACACTTTATAGCAATATATAAAAAAGAATGGGTTGTGGCCATCACTTGAACATTTTACAATACTTAAACTCAATCAAATTTCAAACCACTTTTCATAGTCTGATATTGCAAAATAATTGGGTGACAATATTATAAAAACGATTGCTTTTTCTTTCACAATTTTACATTCTTGGCCAACGGCGGGACATAAAAGCTAGTGATAAATAATTATGTTATCATTGCACATAGGAGGATATCTTCTGTAAATTGTACCCCTGAAATGATAATAATTATGTTATCATTGCACATAGTAGGATATCTTCTGTAAATTGTACCCCTGAAATGATAATAATTATGTTATCATTGCACATAGGAGGATATCTTCTGTAAATTGTACCCCTGAAATGATAAATAATTATGTTATCATTGCACATAGGAGGATATCTTCTGTAAATTGTACCCCTGAAATGATAATAATTATGTTATCATTGCACATAGTAGGATATCTTCTGTAAATTGTACCCCTGAAATGATAATAATTATGTTATCATTGCACATAGGAGGATATCTTCTGTAAATTGTACCCCTGAAATGATAAATAATTATGTTATCATTGCACATAGGAGGATATCTTCTGTTAATTGTACCCCTGAAATGATAAATAATTATGTTATCATTGCACATAGGAGGATATCTTCTGTAAATTGTACCCCTGAAATGATAAATAATTATGTTATCATTGCACATAGGAGGATATCTTCTGTTAATTGTACCCCTGAAATGATAAATAATTATGTTATCATTGCACATAGGAGGATATCTTCTGTTAATTGTACCCCTGAAATGATAAATAATTATGTTATCATTGCACATAGGAGGATATCTTCTGTAAATTGTACCCCTGAAATGATAAATAATTATGTTATCATTGCACATAGGAGGATATCTTCTGTTAATTGTACCCCTGAAATGATAAATAATTATGTTATCATTGCACATAGGAGGATATCTTCTGTTAATTGTACCCCTGAAATGATAAATAATTATGTTATCATTGCACATAGGAGGATATCTTCTGTAAATTGTACCCCTGAAATGATAATAATTATGTTATCATTGCACATAGTAGGATATCTTCTGTAAATTGTACCCCTGAAATGATAATAATTATGTTATCATTGCACATAGTAGGATATCTTCTGTAAATTGTACCCCTGAAATGATAATAATTATGTTATCATTGCACATAGGAGGATATCTTCTGTAAATTGTACCCCTGAAATGATAATAATTATGTTATCATTGCACATAGGAGGATATCTTCTGTAAATTGTACCCCTGACATGATAAATAATTATAGGAGGATATCCTTTGTAAATTGTACACCTGAAATTATAATAATTATGTTATCATTACACATGGGAGGATATCTTCTGTAAACTGTACACCTGAAATTATAATAATTATGTTATCATTACACATGGGAGGATATCTTCTGTAAATTGTACACCTGAAATTATAATAATTATGTTATCATTACACATGGGAGGATATCTTCTGTAAATTGTACACCTGAAATTATAACACACAATGTATTTAATGAATGTTTACTTAACACTAACTGCGGTGGTATTTCCAATGAAAGTAACTTCAGACGAAGAAATCGAGTAAACCATCTGAACTGGAAGTATTGCTCATGACATGTAAAGAAATCAATCAAGTCATATCTGCATCACAATATGATTACGGGAAATGAAGGAGCTGCGGGGTGAATTTCTTCAGATTTCTCCAATAAGGGAAAACCTTAAAATTATCAGAAGTGAAATACCAGCCTTCAAAAATAGTTTGAAATTTTTTATTTTAATTATAAATTTCAAGATTATGACAAACGTTTTATAGACTATGATGCAACATTGTTAAAATTGAAAAAATATACGAATATAGAGTTGATACTCTTGAAAAATAACTTCCACGTATTAAAAAAAAATGTTGACCAGCATGACAAATATGATCCCAACCTTATCATTAAATTAGTGGTATTTCAAAAGTTCACAATGACATACCAACAGAAACAAATTATAAACAATATTACTAGGATATTAGGTATTATAAATACTTATAAATACTGACACCATCCATGCATCAAGTTTTTAAACCTGATTTACCTGAAAAAATCAAATATAACATCATAACGACTACAAGAATGAGAAAAGGGCTGACACTTCTGGCATTAGAATCAAGGATGTCGTAAGTACAGTCTTAAGAAGACGCGCATGATCGCCATACGGGAAAATTTTCAATTTGGATCAAAAATGGTCATGAGTTTAGAGGCAGGACGACAGATCAAACTCGTAGGCACACAATTTCAACAGAAGCAAAGTTGCTTTGTATGAAGAATTAACTTTTGAAAGAGAATAAGTTCTTATCTACGGAAGCATTTTATTTATTTAATTTTCTAATCACATCAATGCATCCTTCATTCTCCCTTTATGTTTCCTTACTAATGTCCCGCTAAACCTTCACTTATTACATATTTTGTAATTATATCGATCTTTTAGAGCACTTCCTGAGCGAACTTAGAATGCCCTCTTTGGTGTAACTTGTCTTAAAGGTTGACTGCAATCTTTTATCATTTCTCTTGAAGATCAATGAATTATTTATTAATTAACTTACTCTGTGAACTTTTTATTTACCATTATATGTATAAATTATATAATACCGGCATGAATGTGCCGTTAAATATAGAACGTACATCACATATTGTATTGTTTGGTGATAACATAACAAAAGTTTCAGCAGTTAAATTTGTCTGTCAGTATTTGTCCTCCATTTGGTGTGCATGGTACCTACAATTATTGTATGTAAATGGAGCTATGTTGGAGACTTAGACTTCATATCCTGTATCCTCCTCCTTGATACTGCTGCCTTTATACCTATATTTTTCTTTTCTTTAGTTTAGGTACAATGTCTGATTATTTTACCTTTATTATTTATTTTTTTACTTTATTTTTAGTGGCTTCTCTATAATGCCCTTATTCTAATAAATAAAAATATACATAGGAGTTAACTAACTTGTACACACAAGTCCTGTTTGAGACCAATCTTTCCATGAAAGCGCAATTGTATGCTATAATGTCACCATTTCTAAGAACTGGAGTACATTTCATATCCTCATAATGATTCACTGGTGTCTCACCTGTTAATGTAAGAGGAATACGATTGGTCAACTGTTAATGTAAGAGGAATATAGTTGGTCAACTGTTAATATAAGAGGAATATGGTTGGTCAACTGTTAATGTAAGAGGAATATGTTTGGTCAACTGTTAATAATTCATATAAGAGGAATATGGTTGGTCAACTATTAATGTAAGAAGAATATGTATGGTCAACTGTTAATATAAGAAGAATATGATTGGTCAACTGTTAATATAAGAGGAATATGGTTGGTCAACTGTTAATAATATAAGAGGAATATGGTTGGTCAACTGTTAATGTAAGAGGAATATGGTTGGTCAACTGTTAATAATATAAGAAGAATATAGTTGGTCAACTGGTAATGTAAGAGGAATATGGTTGGTTAACTGTTAATAATATAAAAGGAATATGGTTGGTCAACTGTTAATGTAAGAGGAATATGGTTGGTCAACTGTTAATAATATAAGAGGAATATGGTTGGTCAACTGTTAATGTAAGAGGAATATGGTTGGTCAACTGTTAATAATATAAAAGGAATATGGTTGGTCAACTGTTAATGTACGAGGAATATGGTTGGTCAACTGTTAGTAATATAAGAGGAATATGGTTGGTCAACTGTCAATGTAAGAGGAAAATGGTTGGTCAACTGTTTATAATATAAGAGGAATATGGTTGGTCAACTGTTAATGTAAGAGGAATATGGTTGGTCAACTGTTAATAATATAAGAGGAATATGGTTGGTCAACTGTTAATAATATTAGAGGAATATGGTTGGTCAACTGTTAATAATATAAGAGGAATATGGTTGGTCAACTGTTAATAATATAAGAGGAATATGGTTGGTCAACTGTTAATGTAAGAGGAATCTGGTTGGTCAACTGTTAATAATATAAGAGGAATATGGTTGGTCAACTGTTAATGTAAGAGGAATATGGTTGGTTAACTGTTAATAATATAAAAGGAATATGGTTGGTCAACTGTTAATGTAAGAGGAATATGGTTGGTCAACTGTTAATAATATAAGAGGAATATGGTTGGTCAACTGTTAATGTAAGAGGAATATGGTTGGTTAACTGTTAATAATATAAAAGGAATATTTATTTATTTATTTATTTACGGTAAAATAAAACCATTTACATAAAAAGAGTACAGAATAAAGATACATCACATCATCTTAAGTTAAAAATATAAAAATCAAAAATTATACATATATGTATACCTATGAATATAATTGAAAATAAAAATAGTTGTTCCTTATTTAGAATTAGAATTCTTATTCAAATACAAATTATAAAAAGATAAAAAAACAAGGAAAGTAACAAGAATACAAATAGGTACATAAGTATAAAAATCAAGAGAAAGATAAAAAATATAAAAAATATAGGAAACATATAAAATAGAAATTAAAAATGAAAAAATAGAAAAAAAAAACACAATTGAAAATGTTACGAAAACAATACTGATCTCAGTTCAATCCTCAATTTGTGTAAGCTTACATTGAAAATGTCAGCAACAAAGGCATACTCATTCCCCAAACGATGAATTCTGGGAAACGGAGAATGTCTATGGGCTTCGGTCCTCAATATATCGCAATTAAATAATGATGAGTGCCTCGTAAATCTGTTAGGTATATGAAACTTAATCAATGAAATTAATGATGGACAGTCAAATTCAGAATATATGATTTTGTACAGGACAATCAAGTCCGACATAATTCTTCTATTGGATAATTTCGGCAAGCAGAGTGAATTTCTAAGGAAGTCATAGTTTATATCGTACAAAGATATTCCAAGTCTGAAATTTACATAACGTAAAAGTTTCTGCTGAACATTTTCCAATTTGTTGGAATGAATATTATAATGCGGTGACCAAACAGTTGAGTTATATTCCAGTTGACTGCGAACCAAAGAACAATAGAGATGTTTGATAGCAGACAATGAATTAAAATTATTAGATGTTCGCAGAACAAAGCCTAACATCTTCAACGCTTTTTTAGCTCTGTCATTAATATGCATAACAAAGGTTAATCGCTCATCAAAGATAATTCCTAAGTCAGATACAAGTGAAACCCTAGTCAAATTTACATCATTAATAGAATAATCGAAGGTAATCTTGTTTTTTATATTAAAGAAAGTAATTATTTGACATTTACCAATATTAAGAGGTAATTTATTTAATTCACACCATTCATAAAGTCTAACCAGATTTTCCTGGACAATCAGACACTCATTTATATGACTAATGGCTCTATAGATTTTTATATCATCAGCGAATATTAAAACATTGACGTCATTAAATATATTTATGATGTCATTAATGAATAATATAAACAAAATGGGACCTAAATGAGATCCCTGAGGAATGCCACTTGTAGCAGAGAATGAATCAGATAAGTAACCATCTATCTTTACAGAAAGATTTCTATTAGATAAGTAATTAACAAACCATTTTAGAAGACTGCCTCTGATACCCATTTTATTCATCTTATATACAAGAATTTTGTGAGATACTTTGTCGAACGCCTTACTAAAGTCTGTGTAAATTGAATCCACTTGTAATTTATTAGCCAAAGAACAGGATAAAAAATTTTCATACACCAACAAATTTGTAAGCGTAGATCTACCAGGCAAAAAGCCATGTTGATTGTCAATAATACTCAATCTTATATGGCTGAAGATTTTATCCAAGACAATACTCTCAAACAATTTAGGAATGGTGGACTGAATACAAATAGGTCTATAGTTAGCTATATCATTTCTGTCACCCTTCTTAAAAATGGGTGTTATGTAGCTGCGTTTCCATATGTTAGGATAGAAACTATTTGACAAGGATTGATTAAATAATAATTGAAGTGGATACAATAGGTTTTTTACACATTTCTTCAGAAAAATAGCTGGAACACAATCAGGACCGGCCCCTTTATGAGAACTTAGTGACATTATCTTTTTCTCGATATCAGTGGTGCTAATTATAAAATTAGGAATATCAATTGATTCAGAAATATTTAAGTCTGGAATATCGCTATCAGATATCTCATCGTCATACACACTTTTGAAAAAACAAGCAAAGAGGTTTACAATCCCTTCGGGAGTATTGGAAGATTTATTTAAAAAATGCATATTACAGGGAAAGCTAGATGAATTTTTTCGAAGAGATTTGGTAAATTTCCAAAAGCTTTTGATGTTTTTATGAATAGAGTTCTCAACATTTTTTATGTAGTTACCATAACATTCAGATGACAGTTGCTTACAACGAGAACGCATTTTTTTGAATTCATCGTAGTCAGATATTAAGTTGCTACCTTTATATTTCTTATGAGCTATCTTTTTTAAAAAAATTACATCTTTAAGTTCTTTACTAAACCATTCTGGAAAATTACAAGTGTTCTTAAAGTTTGAAAATGGTGTATTTAAACTAATAACATCGTTAAGTATGTTATAGAACATATTTACACCATCATCAGTTAAATTATGTTTTAAAAAATTCCAATCAACTTTATCAAGGTAGTCACAGATATTTTTGTAATTAGCTTTGTAAAAGTTATACGAGGGTTTATTAAAATTGGTGTTAGTTACTGGTGAGTCATTTAAGTATATAGTTAAAGGTGGATGATAGGAGTCAATAGGTAGCAAGTAGTCAAAAGAACTATATGGTTGGTCAACTGTTAATGTAAGAGGAATATGGTTTGTCAACTGTTAATAATATAAGAGGAATATGGTTGGTCAACTGTTAATAATATAAGAGGAATATGGTTGGTCAACTGTTAATGTAAGAGGAATATGGTTGGTTAACTGTTAATAATATAAAAGGAATATGGTTGGTCAACTGTTAATGTAAGAGGAATATGGTTGGTCAACTGTTAATAATATAAGAGGAATATGGTTGATCAACTGTTAATGTAAGAGGAATATGGTTGGTTAACTGTTAATAATATAAAAGGAATATGGTTGGTCAACTGTTAATGTAAGAGGAATATGGTTGGTCAACTGTTAATAATATAAGAGGAATATGGTTGGTCAACTGTTAATGTAAGAGGAATATGGTTGGTCAACTGTTAATGTAAGAGGAATATGGTTGGTCAACTGTTAATGTAAGAGGAATATGGAATACCGGCAGTGATTTCGAATACAATGAGCGAGACAGGTATACTTCGATTTTCTATAGAATATTTAATTAATTAAAAAAATATAATATATTATAGGTATCTTCTTTGATCCAATAATTAGATATAATTATTTAGTAGGTACCTAATCAATAAAATATTTGATTCTATATAGAAAACAGATATCGTTGTATAACAAAAATATCACCAAACACACGAATCAAAATCATATTTATTTTAACTTCGGTGAATATGAAATTTAGAAACAAATATTTTTTCAAATTTGATACAGTTTATTACAAAGTGGCATGATAGAAAAAAATATAACTTGGTTGATCAATTTTAACTTACCATTGAGTGATTTCCAAAATATCGCTAAAATAAAATAAGAAATGTACAATACAGCATTGTTGGTAATCATTATAATTTAAATACTGTTCAATTACTGTTTTTTTGTAAATAAAAAAAGATTTATTCACAAATCAAAATGAACTTATTTTAAACAATAAATATTATGCGGAGTTCTTACTCCCTATAAAAATAATTATGACTATTGTATGTATACCTACTGTAGATAACAAAAAGAAATGTCAACGTCGAAACATTATATATCTACTAATTGCATGTAACACATGAGATCTAACTGTTGATGGCGATAGTATTATGTGTATAGTTGAAGAATTTGAAGAATACGTACCAAACTATAAACCTTTAAAAACGCACGCGCACACACCCTCTCACACACACACACACACACACACACACACACACACACACACACACACACACACACACACACACACACACACATTTTTAACCATTATTGCAGTAGCAGCAACAGAATTTATCACATTAATAACTGAATTCTAGATAAATTTGGACATACAGTGTCTTCATACTAATATACAGACAAAATGTGCGGTATTCATACCTACTAATGGTCGTTCGGAGTCAAAATTTAACAGAAATACATTAAAATTTTAAGTTTGAATAGTAATTAGACCTGAATTTGATAAAAACCATCATCAATGGGTACAAAATTGTGAATTCGTACTTATATAGTTATGTACCTGTTAGCAGGTAGGTTTATAAAACAAATATCTCCACACGTAATCTTTAGTTTAACGAGGTACTTATACTTGCATTCAACATTAAGTCGTAGTTTAAGAAACTCAGTCCAAATATTATCAATTTGCACATGACGAGTCTGCAGATCAAATAGACCGACAAATCCTGATCAAAGGGTTGATTATGTCATGATAGTATGAATGAATGTATAATTTATAATTCCCAGCTATGTATGTTCAATGTGAATCGTCAAAGCATGAAATAGTTTGATTACTTCCACAACCTCGTATCTTAAAAAGTAGGTACCACTAAAAGTAGGAGAAATTATAAACTTAATTTATCAATAGTATTTCTTTTATTTATTTAAAGCTTTAAATGCATAGTTTATTTATACATACGAGAATGCAGCATTTTGAGGTACGTCCTTGTGAAAATTATCTAGCGAAATATCATCGTATCAAGCGGATACATGTCATGTGTCATTCGTGCGATTTACATACATCTAAAGTAATAAAGCAATCAAAATGTTAGTGTTTGTGTGTGTGTATGTGTGTGTGTGTGTGTTTGTCTCACGCCTTCTGAAAAACCAAGAGCATCTAAAAATCTAATTTATGTGCGAACGTGTACCTGTATACCTGATGCAGTGTCACGCTAAAAATAATGCGATAAAAATGCTGAATTTTAAAAATATTTCAATAATTATTTTTTTCATACAAAATTTTCCAAGTCGTATCTGTCAAAAAAGTATACATTTTGCACGCAAATATCTGTTAGTTTAAAAGTTAGAAGTACGTATTTACACGAAAAAAATATATTTTCAAGTATAACTTAGCGTTTGAGTGAAAAACATGGTGAATATTTTGTATAATTATAATGTTTAACTTATTTTTAATGTAAGCGTTTTGTACATGAACGCCGCCATTTTAATATCTTTTCATACAATATTTCATTTTCCTACCGAATGAATATGTTCTTGAAAATAATAAACCTTTGAATTAAATGTAATTATGAAATAATAAAATGAAACACAAGACATTACAGCAAGTTTTAAGACATATATTGTAAAAATGTGTTTATTATTAGTAAAGATATAGGCATAATAAAATTGCATAATTTGTAAATAATATTTGATTTTTCTGACAATTTTCATTTTTATGGCATCGAACAAACCAATGTATGTAGGTACCTACATATTCAAAAAATGTCTCAAACCATTTGATATTTTTTACGTATTGGAATGGTTACTATGGTAACGGAAAGATTCTGATATTCAAATAAAATTTGTTATGAATCGAATTTATTTAGAACATTGTTGTAGGTAGGTACCTACCTATTATTATTTACTTACAAATCAACAATATACTGATTTCCTATCGGAAAATTATTTTATTTATTTATTTATGAATGTATGAATGTATGAATGTATGCAAGCGATGTGCTCCTAAACCGTATGTCCGATTACAATGAAACTTTGGCGAATTGTCGAGCGTGTGCCCGAGGTGGTTTCTGGATTTAAACTTTTTTCTTATTCTTCTTCTTCTTCGTGTATTTGGTCATTTTACCAATGAAAGCGGAATATCCTGGGAAAAGAAGGTCCGACTGTCCCTCCATCTCTTCGCAGGTCTTCCAGGACGGTTTCTGGATTTAAAATTTTTTCTTCTTCTTCTTCATCGTGTATTTGGTCATTTTACCTATAAAGGTGGAGTATCCTGGGAAAAGAAGACGGTGCTTACATCTCTTCGCGGTTCTTCCAGGATGGTTTCTGGATTTAAACTTTTCTTACCCGAATGAAGGGACGGGATGTAATTGAAGGGAAGGGAGGCACTAAAGGGCCTGAAGGGACGGGAGGTATTAAAGGGCCTGAAGGGACGGGAGGTACTGAAGGGCCTGATGGGAAGGGACGTGATGAGGGATTGAAGGGACGGGATGTACTGAAGGGCCTGATGGGACGGGAGGTACTGAAGGGTCTGAAGCGACGGCTCCTGGAGTCTAATTATTTTTCTTCTTAATTTTATGTAGACCTTTAAGGACAGTTTTAATACAAACTATTTCCTATAGATTAATCTTCTTCTTCTTTTATGAAGACCTTTTGCTCAGTTTTTATACAATCTATTTCCAATAGTCTAATTCTTTTTTTTATGTATTTTTTCTTATTTTATGTAGACCATTGGGATTTTTTAAACAAACTATTTCTTATAGTCTTATACTTATTCTTCTCTTTTTTATTTAGACTTTTGGGTTCGTTTTAAGTCTAATAGTCTATTGAGCAGAAATATTATTAACGATATGCACACTTGATGAAAATACATATGTAAAAACGAATGGGATGTGGGATGTGAAGATGTAACCTGCACTAGAATCTTTTCAATACTTTTGTTTAATCAAATTTAAACCATTTATATCATCCTATTTTAAATAATTTTTAACACCTACATAATATATTTGATTTCGTTGACAATATTTAAAGAAAGGGAGCTGTGGCCATTACTGAATTCTTCACAACGTTTATATTCAAATTATTTGCCATAGTTTAAGTCTTCTTCTTCTTCGTTAATGTAGACTTTTGTGTCAATTTTAAGTTCATCAGTCTAATTGTGCAAAAATATAATGCACACTTGATGAAAAAATATAAAACGAATGGGATGTGACCAACACTGGATCTTTTCAGTACATTTGTTTAATCAAATTTTAACCACATCCCAACATCCAAAATTACTAAATATTCAATAGGTAAGTACATATTACAATTTGTTTTCGATGATAATATTTAAAAATGGGGGTTGTGGCCAAACCAATCTCTTTACAATGTTGATAAACAGTCATATTTAAAACCATTTCGAATAGTGAAGAAATTGTATATTATACTTCATTCACACTTTATAGCAATATATAAAAAATAATGGGTTGTGGCCATCACTTGAACATTTTACAATCAAATTCAATCATATTTCAAACCACTTTTCATAGTCCGATTTTGCAAAATAATTGGGTGACAATATTATAAAAACGATTGCTTTTTTCTTCACAATTTTACATTCTTGGCCAACGGCGGGACATAAAAGCTAGTATGTAATATATACGTGAACTATATTTGGAAACAAATTTTGAGTGCAATAGAGATCATTTATTTTTTTAATTGTATATACGCAAACATTGGATTTTTTCCCTGTCGGGATTCAAATGATATTTTTACTGACAAACATTTTAACCTACAGGGCTTACGACATTGCATGAGTTCTTGGTTCTTATTTAATATCCCAACTTCATCTCTATTGAGATGTTAAAATTTTGTCAGTAAAAATATCATTTGACTCCCGGCAGAAAAAAATATCCAATATTTGCGTATACATATGCAATTAAAAAAATATTCGATATACTTTTTATCTATTCGTTCTATCTGTGCGTATGTAAAATTATTTGTGAATTGAATGTAACTTGAGAATTCCATTGATTTCTCATACTTACCTATATATAATAGGTATGCGTGAGTCGAGGCGGGTCTCAAACCCTATTTCTAAATATTCTACTTGATACATCTTATGTTATGTTTCTTTAAAGGTGTCTGTCGAGGGATTTACACTTACCAAAGTGTCTGTATATAGGTACATAGAAGGAATGATTTCTTATAGTCTTCCGTAGTAAATATAAGCTACACCACGTTTCATACATAGGTACTATAACTTACGTGTTAAATTGATTATATGCAACACTTTAAAGGACGTTAATCTCCGAAAGCCAATACTTCTCAGGTTTTTATATTATCCAATAGGTGTAACCAACTGTGCTATCCTTGTACAGAAAAAAATCAGTTTTTATACTATGACGTAAGTATAAATATTGTATACAAAATGACATACTATGTCTGGCATTCGCGGGCTCTTACACTATTTATTTATTTATTTATTTAGTTGCTTCTCGGGCAACTAACAGGTACCTACTATGTCAAATATTAATTTAACACGCACCCAATAACGAGATGCCACATTCTGGAGACTTATGATATTAATCATCTCACAGATCCAGACTGAAAACACAATTAAAAACTGTGTCTTCACCGGGAATCGAACCCGGGACCCTTGGATCAGCAGTCAGATACCCAACCAACTGAGCCACAAAGGCCGACAATCACAAGTAATTGGGTAAATTATCTGGGAAGTAAAATATTCGTTACTTTTATTTCATTTATCTGCACATCGTATTACTCTATGAACTTTATTAATATTATTAATCGGCATTCAAATAATTGAAAGAAGAAGAAACTGCGGGTATTCAGCTACATACATATGTATGTAGTATCATAATATAAATATGTGATGTTGTCATTTCATGCAGGCAACGTAATATTTTAAAATCGTTCTCTTAAAAATATTTCTAAATACTCATCAATTTATTTTGCTGTTTGCAAGTATCAATACAATATATGTAGTTCCAATTATTTAAAGATAACGTCATATTTCTGTGTCTTATACGAGGGAAAATTTAAAAGTTAGTTTATTTAAAAATATCTACTTAGGTATTATTTGTTTTCCTTAATACATTACATATGTAGGTATGTACATTATATACATACCTATAGGTACCTACATAACTATCTTAACATCACGATATTGTATTGTCAGTTGTTATTATGTATTTTTTATGAAGTGTGATAATATTTGTATCATGTAGGTATATACTGTATGACCTTCAACACAAACTATACACGACTATTTTATTTACAATTATATTTATTTGCGTGTGTCATGACTCAAATATATGTAGTTTCTATGCAGAGCAGAATGATTATATATAAAAACTAGAATGATAATATATATAAAACTAGTTACATGTAACACATGAGATACAACTGTCGATAGCGATAGTATGTAAAGTTGAAGAATAAGTACCAAACTATAAACCCATAAATACAAATTATTTAATATTTTAAGATATTTGGTTTTCTATACAACACATGTACCTAGATATGTATGTCAAAATAGGATAGTATGGAGGTCAGTCCTCTTTTCCTACCCGGAATATGAAAACAGCATGATGGTATGTATTGTATGTTTGGAGATGAAGTATCAAACTATTAAGTCTTTTTTGATATTGTGTATAGGTGACTGCCATACAAATTGTATGAAGCGATGTCGTCACTAAATTATTTTTTTATAAAAAAATGTTTAAAATAAATTGAGATGTACTTCTATAATATTAATTTTTTTATAGAAAATTAAATTATGTAGTTGGGGTGTTTCGGCTTTTTTCGATATTTTCAAAAGATTTGGAAATATAGGCAGTTAAACTCATAAATTTTTCATAAAAAATTATTTTTCTTAATAAAAAATGTTTGAGAAACCCTGGAATTTTTTTGAAAAAATTGATTTGAGATTTTATATCATTCTATGTTCATTCCAATTTTCAGCGTTCTAGCTTTTATGGTTTCTGAGATATATGGAAAAATAAAGTTGATAACCCCTGACTAAAACAAAAATTCAAAATTTTGAGTATAAAAGTTTTGTAGACCTTTAACTGTTTATATATTCTGAAATTGACAAACAGACACGCACACACACACACACACACACGAAATGTTCTACTCCGAATTCTGAGTAAATTCGTATATGGAACATATGTGCTGAAAGCCTCATAATTGGTGTTTTTTTACTTCAAAATTGGAAAAGCCGTGAAAAAAGTCGACCCTACATACAATTCTCTCGTATCCTGGCTTGAAACATTGTCGATATGTTAAGAGAACAAAGTTCTCTTGAACAAATCGACAGATGGAAAATCCAGGATAGGTAGGTATGTGATACACCAGGTTATCTCGGCCTACCCCATTAGTAAAACGGCGTTGTTGAATGAGTGTGAAATAAATTTTCCTTTTTTAGGTTATTTTCATTTACAGCAGGAAATTTTGCTGACGGTGGTGTTTGGTATTGTTATGGGTTGATATTCACAGCCAATTTTCTAAATAAGTTGTATAGCGATATAAGGAAACCCTCTCACGCAGTCCCACTGTTGCAAATAAATATATTATGTAACTTCAAACAGACCAGGTGTTGTGCTAATGTGGGGAGTTGATCACAGTAGGTATATATTTCAGGTACCTACTTATCTTCTCTTTATGGGGGACGAAATTCCAAATAATTACACCGAGTAGAATACAATGTTATACAAATACAAGAAAAAATCTGTTAAGCATTGTCTTCTTCGCTTTCGCTGTTGTCCTGTTTAGTTGGTGTAGGGACCTGGTGTGCATACCGAGATCAACTGTTCTTCCCCCACCACCACCCGTTCTGCTTATGGGGACTAATAACGGCCCCTTGCAAAACTCTGAAAGAACACATAAAGAACATACGAAGAGTCCGGAGAACTCTAAAACCTTGCAGACACTGCACTTAATGTGCCAAAGAGAGCTAATCATGTTGAAACAACTGGCTCACTGCTCAGTGATAGTGAAGATAATAGTGCACCGAATTTAAGACAGAAAGTCTTGAAAGCCCTAAAGTTGCTCTTCGTGGCTACAAGGTCCGCATGTCCAATGGGTCCAAAGAAATTCCCTCGGACATCGTCGTAGAGTTCTCGTCGGAATGTTGACACGGAGAAGTTAGTGCATTCCCATAGGATATGCTCAGAAGTCTGTTCAGGGTTATCACAAAGCTGACATGAGGACGAATCGGATAAGTGAAAACGAAAGAGATAACTTTTGAAACTGCCGTGTCCAGTAAGGAATTGCGTGATCCAATAATCGGGAACAATCCACGAGGAAAAAATTCGAGTCCTCACATCAGGAAGAAATAAAAATGTCAGTCTGCCCACGGAAGAAGAAGACCAGCGACGTTGCCAAGCATCTAAAAGAGAACTCCGGGCCAAGTTCTCAATCTCTCCACGAACTGTGGGTAAATTTACAGGTGGGAGAGAAACACCACCCAAAATTGAGCTTCGACCTCTATACAGGTTGTGAATTGAAGCTCGTCGCTGTGTTTCCAGATCAAGGGGAGCCATACCTGTGAGAATAGAAAGTGTGTCGGTAGCGCAGGTTCTGTAAGCCTTTGCTAAAGCTATTAGAGCGAAGCGCTGTCCAGAAAGCAGCAGACGTCTAATGTATTGGGTTTCACAACGATGAGCCCAACAAGGAGCGGCATAACACATAATACTCAGAAAGGTAGCGTTGTAAAACAGTCTTGCTACTGGAAATTTAAGGCCCCAACTAGCTCGAGCAAGACGTGAAATCTTTTGGAAGGCTATTTTTGCACTATCGGATACAGCACGAACATGGTATTGGAAAGTTAGGCCTCTATCTAGTGTAACACCCAAAACTTTGACCCTATCCTTAAATATTACACGCGTATTGATAAATTTGATGGAGGGAGGACTTTTCATTATGCCTTTTAACACTAACCCATACGTCTTCTTAGGTGCGAAATTGAGTCTATGACTTATACCCCAATCTGCAACAGAAGAAAGTAACTGAGTAGCTGCGCGCTCAATAAGTGCTCGGGTGTTACCTTGAATAAGGATTGTAGCATCATCGGCATATGCCAAAATACTGCAGCCCGTAGGCGTTGAAAGTGATAGAAGTTCGTCGAACAAGATGTTCCATAACAGTGGACCCAGAACAGAACCCTGAGGGCACCCGATGCTAATTGGTCGCCAGTGCAAATCTTGTCCCCCGGGCATGGCCACATGTCTATTAGTAAAATAGCTCTTCACTAATTTATATATGTTGCTAGGAACCTTACGGTCTCGAAGTTTTTTTAAAATTAGAGGCCACCAGGCATTGTCGAATGCTCCCGCAATATCAAGAGATATAGAGATAACATATTTACTATCAGAGCTTCTAACAATATCAGATATAGCCAAGATAGCATCAACCGTTGATTTCCCAGCGCGAAAACCGAACTGACGATCGGACAGTGGGTGGGTACTGGAAAGATGATCTTCTAAGCGTCGACATATAAGCTTTTCTAAGACCTTACCCAAAATAGGTAGTAAAGTAATCGGTCTATATGATTTTGGGTCAGAAGGATCCAGGTCACTACGCTTGGGAATAACAGTCATTAAACCTGTTTTCCAACAATCCGGAAAGTAGCCTTCTCGCAAGCAATTGTTGTACAATAAGATAATCTCGTGGCGAGCTATGTGCCAGCACCTTTGTACGAGAGCTGCGTCAATGCGGTCAATGCCAGGAGATTTGTTTTGGTGAATATTCTTGATTATAAAATCGAGCTCATCGAAATTGGCGAAGGTCGATATGGGAGTTTGCGGGATATCGGATTGGTTATTGCGTATTTGTGAATGAAGAGGAGTATCAGATGAAATGTCATCAGAAGAAATAAGTATGTCAAGTAGCGTGCTTGTCGTCGAGTCAGAGTCTATTGTGATAATTCCAGTTCGTGGATCACGGATACACGAGACTGACGCATTTGGATATTTTTTCATTGATGCATATCTAAACACAGCACCCCAAGGATCTGTGGTTGAAACCTCAGATACCAAACGGCGCCATGCATCAGACTTGGCACGAGAAATCTCGCGTTTGTAGATATTATTTGAGCGTCTATACTCACATTGAAGTACAGTTACAAAGTCATTTGAACTTCCTCGACGACGGGCCGCTCTCAATGCGCGGTGAGCTCGAGTCGAAGTTCGTTTAAGGATGTCTAAGCCAGGATGCCACCATTCATTAGGAGACATATGACTAGAAGAAGATCTGCCGATCGCCTTCTCGGCACAATAAATTATACTCTGCGTAAAAGATGAGGCCATTTCCGCAGTAGTACAAGATCTACAAGATAAACGATCCAGCGAGCATTCAAAGTAGCGGTCAAAGTCTAACCAACGCCATCTGTCACACCTTGTCCGGAATCTTCTAAGCAAAGGTTTCGCTAAAGGAATTGGGGGTACATTGGAAATAATCTGAAACGTGATAAGGTTATGGTCACTACACGAGGCATCCTCGTCAACAGACCAATTCCATATTCTGTGGTTAATCTGAGGTGTAGCTAAAGTGACATCTATATGACTTGTACCCATGTGGTTGGAGAAGGTAGGTGGACTGAAAGGATTGTTCAACACACTCAAATTATGGCGAGAGATAAAATCTTCGCAGCTTATAATTGGTGTTTTTTTACTTCAAAATTGGAAAAGCCGTGAAAAAAGTCGACCCTACATACAATTCTCTCGTATCCTGGCTTGAAACATTGTCGATATGTTAAGAGAACAAAGTTCTCTTGAACAAATCGACAAATGGAAAATCCAGGATAGGTAGGTATGTGATACACCAGGTTATCTCGGCCTACCCCATTAGTAAAACGGCGTTGTTGAATGAGTGTGAAATAAATTTTCCTTTTTTAGGTTATTTTCATTTACAGCAGGAAATTTTGCTGACGGTGGTGTTTGGTATTGTTATGGGTTGATATTCACAGCCAATTTTCTAAATAAGTTGTATAGCGATATAAGGAAACCCTCTCACGCAGTCCCACTGTTGCAAATAAATATATTATGTAACTTCAAACAGACCAGGTGTTGTGCTAATGTGGGGAGTTGATCACAGTAGGTATATATTTCAGGTACCTACTTATCTTCTCTTTATGGGGGACGAAATTCCAAATAATTACACCGAGTAGAATACAATGTTATACAAATACAAGAAAAAATCTGTTAAGCATTGTCTTCTTCGCTTTCGCTGTTGTCCTGTTTAGTTGGTGTAGGGACCTGGTGTGCATACCGAGATCAACTATACAAATAATTATGCAGGAATCACTTCCTACGTTACCTACATCTACATATATCAACAGCCCACCTTGATGCTCTAACACCAGACACCACTTTATCAGTCGTCAATTTAGTATGATCAAGAAGAATATTATTTTATGTATTTGTATTTACTAAAAGAATGTTTTACTTACAATATTCGTTAATTCCAATTAATAAATTTACATTCAAATTTAATCTTAAAAAATAGATTATAATCGTGTTGTTTACGGGGAGCAGTGCCGCGTGAATGAATTTGCAAAATTACGGGTGAGTTATTTCCGATCGCAGTTGTCTCTGCATCTGCGCATTCGATAAAAAGCTATGGTCTTGGTGTGGCCATATTGGGACCACCTCTCCTAATTGAACCACGCCAAACTCGCCTATTCTGGGCAAAATCAGGATTCAGATCCCTCTCTCGCAGATGTTTGGAGGTCTCTCTGTCTTCTGGTTGGAGTATTAATAACCATAGTATGTTGTCTGATGTCATAGTATGTATCATGTTGTCTGTTGTCATAGTATGTATCATGTTGTCTGATGTCATAGTATGTATCATGTTGTCTGTTGTCATAGTATGTATCATGTTGTCTGATGGTCGTCTCAAAATGTGGCCTTATTAACTGATTCTGTAAACGGTGAAAATCGATATTTTTTACCCAAGGGGATATAGTGGGAGGTTATGATTTCGCAAGTTTTAAGGGTATTTTTTTATTGCAGATTATCAACTAGTATCATGCTGAGATTGTATTCTGAAAGTTTCATCACAGTGTATCTGTGTGTGTGCTATGTACGGCGTGTTTATTCTACTTTATCGATTATAGAATAAAGTACTCATTCGATTCTTATATCTAATACTCAGACCCCATTAGATTTTAAAGGATATCTGAATAGTGCTTCTAATTTTTATTTAACTGTAAAATATTTCAAAGTGACCCCAAGCTCAGTAAATTTAAAATTTGAAATTTTTATTTTCAAGTTTGTAAAAAGGCACTGAAGAGTTATCAAGTTTTCATAATAAAATATTCAAATAAAAAAATAATTTAACAAACTCATTTCATGAATATTTTCCATACAAAATTTGAATACTTTATAGAATGACTTGTTAGTGAGGAGAATGACTTGTTCGTTGGCCACAACCCCTCGTTTTAACATAAAGTTGCATTCTTTAAAACTTACTTGGGTATATTTTTATGAATGAATAATCTATGAATATTAGGGAGGCAAGTCCCGCCAAACAGTGGAATCAAAACCCTCATGAAAATTATATTCAGATATTATAGAACTCCATATGATAATTATATCCATGATATGAGTAAACATGAGGGTTTTGATTCCACCGTTTGACGGGACTTGCCCCCTTGGTATAGTCTTAATTTGGATAGCTACGTCTTCAGTCTCAATTTATATATGAATTAAAAAACTAAAGAATAAATATTTGTCAGCTACATCTTTTTATTTCTTTGAACTTTTACATATTTTGTTTTGCTTGATGAAATGTTTTTTTTTTTTCTTTATTTATCTTTTTTGTGTTTATTTTTTTATTTCTTGTTAATTTTGTTCACCATTTTCATTTATACAATAATTGTATTTAACAGTTTGCAGAAGTGTACTTCATACATAATTCGTTGTCTTAATTTGTATCTGGTTAATCGAAAGGAATTGCTTAGTGGCAATCATGCCAGTGTTTAATTATGTTAATACATACCTAATTAAACAAAATATTTTAATATGTTAATACATACATAAGCACCTATATACAAAATATTTTAATATGTTTATACATACATAGGCACCTACCTATATACAAAACAACAAATACCTAAATCTGTCGTTGAAACATGTACATTTGACGACTAGATCGCGGGCTTCTTTTCTTCTTGCTATATTAAGATCCTTGGACGTTAGGCATCACCAAGGTGAAGATATCCCTATTTACTACAAAATAGGTACATGGGGAGAAAATTTCACAAATCTTATTCGCGTTATCGAATTTTATTAGTATGCAAGCTGAACCGGCAAATATCGTACAGTCTAATGAATGTCGTATTTACTTTTAGCAAAACTTTGGTATTTAGGATTTTACGAACATAATGAAATGAATACATAAAATATTGAGTTCAATAGTTTATTAGGATATAATAATAATAAAAAAATCTAACAAAAGAAAAATTTAAATACCGACTACAAAAATTACTCAAGACTCAACTCAACGGAAAAAACATGACTAAGGCATTTTTTTTTTCTACACTTCTACACCTTGAAAATGGTCACTGGATGACCGAAACTAGTCAGTGTCATTAAATTAGTAGAACTGAAAACTTTGGTTTTATTTTACCATTCCAAATTTATTTATTATTATGACTAAGGCAGTGAATACATGTCATAATATGCTATTCCTGTCCTAACATACACTTTTGGGTTAATAAAATGGTCAAACACAGATCTTGCTTGATGCTCTCAACAGAATGACAAGATCAATCTCCTCAAAGTACAGATGCCATCATGAACATTCAGCTGTTGAACGTTTTACACTTCCAAGAGAAGAAGGAGGTAGAGGCTTCATCGATATTAAAAATCAACACCACAAACAAATCGACAATCTCCGCAATTATTTCTATAAAAAAAACAAGAAAGTGATATTCATAAGGCAATAGTAAAAATAGACTGTTCGTATACACCCCTCAAACTTCAAGACAGAACCATACAACCACAAACATCAATTGAAAGTAATATAGACAAAATTGAAAAGTGGAAAAACAATAATACCGTTTATTATATCATCTACAGGAGTTGTACCAAAAAATATAAATGAGTCTATTAAGAAACTTGATCTGCCAAATTTTATAATCACACAGATTCAAAAGAGTGTGATTATAAACACATGCTCGATACTTCGAAAATTTTTATTATCACCACTATAAATATTATTCATAATAACTAAGCAACTTGAGAGCTCCTCCGTTGTTTAGTTTTTTTTTTCACCGGTTAACCCGTGCTTAATTAAAAATGCAAAAAAAAAACAGTAATAATGAATACATATAGAATCGTTAAAGATTTTTTAAACGTTAATATTCGGTAATCAGTAGGGTTGATAGGTAGTATAGCGACCTCTCCTTTGATATGTTAAGTATCTGGATGGGTGAACAATTTTTACAATTTACGCATTGATCTGCTAATTCTTCTGAGGAAGTGTATAATGGTAATAATAATAATTGAGTGTTATTAAATCGGCCGGCGCCGTTAAAAGAAAATGATAATTCAAAATATAATAAAATAAATGAAGGCATATTATTATTGATATAAGTATCAACATCTTCCAACTCCATAGCACGTGACCAGCGGTGGATGATCACATGAGCAGACAGTACATCTGTCTCCAGTGAACAAAGTATCTCCAATCTCCAACTCTTCGTTGCCAAAGTAACAGTTGGGCAGGTTCGGGTTGTTGCAGTAAACTCTGTCCACTCTGGTTCTGTTGCTTGCTGAAATATTACATAGCTAGCTTCAATGTCCTGCCGTTGACCAAGAAGTGAAGCGATCGTTTTTATAATATTGTCACACAAAATGGGAATTTATTTGAAATTTGATTGATTACATGTATATTGTAAAATAGGTTATTTAAAGTAGGTACCAGCCCATTCCTTTGTATATAGTATAAACAAAATTTCTGAAATATCGGACTGTGGGAAGTGGTAAGAAATTTGATTGAATTTAAGCATGTAGAAGAACTGTCATAGTTATGGTGCATTACTATAGCCTGATTCCTAAGTTAGTTATGTCATAGTTATGGTGCCTTACTATAGGCTTATTCCTATAAAGTTTATTTTTCAATGAGATCTTAGTGATACCTTTAATGCTTTACATTTGAAAAGATGCAAGTCCACGAGTGTGAATCTTTTATTCACATTCGTCGATTGTTCTTTCTGCAGATATGGTGCCGAGATTGCTAATCTAAAGGGCTCCATGAGCTAACTTTCGTACTATGTATTTTTTTTTGTCGCTTATTTAGCGTTCTGTGAAGGGGCCGTTTACAGTCCCCACATGCAGAGCGGGTGGTGGTGGTAGTAGCGTTCTAAAATGTAACCCATTCGTTTTTATATCATGTATGAATAAAGAAAATAAAATTTCTGCATGGTTGGACAGTGGGAAATGGCTTTTAATATGACTGATTTTATCAATGTTGTAATGAGTTAGTATTGGTCACATCCTCCATTTTTATATATTGTCATAAAATGCAAGTAAGTGTATATAGAAAATTTTAGCAATATTGGACGATGAGAAAATGTTTGAAGTTCAATTGAAAAAATCATTAAAGGAGTCTAGTGTTGGCCACATCCCATTCGTTTTCGTATTCTTTCATCAGAAATAAGTGTGTATAGAAAATTTATACACAATTGGATGATGGGAAATGGTTTAAAATTTGATTGAACAATAGCATTGAAAATATGTAGTAGTATAGTGTTGTCCATATCCCATTATTTTTTATATTCTTTCATCAAGAGTGTAATAATATAAAATTTCTGCACAATTTGATTATGGAAAATGATTTTAAATTTGAATACAAACGTTTCATAGAGTTTAGTGTTGGCCACAAACCCAATTATGTCATCAGAAGCAAGAGTGTATGGAAAATTTTTACACTTTTAGATGATGATAAATGGTTTATAATTTAATATCATTTAATGATTCGGCGGATATTTTGTGGTAGTTACATAATATAAACCATTTTTGAATTATTAATTAGCTATAAACCACTTGTATAAAACAAGTAGTTTATAGCTAATTAATAATTCAAAAATGGTTTATAATTTGATTAAACAAAAGTGTTGTAAAGAGTCAAGTCTTGGCCACATCCCATTCGTTTTTATATTTTTTCATCAAGTTTATAATATTTCTGCACAATCATACTATCAGACTTAAAACTGATCCAAAGATCTACATATGTAAAAGAACAAGAAGAATAACTAAACTATGGGAAAAAGTTTGTATATTGCATAATATGTATTGAAAATTTAACAATATAGGATGATGGGAAATAGTTTAGAATTTGATTGAACAACAGTCTGATTAAAGAGTGTTGGTCACAACCCCACATTTTCATAAATTGTCGTATAGTGAGTAGAGTGTTTGAAAATTCTTTCGTAGTTCCTTGACTGATATAGAAATTATTCCTCTGAATAATTTGTTTAGTGAGATAAATATATGAAGAAATGTAAATTTAGATAATTAATAAATTAAAGTCATGAAATCTTCCCGGGTCTTCGTATTGAAAACTCAACCAAAAATAATTTGATTGTTGTGTTTGAGAATTTTCTTAACATATATATCATAAACCTTGCTAAAATATACTGTGTATCATTTTTTTTATTTCATAATCTTATTAATTTCAAATGTTTTTTTATTCTTAAGAACATTTTCGTTCGGTAGAAAAATCAAATATTGTATGAAAAACTATCAAAATGGCGGCGTTGTATGCACAAAAAGCTTACATAACGTTTAAAAATATGTTATACATTATTATTATACAAAATAATCACTATGATTTTCACTAAAATGCTAAGTATCTACTAATTGAAAATATGTTATATTCGTGTACTTCTAACTTTTAAGTTTACAGATATTTGAGCTCAAACTTTTCTGAGAGATGTTATTTTGATAATTTACTATGTAAATGTGAATTATTGAAATATATTTAATAGTTCAAAATTTTTATCACATTTTTTTGGCGTGACATTGCGTCGGGTATACTGGTACATGCAAGCACATAAATTAGATGCTCTTATTTATCCAGGGGGCGTATAACGAACACACACACGCACACACTAACACCTTCATTGCTTTATAACTTTAGATTATGTAGGTACATAATTCACAGATCTTTTTATGGATAATTTCTATTATTTATCGACAAATTCCTTGAAACATTGCTTAGAATCAGCAATTAAGAAATTTCACAAGAATATAACAGATGAAGCAAGTTGATATACCATCATATATTATAGTCCTTCACATTGGTGATATATTGCCGTATCCTTAAATTATTTTGTGCCAGTAACTTCGGTTTATGGAACAGAAAGTTTAGAATCGAATTTCGAATAGCTTTTTATATTTCTAACAATATTTTTTATCTATTTATTAAATAGGTACATTAAGTTTTGACGTAAATGTATTCTTTTATTTTTTTGTGTTTTTTTAAGGGTGTGTACGTATCTTCTAATTGAAAAAAAATCGGTACATCGTAGATACATATTTAAAGTTTTTTTTCGTGAATAAGGTGATGGTGTTTAATTTCATTAATATAATAATATGTAGGTATATGATATGTTTATTATACTCACGACAAAACCATCTATATGGACAGCACTCTTTACTTCTAGAATAAACTGGAGCACATCTCTGTGAAATAAGATGATTGGTGTATCTATCAATGTCGCATGTGTTCTTGCACCACGGTCCATTGAGAGTTCCATCGAAGTCATCAGTACAGATACACTTCTTACATTGATTATTTACAATCAGTTCACCTTCTCTATACGTTATTGATTCCCATTGGCACGTTCTCAAGTTGTTTATTTCAACTGGATCTGTTTAAAAAAGTAGAGAGCTGTTTCATGCCCTAGAAAGTCTAATACAAAAATAGGAAAACGGAAAATCATGACAGTGTAGAAAAAATAGCAATATATAAAAATTAAAAATAGCATCTCTCTGTAAAATATAAATGAGGTAAAATATTTGGATTCATAGGTTCAATTCATAGGTTCAATTCATAAATTCATAGGTTCAATTCATAGGTTAAATTCTTCTTTCAATGTCGTATCAGGTGATCAGGTCCCACTAACGTTGAGTCTCACGCAAGAACTAATATTTTCTGTTTTGAGTAGTGTGGAAAAGTGAAAATTCAATTTAGGTTTTTTATGTATTTTTGTTTAGAAAGAAAACATAAAATACTTACCACATGCAAGGTTGGACATACAACAGCCATATACTTAAGTACCACATACAAGGTAGGACATACAGCAGCCATACACTTACCACATACAAGGTAGGACATACAGCAGCCATACACTCACCACATACAAGGTAGGACATACAGCAGTCATACACTTACCACATACAAGGTTGGACATACAGCAGCCATATAATTCGTATTGCTTTACGCAATTATCCGGTGGTGAGTTATGGTATTCATCACAATCTGTCAAATTGCATTGCATTTGACCCCTAAAATAAAACAAATATATAAAATTGATTCCACTCAAATATTTTGTAAACATAAAAATATCATCACAAAAAGAGGGAAAATTTCATAAATAGCAATTTCATCACAAAAAGAGGGAAAATTTCATAAATAGCAATTGATAACATTTCATAAATAGCAATTGATAACATTTCATAAATAGCAATTGATAACATTTCATAAATAGCAATTGATAAATTTCATAAATAGCAATTGATAATGTTTCATAAAGCTTCTGTCATTGTTTTAATAATAAAATTTCACAACATATACCAGTGGATAACATTTCACAATGTAAATACCAGTAGATAACATTTCACAATATAAATACCAGTAGATATCATTTCACAATATAAATACCAGTAGATAACATTTCACAATATAAATACCAGTAGATAACATTTCACAATGTAAATACCAGTAGATAACATTTCACAATATAAATACCAGTAGATAACATTTCACAATGTAAATACCAGTAGATAACATTTCACAATGTAAATACCAGTAGATAACATTTCACAATGTAAATACCAGTAGATAACATTTCACAATGTAAATACCAGTAGATAACATTTCACAATGTAAATACCAGTAGATAACATTTCACAATATAAATACCAGTAGATAACATTTCACAATATAAATACCAGTAGATAACATTTCACAATATAAATACCAGTAGATAACATTTCACAATATAAATACCAGTAGATAACATTTTACAATATAAATACCAGTATATAACATTTCACAATATAAATACCAGTAGATAACATTTCACAATATAAATACCAGTAGATAACATTTCACAATATAAATACCAGTAGATAACATTTCACAATATAAATACCAGTAGATAACATTTCACAATATAAATAAATACCAGTAGATAACATTTCACAATATAAATACCAGTATATAACATTTCACAATATAAATACCAGTAGATAATATTTCACAATATATATACCAGTAGATAACATTTCACAATATAAATAAATAGGTACCTTCCGTCGTTGTTTAATGTACAAGAACAGTTAACTTGGCAATCAGAATCGGGTATTGTGTCTCCAATGTCATAAATTTGTCCACTGAAAATATAATAATATTGATCCTTGTAAATTTGATATTTTCAAATAGAAAAATGAAAGTTTAATCAAATATATGAAAAACTCGCCAAATAATTACAGATAAAATTTAAATCATCGCGTTTCTATTTTTACTGCGATATATTCCAAACCACAACTAGTTTTATGCATGTTGAGATCAGGATAAAACTCATAAAACACAAAGCTAAGATATACTAAGTTTAGTTTGTCGATCGACAATTCTTGATAGAACTCCATTGTACGTTGATATGTTATAAAAATATAAAAATACTTGGTTAATGTTCTATTATATTTATTGGATTATTGACGCGTTTCGTGCAAAGCACATCGTCAGAATAATGCTCTACAAGACTTAGACTAGTGGTTATATACAAAATTTACATGACAGGTGTATAAAAATATTGGTTTTTGAACGGTTGAAAAGAAGTTATATAATGCAAATGAATCTATACAAATCTACGTTTTAATACAATGAAAGTAGTTGGGTCACTGGTTGTAGTCCCCTGTGTCCATTAGGTCTGTTACAAAAGAAAACGACAGCAGTAAAATTCGAAAGGTAAATAATATTGTATTTATTGGTTTATTGTTACCTTTTAAGTGTGGTTAAAACCAATGTATTTCATAGATATTTGGTAGTTATAATTATGAACAGCTTAATTTTAATCTTAATGCATTTAACAACAAAGGAAGGTATATGTCTGTCTAACCCACTACTTTCATTGTATTAAAACGTAGATTTGTATAGATTCATTTGCATTATATAACTTCTTTTCAACCGTTCAAAAACCAACATTTTTATACACCTGTCATGTAAATTTTGTATATAACCACTAGTCTCTGTCTTGTAGAGCATTATTCTGACGATGTGCTTTGCACGAAACGCGTCAATAATCCAATAAATATAATAGAACATTAACCAAGTATTTTTATATTTTTATAACATATCAACTAAGATATACAGTAGTTATCATCACACATCTAGAAATATTATGTGGGTGTGCAAAAGACAATATTTTAGCTTGGTTTGTTTGATCAAATGTGTGCGCAATTCGTCCCCTTCCATACCTATAAAGGTACTGATAATATATATTTACTACCGCAACCTCCACCCTTTCTGTATCGAGACTATTATTTGCTCAATTGCAGAACTTTAACAATGGATGGCATCATGATGGCATCATTCATCGTGATGACAGTATGAAAAAATCATTGAAATTATAATTTTATAAAATAAAATAGGTTTTAAAGATTAGAAAAAATATATTTTTTCATTTTAAAAGAGCGAATAATATAAATATTATTAAAATAAAAATACAAAATATGTAAGTCCACCATTTTATGAGAAACACCAATCAGAGTGAATCAAAGATTATGACGTCACAGTTTCAATACAATATATATGAAATTACTTTGCATCGAACAAAGACTTCTGCTCATCAGAATTTAGAAACGTAAAAACTTATATATAAGCATATTATTATTATTCTGTGCAAATAAGTACTTTATTTATCTATAATTTAAATACAACTTACATCTCGAAAATCGATAAAATATGTTCCTTCTCTCTACATTGTGTTCATAAGCTAAAAGCCTAAAAGTATACACGGTAGAAATGACATGTGTAAAGCTGCGTTGCACAGCTCAATTGCGTCGATTCTGTTCACTGCACCGGGTGTGTTAACTCACTCCTTCGAAATGTATTGGCTCACGGAGCAGTGAGTCATGGTCTAGCACTCATGACTCACTGCGCCGTGAGCCAATACATTTCGGAGGAGTGAGTTAACACACCCGGTGCAGTGAACTGGGTCGATGCAATTGAGCGGCGTAACGCAGTGGTGTTACACAGGCCTAATGCCTAATACGCGGGAAACTTAAGATGGCCTATTTTGACGTTTGGACATTCATGAAGTTCTTTATATGTTTATTACCTAATTAATGGTAAATATTTTATAAATGAATTATAGTATTGAGAGCTAAACGTGGGGGAACAAATACTGTACTTCGTTGTAAACGCATACTTAATAAAATACACTTTTTGTGTCTCGCCGTGCCAAATTTAACCACTTATTTCTCGTTTATATTCGCGTGGGACGAAAACAAATACCTCAGTAGGTGTTTTTTTCGACGTTTTTGTACATTTAGGGACCGCACAGTACTTATGCACTTTTGAATTAATTTTAAATATACATATCGTCTTAGAATACATATAGTACATATAGTAGTGATATGCGATTTACGAAACCGTGACGTCACCGTCAGCTCCGACGGACGCCATTACACTGCAAGCGTTTTTTGACGTAAATGTCAAATTGGATTTTGAAATGGCAATTTTTGCTACTAAACCTTTATTTTATGTAGAAATGTATATATATTTGAAAACAGTGGATGCGTAAAAACATCGTAAGATAGTTTCTCAAAATTAGTCATCATGCTATCGTAAAATCAATAATTGACACGTGAAAATAAAAATATTCATTTGATAACTATCAGGAAACTAATTATATTATATATACTATTGGAAGTTTCATTATGATAAAGCTCCATATTTATGACGAATTTGTTTGAAGGCTTTATTTGGTTCTTTGAAATCACTAAATTCACTTGACTTTGAATTAGTCAAGCGAGGAGATGTTATCTATGAAAATATTAAAGGAAACATCTATGGATATTGGCAAGTCAAATAATAATTGTTAAAATCATAGAAGTTGGTATAATTATGTTGACATAATTCATGTTATGTTAATTTTTTGGTTCGGTTTAGTTAGTCTTCAAGACTCGCGTGAGCAAGTTGCTTTGTAAATTAAATGGAAATTGGTTGCAGGAATAATTTTATCAACACCTTTGACATTTGAGGTTAGAAAAAAGTTTATTATGTATTCGCATTTGATCACATTTTTTGAAATAAATTAAATTTCTCAACATATTATTTAAGTAATTGTATGATACTCGTACTTACTATTTTTAATACTAAGTACTTATTATTATTTGTGTTGAAAATTTTCGCTTTTAATGTCAACTTTGACAGCTCATACAACATTTGTAAAATGACCTGCACCCCTAGACAACGTGTCATTTAGCTCTAATAAAGATAACTCAATGTATGGAAGTGACAGTTGCCAGTCACTTCCATACATTGAGTTATCTATTCTTGTTTCTTTTCTTGAGCTAAATGACACTTTGTCTAGGGGGGCTGTGTGTTTAAAAAGCTCTCGTGCATTCTACTATGGAGCAATCATCAGAACGAGACCAATCCGTAGTGGTTGCTAATTGAATTACCGTGTCCTGTTCTTATTAATATTCATGCAAATCCACTTATTGTTGTCTGGTAAAAGAAACTGGAGGACAAGACATTATGGAGTATAATGGAGGGAGATTCTGAGGCAATAGAAGGATGAATGATTAGATTTAACAGTCTAATAAGTGTGTATGTACATAGTCAATGTGTACCTCCTTCTCTTACCAACACTCGCCACTAATTTGAAAATGAACTCACTGATAAACACATTGGTTTCTATAAACATATGGATTCATGAATTGACAATCGTAGACAACATATCCACCAATATCAATTGGATCACAGCCCATATCTAAATAGTGACTCACAGAACTGTCCCCTGAAAAAGAAAACTTATTATCACAAAAAATATATGTATATTTTTGATAAAGTTAAAAATATATGCATTGATTTGTATTTGGTTTTTGCATAAAATATTTAATTCAATATTCAGAATTATTCCATGTTTTTAATATTTATTCGATTGGCTTACAATGTTCAGATAAATTCATAAATATTTATTATTCAATGCAAAACATTTATTTGATATTTGAACTATCAAAGGCCTCGTTTCTAATTTCAAATAAAAAAATGTGTTTATTTTTTTTTATTGAAAATTGAATCTAATTTCACAAACTTTTCTGTTGTTTTATTTGTATTGAAAATGTATCTGTTTATTGATATAACTTTACGTTGATTAGTCGATAAAATATTATCTGTTTATCTTTATTAAAGGCATCTTCAAGAAACGGCTAAAGCAAAAATATTTATCTGACAACACCTAATTACATCTTCCTCTCCTCTTCCTTTCCTTATCCTTTAGTTTTCCTATCATTGCTATGAAATGTTCTTATATTCTTTGTTTTTTTTTTTTTACTTATCTTCTGCTATCTTTATTTATTTTGTAATGTGATTAAATTATTGCCATAGTACACACTGTTAAGTATATTTAACATTTACTCGGCTTGGTTGGAAGAAATTGCCATCAGGCAATAAGCCCGCCAGTGTACTAATTATATGTACAGAAAGACTCAAATAACGTTTATCCAGTTTTTTTTAATACAATTGTCTAATCTGATTGTAAATAGTAAGTAAGATCGTAAATAAAATACCAGGAAATTGCAAGCAATCGGTTGTTATACTAATATTCGTTACCTTTTACAACTGCACATATTATTAACAATCCAATAAACAACACGACAAATCTTCTAGACAACATTATGTCAAACGTAACAATTCAATATAATTATAGTCCAAATAACAGAATACAACTTACTTTTCATACAAACACAGGTCTAAGTAGTTGTGATAAAAAGTGTTATAAGTCAATAAAATGCTATTATCTAGTGCCTACTTACTTTATACATCATAAACATTGTATTTTTATCGAGGCAGGTACCGACCTGTGTATTTACAATATTAAATAGACAATAATTTATCTTCATAAATAGATTATGTAAAGTTTTTTTCACTTCATGAATGCATTCAATTCTATAAATTGTTGTTATGAAAGTATTCAAATTGTCTTTCAAAGATATTAAACCCCTTAATGCCTGATTTTTTTTATTAAAAAAAAATAATTCCTATAAAATATAAAAAAACGTTTTGTTCCATATCTGGCAGCATTATGCAGTTGTGTTAAAAAATGGCCGTTTGTATGTGGCTTGACTTGAAAACAAAAACAACTATTCTTCATGGAATAATAATTGTTTTATTATCATTGAATAAATAATAAATATTTTAATATTTTTTTAAAATGTTTATTTATCACAATAGTGAATAAATTATACTTTGTCATCGGCAATGCACAAATTTTGATAGTTTAAGAGCTCTAACTAATCGGGTAGTTAAAATCAATCACAATATTCCAGTGCAGCAAGACAGACATGTGAAGTTAAATAATAGAATTTATAAATTAGAATGTTTTATTATGATAAAGAAGTAACCCAACAAAAATACACAGGCGTCCACATATTTAACATAACAATAATAAAGAAATATTTCTTTTATTTTAAAATGAATATTTTCAAAAGTGATAAAAAGAATATTTTAAATGTAATAAAGTATTATATGATATTGTCCCTGTCGCTGGAAACAGATGGGTTCAAAAAGCCCAAAAAAAAGACGAGTGGAAGTTTTTAGAAGAGGCCTACATCCAGCAGTGGAGAGATGGCTGAGGAAGAAGAAGAAGAAGGTATTAGGTATAATGAAGAAATGGTGAAAAACCAATGATCGCATATGGAATGGGGTATGAATCAGGATTTGTATAGAATAGATTGTGTGGTGCTCAGTTATCTCCGGCTATCCCGAAAGGGACAACAAAATCGAATACAATAGAAAAACTCAAAATATTTGTCTTAATTTGTGATGATGAGTTTCACCAAAAGATGTTCGTAAAACAAATATTATTGATATTAAAAATGTAATTTTAAAAAAACTTACAAAATTATAATAAGTTCATTAAATGATTTATTTCAACTTGTGAGTTAAACAAAATGATTAAATAATATAAATGTAGCTGATGGTGGCACCTGGTGGTTAATTAAACTGTCAAGAAAGTTTTGGCATAATATTTAAATATTTTGTTTTTCTCAATTATGAGAAAAGTTTTGTGTGGCCCAAGTTTAACTAAAATAATTTCTCAAGTTTTATTTAAGGACGTGAAGAAAATTCAAATTGACTCCAGGAAAATGAATTAGTTCTAGACTTTAATCATAATACATTTAAATGAATTAGTTCTAGACTTTAATCATAATACATTTAAATACGAGCTTCGAGCCTAACCGCTCGGGTTCTTTAATCTTTTTGAGAATTTTATTTATTAAAATTAACTTGCTTATTCATTACAGTCAACTTTGTTTTATTCATTACACTTAACTTGGTTTCGTTAATTGATATTTACTTGGGTTTATTCATTACAGTTAATTTAGTTTTATTCATTACACTTAACTTGGTTTTATTTATCACCGCTTACTTGGTTTTATCCATTACAGTCAACTTTGTTTTATTCATTACACTTAACTTAGTTTCATCAATTACAGTTAACTTGGTTTAATTCATTACAGTTAACTTGGTTTTATTCATTACACTTAACTTAGTTTCATTGATTACACTTAACTTGGTTTTATTCATTACAATTAACTTGGTTTCGTTAATTACAGTTAACTCGGTTTTATTCATTACAGTTAACTTGGTTTTATTCATTACATTAACTTTGTTTTATTCATGACAATTAACTTGGTTTTATTCATGACAGATAACTTGGTTTTACCTATTACAGTTAAATTGTTTTTATTCATTACAGTTAACTTGGTTTTATTCATTACAGTTAACTCTTTTTTTTTATTACATTAACTTTGTTTTATTCATGACAGTTAACTTTGTTTTATTCATGACAGTTAACTTGGTTTTATTCATGACAGATAACTTGGTTTTACTCATTACAGTTAAATTGTTTTTATTCATTACAGTTAACTTGGTTATATTCATTAGAGTTAACTTGGTTTTATTCATTACAGTTAACTCTTTTTTTTTTCATTACATTAACTTTGTTTTATTCATGACAGTTAACTTTGTTTTACTCATTACAGTTAACTTGGTTTTATTCATTACAGTCAACTTTGTTTTATTCATGACAGTTAACTTGGTTTCATTCATTACAGTCAAATTTGTTTAATTCATTACAATTAACTAGGTTTTAATCCAAACATAGTATGGATGATTAAATAAATAATTATTCAATCATCCACACCCCTAAATACGAACCCGCATACACAGATTTCACACATTCAGCATTCTTCATGGATAATTAAATAATAAGATAATAAAAGTTATGTTCTGCAGGAACAAGAATAAGAAACAAAAAAACATTCTTCAGCAATGAGGTTCAGTGTAGATACACGCATGTGTTGTGATTCCTTATATAAATTTATGCACACCAACACATGTAGCTCCTGGGGGGGTTATTGTTATAAATAAAATTGTTTAAAATATGAACATAATGGTATTCATTAAGAATCATTATCATCATCAGCCATAAGTACTGGACATACATAGGTACTGAGGTCTTCCTTCTCGACTTCCATTCCTCTCAAACCCTCGACACTCTATCTCATTGACATACCGCCATTCTTTTTATGACATCTGATCATTGATCATCTTGCTCGAGGGATGCCCCGGTTTATGGTTTCTACGGTCGCCACTCCAGGGCGAGGAACTCATGACGAGTACTTATTGTCTGTTTATTGCTTATTAATAATAATAATGAACACTTCCTTTCACCTACCGCAAGTGGCGAGTTTATTGTCGTATGGCAATTTCTTCCAACTAACCAGTGTTTCAAGCCCAGAGAAGCAACATTAGCGTGAAAAATAAATTTAAATAAATTTCTCCTCTGCTGTCTTTGCTGCTTATTGTCTGTTAAAAATAAATCATACATTGAATATAAATACAATATATTATTTTCAGCAAAAAATAATTATATTCTTATTAAAAATCCGTTGTATATTCGGGATTTTGTTTCAGAATGTGTTTCTCTCTCTTTCTCTGCTAAGTGTGTGCTAAGTGTGTGAAGAAATTGAGAGAACTGTTGTTCAAAGTGGTAAAGATACCATACCTACCTATTGTCCGTCATTGTTTGATATGACAAAAAGAAATGGAGGCATTGTTTACAAATGAAATGTAAATTCTACCTTAGAAGTAAACTGTTAGGGAGGTCGAATGAAAAGGAACTCGAGTAGGTATGTCCGAATCGTAATACTGTATAGGTGAAATGTACATTAGTACCAACAAAAGTTGAAAAGAAAAGGTGAAAAAAATTTATCAAAAACAAGTTATTAAAAGTTATGTGTAAACCAGTTCACTATATTTATGTGTTAGTCGAGCGTATTGATAGTTTTGAGGTGGAAGTTTTCCTTATGATTTGTTTCATTATAATATTATCCGTTGCTTCTTGGCTGAGGATGGCAGCTACATTCAATCACTCGACTAATTATCCGCCTTCGATCTTCTGCAGATCAAAGGACTTCGGTTATTAAAGGTCCCTGTGGCTATGCGATATTATATTTATATAAGAACCAGGAAATCAGACACCAACGGGGCTTACGACCTGTCCATCGGTTGGTTTACGTGATCATACGTGTTTTATTGACTTCCCTTGTCAATTCAAATCTTGAATAGGTACCTACTCTATAAAATGCAGATTGACATTTTTCAAACACTTGAAAATAAACTGAAAACACCATCACTCTAAATATATGTAAGTATGTAATAATAATAATAATAATAATAAACACTTCCTTGCACCCTGCGCAAGTGGCGAGATAATTGCCGTATGGCAATTTCTTCCAACTAACCAGTGTTTCCAGCCCGGAGAAGCAATATTTGCGTGAGAAATAAATTTAAATAAATTTCTCCTCTGCTGGGAATCGAACCCAGGACGCCCGCACAGAAACCAAATGGCTTACCAACTGTTATCACTAAATACACAAAAAATATCAACGAAATTATAATATTAGTTCTCTTATAATATTAGTTCAAGACAACAACAAAAAACTTTTCTCATCCCATTCCTTTTAAATCTTATGATTAAACTCAATCATCCGTAAATCTCAATATTTTATATCAAGTTTTGATCCTTAATATTTATTCAAGTCTTAAAATAACGTTTAGTTAACTTTTGAAACTAAAACGAATAATATAACCAATTAAGTTAACATCAATACCCATATCCTTTCATAATATTACAATATTGTCGAACTTCGTGTTTCAATATTTTTTAACAAAATTAAATATTTGAATATAAAAGTTTTGTAGGTTTTCATCTTTGTGCATCAAGCGAATAAAAAGTTATAAGGGACATACACGCACACACACAGTCACACTAAATGCAGAGTAAATCCATTTGTATAAAATATAATAGGTATATGCTGCGAAGCCTCTAAGTTGGCGTTTTTTGACTTCCAAGTTGACAATCCATGATAAATACTTGATACTTGTCCATACAAAATATCGCGGATCTTGTCTTGAAACTTGGTCGATCTGTTAAGAGAAATAAATTCTCTTGAACAAATCGGCAGTTGGAATATGATGATTATATTTGTTTACAAAAATCATGTTTGGTCTTGACTTCAATGGTAATATTACTTCGGTAGGTAGGTTGGTACTTACGTACGTTAATTATGTTTTGCTAAAATTGATGTCTTATTTGTAGTGTGCTATATTCCAATTATGTATGTGGTTTGGGTGAGATTTATCTTCGGAAGGTAAAGTGAGATAATGCATAGGTACCTACAACAAACAGTAGGTAAGTACTTGTGTCTATAGGTAGGTATAACCCAGTCACTGATTGAGGCATCAAATTCTCATTAGTAATTTTACACAGACGTTACAGAAACAATAATCTAAATTCAATATCGTATTTTGAGTTTCTATTACACAATAATGAAAGGGAATAATTTATTACTGACGCGATCGTTGAAAATGTCAAAACATAAATATGACAACTGTGTGTGTGTTATAATATAATATATTATGTAATCTATCTATGTAGGTACTTTATTAAATAGATACCTACTTTATAAATCAATAATGGCAACACTGTTGCAAGGTAAAACATCTTGGCAACACCAACAGAATTTTATGTCAATAACAATAATAAAAATGACTAACTACTAAAACTGTTTCATAATTAATAATAAGATACACAAGTTATTAATTAAGATATATATCCCATTCTTCTGCTGCGACCACCCGTTCTATTTATAGGAATCAGCAATCAGGTAATAACAGAATCAGCAATCCAGGTAATAACAGAATCAGCAATCAGGTAATAACAGAATCAGCAATCAGGTAATAACAGAATCAGCAAACAGGTAATAACATAATCAGCAATCAGGTAATAACAGAACCAGCAAACAGGTAATAACATAATCAGCAATCAGGTAATAACAGAACCAGCAAACAGGTAATAACATAATCAGCAATCAGGTAATAACCGAATCAGCAATGTGGCGCCGCGGACGGACATTTTGAAAATAACAAACATTTTCAATAACGTATATTTTCTTTATCGCTTTAAGATACATAAACTTTAGTCGGCCTTCGTGGCTCAGTTGGTTGGGTATCTGACTGCTGATCCAAAGGTCCCGGGTTCGATTTCCTGTGGAGACACAGTTTTTAATTGTGTTTTCAGTCTGGATCTGTGAGGCGATTAATATCATATATAAGTCTCCAGAATGTGGCAACTAGTTATTGGGTGCGTGTTAAATAAATATTTGACATAGTATGTACCTGTTAGTTGCCCGATATAATATAAATATAAAGTTACGAAATCGATTGCTTATAACTCAGGGAAATCGGTATTTTAACATGTTAACGTATTTAACGCTTTATCAGAGAGCCGACTTCTAATTTTGGTAGTATAATTATATAAATCATATGTACATAGATCAACTCCATATAATGTAGGAGTAATTAGATGGGTTGATGACATAGCGGTTAGCGCGCTGGGCTAGTAATCCAGTGGTCGCGAATTCGAATACTGCCACCACCGATTTCCTTCACCTATAGCTCAAACATTTATTTGCTTATTTTAGGGAACATAGGAAGATGTATATGTACTTGACTAAAAAAAAATTAACAATCGTTATCACATCAAAATTTGAATTTTCGAACTTGTTTTTTTCCGAAGGTCTGCAATTCCTGACTACAATTTTCCTCGATCGATTATTTTCTCGGAATACCTGGGTACTGTCGGAACATAGGCTTAAGACACCCTGGCTACAACGTAATCTCTTCATTTAATTTGATACAAACGACTACATAGTACATATGGCATGCGACATAACCAGTGTCAGTTGTGCGGGTGTCCATTACCTTGTAAAAGGAAACACGACACATGCGTGTGTACCTACATCAGTTTCGTCTCACCTAAAAGGGCACTACATTCAAAATGAGTGGTGGACCTCATTGCTGAACTTTGTGCTATGTTATTGTTACATGTTGTATTTTCGATAACCTGTAGCTCTTATATACGGGACACATAAAAACGGTAATAATAGAAAAATAGTGGAGGCACTATTCTAAGTCGGTGCATCGCAGCAAAAACAACAACAATAATAGACAGACTGATCAAAGCAACGAAGAAAGTAAGAAGGACGTAGATGTTCGTTAAGATTTTGATGTAAAAAATGTAACAAATTAAATTTAAAGATTTAACTTTGTATTAACCACGTTTTTTGGTTGAAACGATGCGACCGGTTTCGGAACTAACCGTTCCCTCATCAGGCTAACTTTCAACTGAAACAGAATGTGACGACGTGTTTACAAGAAATCTATGGGGGCGGAGGTAGAGGTAGGGTGGGGGTACTTAGGGTTGGGTCTTGTGCAGGGTGGGTCCGATTGGCTGAAGGATTAGAAGTAAAAGGAAACATATTTAATAATGGACTGAAAGATAAATTTAACTGATTGTTTATTATGTTCTGTTTTGAATTAATACACTTTTTAATTTCTAGCGACTCTAAATTATCAAGACGGAGACCTACTTTGTTGACGTGTAAAATTTTTGTTCCCGATTGCATATGAAATTGATGATCATTAAGTACTAAGTGTTCTGCGAATTCCGAAAAATTATCATTGTTTATACATCTAATATGTTCTTTTACTCTAGTCTCAAATTTCCGTCCTGTTTTTCCTATGTAGACTGCAGAGCAGTCTCCACATGTCAGTTGGTATACGCCGGAGTTTTCCATTTTATTATCTTTATCTTTGGAATTCATTAAACTTTTTCCAATATTATTGTCAGTGTAAAATGCCGGTCTTATGTCTTTTGGTAAGAAATTTGAGACTAATTGGGATAAATTATTAACAAACAATATGCGTCTCCATCTATATTCATCTTTTTTGATATTTGTATTATAACTATGTAGGTATCTATTGACGTTAATATTTTTTATTTTTTTATTTAAAATAGAGTCTATCAATTTACTGTTATAACCATTATTGTATGCAATCTGTTTTATTGTATTTAGTTCTTTATTAAAATTATTTGATGATAGTGGTATATTTAGTAATCTATGGACCATGGAATGATAAGCGGAATGTTTATGGGATGCTGGATGGTTGGATGTATTGTGGATAGTTGTATCTGTATAGGTCGGTTTACGATATATATCAAATTCAATTTTATTATTTACTATTGTCAATTTTAAATCTAAAAAATTAAGTGTTTTTTCCTTTTCTATTTCCAATGTGAACTGAATCTTAGGGTGAAACGAGTTTATAAAATTTAAGAGCAGCTTTAATTGTCGATCAGTACCGGTAAAAATGCAAAATATATCGTCCACGTATCTCTTCCATAAAAATATATATTTCAATAAAACCGAATTTGATCCAAATATTTTATTTTCTAAGAAATCTACAAAAATGTCGGCTATAAGTGGACTTGTACGGGCTCCCATTGGTAATCCTTCTTTTTGTTGGTAAACAACATTATCATACTGGAAATAGTTTTGACTCAAGCAAACCTCTAATAATCGTTTCAAATCATTTGTTATATCTATTACTTGCTTACAAGAAATCCCCATAGATTTCTTGTAAGCACGTCGTCACATTCTGTTTCAGTTGAAAGTTAGCCTGATGAGGGAACGGTTAGTTCCGAAACCGGTCGCATCGTTTCAACCAAAAAACGTGGTTAATACAAAGTTATATCTTTAAATTTAATTTGTTAAATATGAACAACAAAGTTAACATTCAAACATTTGAAAATATTAAAAAATGTAAAACTATACAAATGCTGGCAAACTTTTTGTACCTTTCGTATAGTTTCGTATGTTCTTCTTCCAAATATCTATCCGAAACGAAAGCCGACGAAGACCATAACAGTTTTTGGTGATGTTTGTATGTTTCCAAATTTTGATCAAAATGGTTGATCACAAAAATATGATCATTGTAGTAATACAACTCTAAATTATATAAAAATTGAATTTAGTGACGACATCGCTTCATACAATTTGTATGGCAGTCGCCTTTACACAATATCTAAGAAGACTTAATAGTTTGATACTTAATCTCCAAACATGCATACATACATACCATCATGCTGTTTTCTTATTCCGGATAGTAAAAAGTTCTGACCTCCATACTGTCCTATCTTAACATACATACTTGACATGTGTTGCATAGAAAACAAAATAAGTATCTTAAAATATTCAATAATTTGTATTTATGTGTTTATAGTTTGGTACTTATTCTTCATCTATAAATAATTACTATCGCTATCGACAGTTGGATCTCATGTGTTACATGAACCTAGTTATATAATGATAACCTCACCTCAAAGGTAGGTACCTACTCAAGTATATATTCCCATACACTTTATGTATCCCATAAATAGTAAACATATTATAGCACATATTATGATCCCGTAAACATAGGTACTATTTATATTTCATACTATTACCCAGGGCCGGATAAACGTGTTTTTGCGCCCGTAGCAATATATTTGAATCCGCCCCCCCTCCCCCATTTTTTTGGAATTTTAAATGTAGAACAATTTAAAATTATGTAAAATTATATCGGGTCTAAAATGACGAATTAGTTTGTTAATATTACCTGAACCTACTTATATAGTTGTTTATAAACAAATAGCCACAACAATTGGAGATTCATAATAATATAACATATTTACACCATCATGCCGAGCCTCTATCCGGGTACGCAAAGAGAACCGAGCGCCATACCTGTGGATTTTTGATTTATAATATAACATTTTACAGCGGTACTAATAACATTTTCGTTAAAACTCGTTTTAGCCAACTAAACCTCGCACTACGTAAACCACGTATTAGGCACTAATTCGTGGTTTAGTGAGTTCTGACTAATAATGTAAAAATGTACAAGGGCTAAGTAAACCATGGAATACGGAATGAATGTTGAGTGAACGCAGCCATTTAACGGGAATTTCGGAATTCTTCTTTACTTGATGCTTTTTTTTGTTCATTCTCTATGACTTTATTAGTCGTCATCTATGACATTTATCGAGAATCGTGTTTCTATGTTTGTCATTGTTTGTTTACTGCATGGTTTTGATGGTTTACTGTTTACGTATCGTCACGTTTTGGTTGGGTTCCAAATAATTTAACTTATTTATTTATTTATTTATACATCTTCTTGTACATAATATAAACAAATATAATTGTACACTGGCGGGCTTATTGCCATTAGGCAATTTCTTCCAACCAACCAGATTACAAAGTATGACAACATTGTATATGTACAACAGCAAATAAAAAAGAGTAAAAGAAATCAAAGAAAATACGTATAATACTTAAATACTATAAAAACAACAAAAAAAAATATAATTCATAGCAAGAAAAGGGATATGGTAAGGACAGGAGAGGAAATCGGGATCAGGTGTTCAAGGATAAATATTCCTTCTTTAGTTTTTTCTTGAAAATACTAAGTGAGTTAGACGACGCAATATTCGGACTAAGGCTATTCCATAATCTTGCTGATTGTACTTCGAACGAAGAGCTGAGAAATTCTGTATTATGGATAGGTATGGATAGTGTTGTACGTTCAGCAGATCGGAGTGGAAGTCCATGATTGGATAAATAAGTGAATTTGCTTTTGAGGTACTGTGGCAGGTTTGGGTTCGAGAGAATATTGTACAATAGTGACAAAATGTGTATATTGCGCCGCTGGCGTATCCTGGGCCAACAAAGAAAATTACGGTAAGATGATATGCGATCAAATTTCTTCAATCCAAAGATGAATCTGATACATATATTCTGAAGACGTTCAAGTTTATTGAGATGCACTTCATTTGCATCCAAATAGCATACATCGGCATAATCAAGCAATGGAAGAAGAAGTGATTGAGCAAGAGTTATTTTACAACGGAATGGAAGGAAATTTTTAAGTTTATTAAGTGAATGTAGGGCAAAGAAAATAGATTTACTAACATGCGAAACCTGTTCATGCCACGAAAGGTCATCATCGATGAAGATTCCAAGATCTTTTACAACATAACTTATTTATTTTAAAACAATTTCAATGGAAAATAAATATCTTCATTTATTAGCCTTCTTCCAAATAAATCTACGAGATGTGTAACTCGTGTCTTTGAAAATCTGTACTTTCTTCTAAAATTAATGTCGTCGTAATCAACAAACGTATTACAACGCACCATATAAATTTTGTGGCTTCGAAAAACTGTTTCCATCTGCTCTATTTGTTGAAACGATCTTTCAAAATCGCCGATTCTATAATCAAACAGATTGTCGTCCATAATTAAAAAAAGTATTTCTTTAAAAATGACAAAATTTATACAATACGCGCGGTCTATTTGACTTTTGACAGCTCACGAATTCGCTATTCCACCACTAAACTAGGGGCCCGGATGGTTTAGCGTTACCATGGTGATATAAACCATGGAATAAAATAGAAGTTTTAAAACTTGATTATTAGTAAGATTTTTGGCCGCTAGGTTTTAATCACTCTATTCCATGGTTCAACCTCGCTACTTTTTCGTTATTAGTACCGCCGTTAGAGTTTTAAGCGCCCTTTTTAAGACTACCGCCCTGACTTCTTGTTCCTGATTGTTCTATTATTTATCCGGCCCTGCTAACCTTATATTTAACTAATTAAACTATTTATATTTCTTTACTTATAATATTGTACAGTATCTGGTATCTAGTTTGTTTTCCAAATAAAAAATAATAAAAAAGTGCCGTTATTGAGTTTTAAGATTTGTTCTCATTCTTTGTATGGAACGTCCCCGAAGTAGAGATGTTTCCTCAATTTTAAAATATAGAGGGTCATTTATTTTGATGTTTCCTAAGGGACATTTGTAGGCAGTGGGCAGTGGAGGAAAGTTAATCATTTGTGTAGTCATATCAACTAGGTACCTAGGCTCGACTTGGGACAAAGGTTTATTGTTTTCAATTTGGGTTTTATTATAGCTCTGATAGTTTACACGGTTTTTACTGTCTAATAATGTCTTCTTCTACTTCGTGTGTTAGGTCGTATGACCTGTTTGTGAAAAAAAAAATAAAAAAAAAAAAAAAATAAAAAAATAAAATAAAATAAGATGAACTTTCCTGGGAGGAGGAGGAGACTGTCATTCCATCTCTTCGGCGGTCTTCAGGGTTGACTTTTATTGTTGGGTATTTGTGTCTTTACAATTTTGACGTCCATGAGTTCGATTTGGTCATTCCAGAAACGTCTTCTGCCCAACAATGTCCTTGTGGTGGAACGTATCAGAGTGAGTACTACATTTTATTTAATGTTTTACATAGTTTTTTTAATAATTATAATATTCAATTTACACGGAATAAGAATGTCGAGGAGAATTCGCGATACATCAAGCCACGGCAACTGGAGATATTCCGAATGAATTGCATATATGGAGACGGCTGTTTATAACTTCAGCTTGCGTTGATAGCAATGAAGTGAAGTTACATAGTGATGTGGGCACATCATGGGGATGTTCCGCCACATCTTCAATTATATCTTCTTTTGCGTTCTCAATCCTAATGTTTCGAAGTATGTATTTGCCCGTGTAACAATAACATATCTAGATATCCTCATACATTTCCAAAACAAAGCATAAATCCTTATGCTATAGGTGAATGGAATCAGTCGGGGTAGAGTAGGATTTGAACCCGCGTCAAAGCCATTTCGTGTGGAAACGCTACATAACATCGTGTGTAATCCGTTGCTCTAATTCATATCGTTGGTAGGTACAGCCTGTCCCAAATAAAACTTTTTAAATAATCATAACATGGAAAATATTTGACACAAATCCATTTCATTGGTTGTAAAGGATGACATTAATTTCCATCCACTTTATCATACAGCCGAGGACAAGTATTTTCGTTTAAAATTTTCTCTCTCTGAAAATATGTTTCTTGTCGGAGATTTCTACCGTTAAATTGAATTTTTGCCGAAAATATCTTCCCGTGTTGCTAGGGTTGAAGGCGAGGTACCGTTATTTACATTATAAATTATAATTTTTCATTTCATTCATTCCCAAACTACCCTCCCTCAGATTCATTATAACCAGAACTTGTCTTGTAATGTAACAATACTTTTAACTTAACTCGAAGATAGACCATCGGTTCAGAATTAGAAACTCGCCTGCCTCTTACGTTACATTACGCAAAATTTAGCTACCATATAAAATTGGTTATGTTTATTAGCTATGGCAATAGTAATAACTAATTATTATGCAATATGTTTATGGTAAGAAATGTGAAGATCTGCTTGGCTGGAAGAAATTGTCTAATGGCAATAAGTCCTATATGTTCAATATAAAAAGTGAAATTCGGAAATAAATGAATAAATAAGTACAGGATTTATTTTTGATTATTAGATTAATATGTACATTTCAATAATTATACAAACACAGGAACCAATATTAGATATTGAGGTACAAAACTACAAAATTGTTGTTCAGGTGAAATGTCTTAAATAACCTATTGTAATAATAATATATTGTATACCTTGGGACCACCAATAAAGTACCTAATTACTTAAATTCAGTGTGACCATGAAGACAAGGAATAATATTACAATAAAACCCACCCAAACATAAATAATTGAATATAAAATAGCTGAAATATTTGTGTTTTGTTGTAGTAGGGAGGTAGATATTTAAGTAATATATAGATAGATATTGGATAAATAGAGGACCACGAACTAAGAAATGTCTAAAAGTGGGTAATAATGGAGGGGAACAAAATATCGAAATATATTTCAAGGACCTTTTACTTTTACTTCGTCATGTTTATTTTATTTGCCGTTATTAAATATTCAAATGGAGACGTGAATTGCCGCTGAATGAATCACGACGCTTGTAGTTCGCTCCTCATATTTTTTGTGTTTTTGATGTTTTAAGTGGTGCAAAAACTTATATTTTGTGTTAATTTTTGTTTAAATGCTTATGTGAACATATCTTAGTTAAAATATTGTCCCCACGTAACCGGTGAGTTCGTTCCATTTTTATTTATTTTATTTTATTTTCTAAGTGTGTCAAAACAATTGCTTAGTGGAGGTAGGTAAGCAAACAATTTGCCGGCGCTTCATGCGCTGTGCTAGCGAAATGTTACCTAGTAACGTTGTTGCCAAGTCAACAGATAACAATGTATTAGAATGTACGCCATCAAAACAAACTCGTAAGGCCCAGTCCACACCGATAGATCATGATAATACATTATTGGATAGTTCAGTATCCAAAAAATTCAAACCAAACATAAACCCCTCAGTACACCAAGAGAATTCTTTACTGTATAATGAATCCTCTCTTTCCCCATTTATTGTACATGTACAAAAGAAAGTAGCGGGAGAAAGTCTTCAAATACAGGCTATCTCATTCGGTTCGTTTATCTACAAAAATAAAATTGATAGTATAAAAAAAATCAAGCCGTTGGGTAAACGCACAATTGCAATCGAATTCAAAAATTATTTAGCAGCAAATACTTTTCTTAATAACAAAATTTTAGAACAAAACAACTACTTACCATTTATACCTTCCTTTCACGTAACTCGTCTTGGAGTTGTAAAAGATTTACCTACATCTCTTTCTGACGAGGAAATATTAAGTAATTTGGAAGTCCCTCCGGGATTCGGAAAAATAATAAAAATTCGAAGGCTTAACTACAGAGACCGTAAAATTGAAATCCCGACATGGAAACCATCTCAAACTGTTGTGGTCACAATCGAAGGGCAAAAACTCCCATCACACCTTTACCTCTTTTACAATCGTCTACCAGTAGAAACTTACATATTCCCTACTATTCAATGTCATCAATGTTTAAGATACGGACACACTAAAACTAACTGCAAATCTGCAGCACCTAGGTGTTTTAAATGCACTTTATATCATCTTGGAAACACATGTAATGTAACTCAAGAAAATACTATTTGTGTTCATTGCTCGGGAAATCACCAGGCTATCGATATAAATTGCCCAGAATTGACAAGACAGAGGAACATTAAGAAAGTAATGGCTGACCAAAGTATATCGTATATCGAAGAAGCTGGAATGTTTCCCTCCGTGAAAATATCATACTCAGAAAAAACGAAAGCTGTCAACAATTCAAACAAAATTGAAACACAAAATAATTTCACGCCTAAATGGAGGGTAATCACCCCTTCAAACAAAAATAATCTTAAAAAACATAGTAATACCCCCCCTTACTTGGATAAAAAACAAATCAACTCATTATTAATTGCACCAAATGGAAACCATCCAGTACCTAAAAATGGATGTGCTCTCCCGTTAACAAATGAAACTACCCCAGATACAATAATACCTGAAGACATTAATTATAGTCGTAAAGAAATAATTCTAAATTGCATATACAATATGATCCATGAACTCCTTACCACAGGACACTATATCTCAGTACCGTCCAACGATGCACTTATTAATAACACCTTACAAAATACTGTCAATATACTCAATAACAACCTAAATAAAGAAGATATCGATTCAAACTCTATCACAGAACCAAATTAGACCTTAAACTTGTAACTCGCACAATAATTCCCTGTATAATCTTTCATACAAAATGGCCTTAAATATTGCCCAGTGGAACTGCAGAAGTGCAATACCTAATAAAGACTCTATTTTAAAATTGCTATCCGAGAACCAGGTTCAAATAGCGGCACTATCTGAAACCTGGCTCCGCGATGAAAAAACATTCAAAATTCCCGGCTACCAATGCCTAAAAGATAATAGACATGATGGCAAAGGTGGAGTTGCGTTATTAATAAAAGACACATTTTTCTTTAACCAGATAAATTTAAAACCAATAAATTGTCCATCACAAGTTGTTGCTGCGGAAATAGACGGTACAACTTTTGTCTCAATTTATATTTCTCCTAATTTCCAACCCACCAAAAATATTTTAAGAACCATAATTTCTCGAATAAAACATCCCTTTATAATTATGGGAGATTTTAATGCTCACCATAACATGTGGGGTTCATCATCATGCACAAAATTAGGTAGAATTATAGTTGATCTGCTAAATGAGTTGAATCTTTGCATTATTAACGACGGATCACCGACACGTATCCCTGTGCCAAATCAACGAATCAGCGCAGTAGATTTAACAATATGTAGTCCCGATATTGCTCCATACTTGAATTGGAAAATACTTTCTGACCCATTCAATAGTGATCATCTTCCAATAATTTTGCATTATTCACAACCGTCATACAGATACATATATACCTCTCATATTGAAAACTCAAAATCCAAAAGAAACAACAAATTCGATAAAAATGTTTGTAATTTTGGAAAGACTTCTGCACATCACTTAGTATCCAAGTTCCAATTTCAGAAGTTTGGAATAATATCAGAAAATTTCGTGGCTCATACAAAACCCCATCTTCTAAATCATGCCCTAAACTATGGTCAGAAGATTTCTTAAATAAAATGGCCCCACCGTATGCTGTTAACATCGATGAAATCTCGTTACAATATTCACATACTAGCAGTAACTGGCTAGATGCCCCATTCCAAATAGACGAATTAAAATCAGTCTTACAAGTGGTAAAAAATACTTCACCTGGAATAGACGGGATCCCATATATTATCTTACATAATAGTAGCGACAAAATTCTTGAATATCTCTTAAAATTAATAAACATAATGTTCGATACTGGGGTTATCCCAGAATCTTGGAAAACTCAACTTATTATCCCAATTTTGAAACCACTAAAGGACCCTAATTCAGGTGTCAACTACAGATCAATAGCATTATCATCAACTCTGCTTAAATTAACAGAACATATTATAAAAAGACGGATTGATTGGTTCGTTGAAAACAAAAATATTTTGCCGTACAATATGTTTGGCTTCAGAAAAAAAAATCCTCAGTAGAAAGTGTAGCCAATTTAACAACGGATATTCTTTTAGCTTTCTCTAGACAAGAACAGGTCATAGGAGTAAGCTTAGATATCACAAGTGCATATGATAATGTGCTTCTCTCCCTTCTTAAATCTAAACTTCTCCGAATTGGAATCCCCCTAAAATTAGCCATCTTCATAATGAATATTCTCCTGGATAGAAAAATCATTCTCGACATTCGAGGAATTGATACTCAAGAAAGAAAAGTCGATAGAGGCTTGCCACAGGGGTCAGTCCTTAGCCCTATCCTCTTCAATATTTATATTCACGAGATTTTTCATGTACTTTTACCCTCGGCACAGTTACTGATATATGCAGACGATTTTTTTATTTATGTATCAGGGAAAAAAATCCAACAAATGGAGAACATTATGAATAATACTCTCAAAAATATTTCTTCGTGGTTATCTGAAAATGGCCTGAATCCCAGTCCTCCCAAATGTAAAGCCATTATGTTTACAAAAAAACGCTCTATACCACATATAAAAATTCAACTAAATGACATTATCCTCCCTGTCTCTTCGGAATTAAGATTTCTTGGTATCACTTTGGATTCCAGACTATCTTGGAACTCTCAAGTTACACATATCATTAACAAATGCCAGTCTGGACTAAATGCAATGCGAGCTGTAACCCGTACTTGGTGGGGAGGTCACCCTTCTGTTCTACGTTTAATGTATATATCATACGTTCGCAGTCAAATCGACTATGGAGCGTTTTTACTTAGTCCAATTTCCAAGAAAAATTTACAACGCTTAGATAGAATACAATTTGAAGGTCTGAGACTTATATTAGGCGCTATGAAATCGACACCGGTATGTGCACTCCAGGTGGAAGCCGTGGACCCATCACTTGAGCTGAGAAAACAGTATCTGTCAGATAAATTTGTTTTAAAATGCAATATTATTAAATTCCACCCTCTAATTAGAAAAATCGCTATGCTTAAAATATTCACAAATCTATCACCATTTTGGAAACATAAAATCTCCCCTCCTCTTGTAAATAGCCTCACCTTTTTAGACCAATACTCATCGGATTTCATTAAATCTGAGACACTCCCAGTTTACTCATTACCCTATCAAAATTTAATCGAGCCGCCAAACATAATCCACTCATTAGGAATAACTCCAGATGCTTTTGCATCTAAAAGACTTAAACACGTAATTGAATCCAAATGGAATGACTGGAAAATACTTTATATGGATGGATCAAAAATGGACTGCAAAAGCAATACTGGAGCAGCAGTATTTAGTGATTCAGATAAAGTTGAATTGCTTTTGACTCTCCATAAAGATTCTACAATATTCTCAGCAGAATGTATAGCTATAATAGAGGCTTTGAACTATGCAAATAAAAAACGATTCTTAAAGACATTAATATTGACCGATTCCTTAAGTACACTCGAAAAACTCTCTAAATCCCCTATTTTGTATAGTGATGACCACTACTGTATAGATATATGGAAAAAAATTAAAGAAATATGCAACCAAAACAGAAAACTTTGTCTGGCATGGATACCAAGTCACTGTGGTATACCAGGAAATGAGAAAGCGGATGAATTGGCTAAGAGAGCAACATATGGAAACACACGGACACATCCCAATATTACACAAAACGATCTCCTACCAATCGCAAAATACCGTCTGATGAATAAATGGCAGTTATATTGGGACACAAGCTCACTGAAAAAGGGTAGACTTTACAAAACGACCCAACAAACAATTGTCAATAAGCCATGGTTCCATGATAAAGCTTTTGACAAACATTCCATCAGCGTTATGTGTCGTATCCGCATGGGACACTGTTGTACCAGAGAGCATTTAAAAAAAATAGGGATCATTGATAGCAGTCTCTGCGAATGTATGATTGGTGATGAGACACTGGATCATTTGTTTCTTGAATGCCCCATAAACGATAGGTATCCGTCCTTTTTTACCGACCTCACAGAGATTGGGGTTCCAATGCCAACAAATGTGAGGACATTGTTGAGCTACAATTCCAGGCAGGTAAACATTTTGCTCAAAAAATTCATCAAAATTAATGACATTAAAATTTAACTCTGTTCATAAAATTTAAATTGATCGAAGTAAAATAAATATACAAAAATAATTTAGGTTTCTCTATTTTGACAGTTTAATATTTTAACTTAGATGGCTGAGAACACTCTTAACGGGTGAAGAGCCAACAAAAAAAAAAAATATTCAAATACGTAGATACCTACAGTAAAAGAATTTTGTTATTTTTTGCACAACCAGGTTGAATATTATTATAGCTAATACTACTACTTATAATGTAACTATGTATGATCTTCTGCACGTTATGTTTACCTGGCAGATGGAATTTATTATTCTAGGCTCCCCTATTTGACAACAACTAATTCGCATTATTCAATTCTAAGAAATATAATATATCTTGGTCTTTGCTCTCCTGATATTTGAATCAGCAGCATTACGCGAATTACACTGCCTGTAATTATATTATATTCTACCTCTTGCTACTCTGTGTGCGCCTGATACGTTAATAAGTGCAGTAGCAAAAAACGGACAGGAAATTGTGTAAAAAGGCACCTATTCCATTGATTTCTGAAGAATTTTATTACTTTCTTTAAAATGTGTTTATACTTTTCAAAATAACATTATTCATCACAATTTCAAAAGTATCTAAAACAATATACATATGAAAACGAGTTATAGGTACTTTGCGTTGGTGTTTCATTTTTCAAATACATGGTGTTTCTTTTATATAAAAATCTGCTGAAAAAAGCTCAAAACTAAAAGAAATACTGATTTTTATTAAGTAAAGTGACTCAACTATTTATTGTATATTGTTTTAAATTCTTTTTTTACGGGTCTGGGTACTTTGTAGAAACTACAACTCTCAAATCTTGTACACGACACTTCTAAAATATATAGATGGTAACCAGCGGGCAACTTGATCAAAAATTGATCATTTTCGTGCACCAAAAATAATAAAATAGGTCAATAAAAAAAACAACAGAACATAAAGTTTATGGCTTGCAATGTTCCAAACAGACCAACTGACTAAAATAAGTAAACTAGTTGCATGTAACACATGAGATCCAACTGTCGATAGCGATAGTATGTATAGTATGAAGAATAAGAATCAAACTATAAACCCATAAATACAAATTATTGAAAATTTTAACACATATTGGTATGCATGTCAAAATAGGACAGTATGGAGGTCAGTCCTTTTTTCCTACCCGGAATATGAAGACAGGCATGATCATCAAACTATTAAGTCTTCTTACATGTATAGGCGACTGCCATACAAAATGTATGAAGCGATGTCGTCACTAAAATCAATTTTTATAAAAATTGAGAAAAAAAAAATGAGATGTACTTCTACAATAGTAATATTTTTATAGAAAATTTAATTATATAGTTGGGGTGTTTCGGCTTTTTTCGATATTTTTTAGATTTTGTATTTGTCTATACTCATACCAATTTTCAGCGTTCTAGCTTTTATGGTTTCTGAGATATATGGAAAAATAAACCAAAATTTCAAAAGTTGATAACCCCTGACTGAAACAAAAATTCACAATTCTGAGTATAAAAGTTTTGTAGGCCTATAACTGTTTATATATTCTAAAATTTTGGGCTCTGTAAATTGAGCGGATTAAAAGTTATAACGGGGGACGGACAGACACACATACACAAACTCATACACACACACAGACACACAAAACTCACATAAAATGTTCTACTCCGAATGCTGAGTAAATCCATGTATGTGTCGATGGGTATATTACATGGGTCGATGGCAGAGTCGATGGCGATGAGTAAATCCATGTATGTGTCGATGGGTATATTAGATGGTTCGATGGCAGAGCGGTTAGCGCGCTGGGCTAGCAATCCAGTGGTGGCGAGTTCGAAGCCTGCCTCGACCGATTTCGTTCACCTATAGCACAAGCATTTATTTGCTTATTTTAGGGAACGTAGGACGATGTATATGTACTTGTTTAACAAGGACATATTCATTTTTATAAAAAAAAAAAAAAAATATATATATATTGTCATGTTATAGAAAATTATGTATAGGGAAAAATTAATAATTGGGAATTTATAGTTTTTTTTGTGCGAACACACTAAATTGATTTTTGTCAGGTGGCAATATTTTTTATGATTAGCAAAGCTTATGTCAAATTCTTTCTTTTTGCATACACCTATCGAAGCGGTACGGCCAGTGTAGGAAAATGGCGGCCGACGTCGATTTGAATTTCTGAATTTGGGGTAAGTTTGTTTTATGTGTTCGTATGTCAAGATAGTTTGGCGAGAGATCATTTTTCAAACCAATAATCCTGTTTTCTTTTCTATAATCTAGATGCTGATATAAATGTCAGTCATCCCAAATTCAATCCTACCCTGATATTGCGCACCCATTCTGACGAAAATAATTTTTATTTAATTCTACAAATGGATTATTCGAATGTTATTCCATTTAGTTTTCCATTGGAAATATATTTTATTTGGATATTATTTTGCAATTACCATGCTTGCATATACACGACGATGAAATGTACGACATTTAATTCTGCCTAACCTAAAATTTTATAACTGACGACAAAGGAGTCACATATAGGAAATTGTCGGAGACAATTTCTTCATTTGGATTTTTACTTGGACACAAACAAATTTCTTCACTTGGATTTTATTGTAACATGGAGGGATCAAGATACAAATAGTCACGAGAATTTTAAAATCTAAATACATCTTCTACAACCGGATTCATTTGAAGATATTGGTCATCGAGGGGATCTCCTTATTCATGCTGCGAGTCGATATTGTTTTATAATGTTTACTCCATAGCTGTAAGATGAGTTATACCTTTATGATTTTATTGTCTGAATATATGAATGTGAATCCATTATGTTTGAACCTAATATAGATTGAAATCATGATTTTGAGTATGATATGAAAGAGATTTTGTTTGATTTGATTTTGATGTAAATTCATGTTATATATAAGTTTCAATCTTTAACATTATTTTTATAACAAATATTTAAAAATTTCACTTTTATATTCAATTTTCATTTTCCTCTTATAGGAAATAGTTGGTACTATACAAACAAAGTTTGATATTTTAGAGTCATGTATTATAATTTATTTCTACAATAAAAATGTAAATATCTCAAAGTGCGTTATCTCTCTGTCTTCCTAATGCAGTACATCATTATCTCTCATATTCAGTTGATATTTTTATTTAATTTAATTCAATTGTTTGAATTCATTTTGTCTTCATATAGGTTCACGATTAAAAACATGACCCTGAGAGTAAAATTTTCATGAGTCTCATTGCCTCTATCGCTGACTGTTGGTGGAAGGAAGTGTTGAAGCATATCAAAATCTGTTCCATTATCACACACCTTCTCAATATATATATATATATATATATATATATATATATATATATATATATATATATATATATATATATATATATATATATATATATATATATATATATATATATATATATATATATATATAATATATATATATATATATATATATATATATATAATATTATATATATATATATATATATATATATATATATATATATATATATATATATATATATATATATATATATATATATATATATATATATATATATATATATATATATATATATATTTATATATATATATATATCATATATATATATATATATATATATTATATATATATACATATATATATATATATATATATATATATATATATATATATATATATATATATATATATATACTATATATATATATATATATATATATATATTATATATATATATATATATATATATATATATATATATATATATATATATGTTATATTTGATGTTTTCACGGGTGAAATATGTTATAATATTTTTATCTCGGTTTTCCCGTGTCAGTAGGTCTTGACTAAGACCATTTGTCTTTATATATATATATATATATATATATATATATATATATATATATATATATATATATATATATATATATATATATATATATATATATATATATATATATATATATATATATATATATATATATATATATATATATATTATATATATATATATATATATATATATATATATATATATATATATATATATATATATATATATATTATATATATATATATATATATTATATTATATATATATATAATATAATATAATATATATATATATATATATATATTATATATATATATATATATATATATATATATATATATATATATATATATTATATATATATATATGTTATATTTGATGTTTTCACGGGTGAAATATGTTATAATATTTTTATCTCGGTTTTCCCGTGTCAGTAGGTCTTGACTAAGACCATTTGTCTTCCGACGTTTCGCCTGAATATCACCAGGCATTTTCAAGGACTTAACGAAAAGCACGCGCGCGACACACGTCTACTGTGAGTAGACGTGTGTCGCGCGCGTGCTTTTCGTTAAGTCCTTGAAAATGCCTGGTGATATTCAGGCGAAACGTCGGAAGACAAATGGTCTTAGTCAAGACCTACTGACACGGGAAAACCGAGATAAAAATATTATAACATATATATATATATATATATATATATATATGTTATATTTGATGTTTTCACGGGTGAAATATGTTATAATATTTTTATCTCGGTTTTCCCGTGTCAGTAGGTCTTGACTAAGGACCATTGTCTTTATATATATACTATATATATATATATATATATATATATATATATATATATATATATATATACTATATATATATATATATATATATATATATATATATATATATATATATATTATATATATATATATATATATATATATATATATATATATATATATATATATATATATATATATATATATATATATATATATATATATATATATATATATATATATATATATATATATATATATATATATATATATATATATATATATATATATATATATATATATATATATATATATATATATTATATATATATATATATATATATATATATATATATATATATATATATATATATATATATATATATATATATATATATGTTAACTTTTAGGTTTTCACGGGTATAAGATGAAAAAGAATTTTCTGGGTTAACCCGTGTCAGATAGTCCTGAGAAGGACTGTTTAAGACCTGACGTTTCGCCCGAATATCATCGGGCATTGTCGAAGGAACGCAACGAAAACCGAGCGAGAACGAACGCGCGCGAAACACGTTTTCGTTGCGTTCCTTCGACAATGCCCGATGATGTTCGGGCGAAACGTCAGGTCTTAAACAGTCCTTCTCAGGACTATCTGACACGGGTTAACCCAGAAAATTCTTTTTCATATATATATATATATATATATATATATATATATATATATATATATATATATATATATATATATATATATATATATATATATATATATATATATATATATATATATATATATATATATATATATATATATATATATATATATATATATATATATATATATATATATATATATATATATATATATATATATATATATATATATATATATATATATATATATATATATATATATATATATATATATATATATATATATATATATATATATTTATGCTGCGAAGTCTCTAAGTTGGTGTTTTTAGCATGCAAAAAGTCTACTACGCCATACAAAATGTTCCTTCTTACACGCATCTTGGCTTAATACTGTCGATTCATTCAGAGAATTCTCGTGAACGAATCGACAGCTGGAATAGTAAACATACACACACACGCACACACATACACGCTAACACATACACACACACATACACGCACGCACACACACGCACCAAATGTTCTTCTCTGAATTCTGAGTAAATCCATGTAGGTATGCTGCGAAGCCTCTAAGTTGGTGAGTTTTGACTTCAAAGTTGGAAAAACCGTGAAAAATATAAACTTTGCATACAAATCTTGCGTATCTTGGCTTTATAATTTGTCAGTATGAGTATGTAAAAGAGAATAAATTCTCATGATCAAATCGACAGTTGAAAAAATCATGCGACTCATTTTCAACATTCATTTCACCAACTTTGTTCTATTTAATGAGAAGTGTCAGACGCAGATATATTATGTAGGTATATACCTTGACAAGAATCGCCTCTTCGTCGAGGGAATTCATGCCCTTAACGTACGAACGCACGCGAACCGACGGTTGTCGATCGATGACACCCGATTTCCCGAGCCGTTTCAGGACATATCTGTATGTAACCTAAGGAGGAGGAAAACGACATAATTCTGAAATTACCGTGCATGCGAGAAAATAAAATTACTCACCCCTGCCGACTGCATTATCTCACCTGTCTTCTTCTTCTTCTCATAGCGATGTCCAAGCCTCCTATTCGTCATTACCTGAAATGATTTAAATACGCGAGTATTTTACGGTAAATATTTGGCCAGATCGTCAAGTTTCGCATAGGACTCTCGTTGTGTTCCGCAATATTCCAGGTTCGCGAACCCCGGCTTCCTAGAACAACCTACCTACCGTAATAGTTTTCTAATACCTACCCTGTCACCTAACGCGGCCCTAACCTATAACAACTGATGTACACGAATTTCACATTCCAACGATAAATCGTAAAGTAAAGATCATCCTGTGCATAAACATATATTCGGATGAAATGAACGAGACAATGGCATAGAAAATAACATTTATAATATAATACATGAATTCATAATAACTTGAACATAGGTATATTAGATATAATCTTATCATGCATTCTTATGCTAAATATTGGTTTTGATAAGGAAACCGCCTTAAGGGCGGTGATACACGCTCACTTTCCTCGCCGCGTGTACCCATCCGAGACACCCAGGTCCTTCTCGGCCTGACCTCGCCCTTCCACTTCATGGAACAAATAGCCAGGGTTTTTAGCAAAAGCCACGCTCGCAATCGTGACTATTTACCTCGCGGAGTAGTCAGCCTTTCCTGCTGTGTGACACCAAGTGTTTCACAGCGTCTAAGGCTCTTCGTTGTACAACAACGGCTTAATAATACAATACTGGTGAAATGGTTACTTCGACTACCTTGCGAAGCATGAAGCCTCCATATCACAAGTAGGACAACTACGTACTATGTATAATCCACTATACTACAAGCTACCTATCATGCGATTAGTGAAAGGGTGCAGATCTACTTGACCACCTGCATGTGTAGTCCTGTGAGCAAAACAAACCTCAGTGTACAGAAGAAATCTTCCATCCTTTTATGTTCGATTCATACGACAGAAGGTCAGAGTGCATCCATTCCTCTCTTCCAACTTAGTATCCTCTCCCCTTCTCAAATAACCTCACTGTGGCTGTTCGGCCACTTTGGAAAAGGAATGTTAGTGTGTAAGGTAATTTAAAATTTAGTGCATTGTGTAGTGCATGTGTACTTATCGGACACGGTGAGGCCAATCCCGCGTCCTGGATAATTCATACTGTAGTGTGGTTGTGTGGGTACCTCCACAGTGTTGTGGTAGTGAGTTTGTTAGTCAAGGAAGCGAGAAATACCGTCGTCAGGGATGGTCCCACATTGAGGCGCCGGTTCAATGCTTCAATCCCTCCCCTCACACGATACTCCCGCTAGGTATGAGGAAAAGGAGGTCATTCAGCTTTTGCATCGATACCTCCGCTTGAGCAAGTACGATTCCCGCCCCTTGACACTGACTAGCCTTGCGACTTCTACTGGCCGAGGGGGATCTGCCGAGTAATCGTCTCGCGAGCTAAGGCATGATTTCAACATTAATTCTTTTGTTAGTCGCTGTAATCAATGTACAGCCAATTTTGTTGGACTGAGTAAATTGTAGTGTACGCTCGATTCAGACGTACCGTGAAAACGTGCATTTTCTATCTCGCTAGCATAAAATCTCACAATATAATGGGGTTGTCTGAAAGGGGTTTGTCATTCTGGGAAAGATTCGGTATGGTATAACAGCATACGTGGACAATAAATAATAAATTTAATATCTTGACAAATCCATTTCGTACAACCCCTACATAACGATAAACAAATAATGTATCTTATCCTATAACTTATATCTACCACTTGTTCTAGAAATAAGTAAATAAATAAATAAATGAAATATATAAATAAATAAAATAAGATCAAGATGTTTGTGTAGTAAACAATAAACAGATAAATAAAATAAATCAATGAACTCAGCTGGATCTTCCGGTGTTGTAGGCTCGTCCTCGAATTTCGCGTATTCGTAAACTCCCGCGATCGCGACGCGCGACAATAGCCCTATTCTACACAATATCTGAAGTGCCACACCAAGTCTCTGGATTCAACTCACGTCCGAAACACATCTACACAAAACTTCACAACTCAAAATCTCGCTCTTAAAACGATACCGCTCGTCTCGCCCGCTCCAAACCAACACCCCGACCGTACTCTCTCGTAGCGCCCCGCTGACTCCGATACCGCATTTGATTCCCTTTCAAGCTCTCAGGAATGCATATAAAAACTACACCCTTTACGACATATTTACGAGAAACATATGTGTTTCAAAATCTTTAACAGAAATACAGCTTCGTTACAATACCTAAACCATTCCATATATCGTCTATGAAATAATAATTTGTATAATATTATGGAGAGCTCGATTCATGACAACCTTTCCACATTTGTTATAGATGTATATTATTTTTCCTAGAGTAGTAAAAGGTCAAGCTTATTTAACCAAAATATTATTATAGGGTTACGTCATTATTATCTCATTCTGTTAACATGGTAACATATTCCATGCTCAAAATGCGGTTGTTGATTTTGTATCTAGCGTAAATAGGTTTATTGGTTACTTAATAAAATAATTTAGGAAGATTCTGAGCAAAAATAACTGAACCAAAATATGAATTTTCATAAATGGAATATTTTTCTTAAAGTACCTATCACCTGGGCAGAAGCCTCTCTATTTCGGGCAGAATTGAGCAGCATTCTATGATATATTTTAATTTTGATATTTTGTCGGTTTTCCTAAATATCATATTTTGATCGTTGGTTTAAAAACAAATTTAAAAATTTCAATATAAAACATGTAGGTACCTATGTATGTCAAGATAGGATAGTATGGAGGTCAATCTTTTTTCTTACTCAGACTATGAAAACATCATGATGGTATGTATGTATGTTTGGAGATTAAGTATCAAGTTATTGAGAGTCCCCGTAGATATTGTGTAGTGTATACTGCCATACAAATTGTATGAAACGATGTCGTCACTAAATTCATTTTTTTAAATGTGTTAGATGTACTGCTATAATGTATATATTTTTTGTAAAAAATTAAATAAGTAAGTTGGGTATTTCGGCTTTTGTAGATATTTTTTTTAAATTTTGGAAAGTCATGTAGGCAGTTTAAACACATAAATTTGTCATAAAAATGTTTTTCTCAATAAAAAATGGTTACTAAACTCTGGAACTTATTTAAAAAATAATTGAGATTTTGTACTTGTCTATATTTCTACTAATTTCTTGCGTTCTAGATTATATGGTTTTTGAGAAATATGGAAAAATAAAGTAAAAATTCAGTTGATAACCCCTGACTGAAACGAAAATTCAAAATTCTTTCTATAAAAGTTTTGTGGGCCTATAAATATGTATGAATTCTAAAATGTTGGGCTCTGTGAATTGAGCGGATCAAAAGTTATAAGGGGGGGGGACGCACACACACAGACACACTAAATGTTCTACTCCGAATTCTGTCCATGTCCAAGTCCAAGTGCATGTTTATATACATATATGTTGCGAAGCCTCTAAGTTGGTGTTTTTTTACTTCAAAGTTGAAATTACCATTGAAAATATAGACCTGGCAAAATCTCGCGTATCTTGGCTTAATACTTCGATATGTTAATAGAAATAAATTCTCTTGAACAAATCGACAGTTGGATAAGTTTTAGCCTTTAAAAATCGATGACAAAAAAACAAAAAAAGGAATTCCTAAAGTTATATCTAAGAAGTATATAAATCTAGAAGTCAGTGGAACATTTACATCGGTGTGAGATGGTCTCATATATTATAGGCTTGTGTTATACTCCCCTCCCCCACCCCTCCCTCATGTAGATACAATTCTTATTATCAGGTCAATGACACCAAATGTCTGGAAAGACTAAAAAATGTAGGTCAAAAACTGGGGTCTATGATCTCACAATACCAACCAACGACCCATAAAATAGAAACATGATATATTATATTTCTTATTAAGTTCTCCCTTCATATTTTCATCTGTGCGAATTATCTATTCCAGTTATACATTTTGCGAAATTCCAGGCGTTTTTATCACTAATTCAATGTATGTAAATCTTCTTCATTGATAGCTACTGCGCAACTTACTTATTGATAAACAAGTTGTATGGAACACATGAGATTCAAATGTAGATGTCGTTTGTATGTATAGTTGAATAGTAGGTACGTACTGAAATTATTATAATCAAATTATTGAATACTAGCTTTTATGTCCCGCCGTTGGCCAAGAATGTAAATTAGTGAAGGAATAAGCAATCGTTTATATACCTACATAATATTGTCACACATAATTTTTTTTAACCGTAGTATGAAAAGTAGTTTGAAATTTAATTGAGTTTAAGCGGTGTAAAATCTTAAAGTGATGGCCACAATCCATTTGCTTTTATATATAAGCACATACAATTTCTGCACGCATGGACTATGGGAAATGATTTTAAATATGACTTATTATAAAAAGACAACGTCGTAAAGAGTTTGGATTTGGCCACAACCCCTATTTTTATATATTGTCATCGAACGCAAATAATGTGTTTTAAATATTTAGTCATTTTGGATGATGGGAAATGGTTTAAAAATTGATTAAACAAAAGTACTGAAAATATTCTAGTGTTGGTCCCATCCCATTCGTTTTTATATTTTTCGTCAAGTGTGCATATAGTTTATTATAGTTTTGCACAATAAAACTGATAGACTTAAAACTGACACATAAGTCTACATTACAGAAGAAGAAGACTTAAGCTATGTTAAATAGTTTTTAATATGAATATAAACGTTGTGAAGATCCAGCAATGGCCACAACCCCGATTTTTTATATATTGTCATCAAAATGAAATGTGTAGTTATTGAAAATTAAGCAATATATGATGATATAATAAATGGTGTAAATTTGATTGAACAAAAGTAATGAGAAGATTCTAGTGTTGGTCACATCCCATTCGTTTTTATGTATTTTCATCAAGTATGCATGTTGTTTATAATATTTCGTTACAATAGACTATTAGACATAAAACTAATCCAAAAGACTAAATAAAAAAGAAGTTGAAGTATAAAACTATAACAAATAGTTTGTAATAAAAACTGACCCAATGGTCTACATAGAAGATGAAATAGAAGAATTACACATTAGGAAATGTATTATATAAAAAACTGACCAAAATGTCTTCATAAAAGAAGATGAATTGAACTATAGGAAATATTTTATATAAAATTCACCCAGCATCTACATAAAATAAGAAAACGAAGAATTAGACTAAAGGATAGTTTGTTTAAAAATAGTTTGTTTAAAAACTAACCAAAAGGTCTACATAAAGGAAGAAGAAGACGAATTAGACTAAAGGAAATAGTTTGTATAAAAACTCACCCAAGGTCTACATAAATTAAGAAAAAGAAAAATTAGACTATAGGAAATAGTTTATTTATGAACTGTCCCAAATGACTTCACAAAAGAAGAGGAAGAAGATTTAAACCCCAAGAAATAGTTTTTAGAAAAAATCACCCAAAGGTCTACATAGAAAAAAGAAGAATTTCACTATAGGAAATAGTTTGTAGGTATATTGAATGTGTATTGTAGTTAACCTAAAATAGTTTAATAATTTTCCTATACAAAATCAGTATATTCTTGGTTTTTAAGTAGTAAGTATTAGGTATGTAGGTACCTACCTACAATGATGTTCTAAATTAATTCGAATTCGATTTATAACAAATTTTATTTGAATATCAGAATGTGTCCGTTACCATAGTAACCATGTTCCAACATGTGAAAAATATCAAATGTTATGGAGACATTTTTTGAATATGTAGGTACCTACATTGGTTTGTTCGATGCCATAAACATGAAAATTGTCAGAAAAATCAAATATTTTTAACAAATTATGCAATTTTATTACGCCTATATCTTTACTAATAATTAACAGACTTTTACAATATATGTCTTAAAACTTGCTGTAATGTCTTGTGTTTCATTTTATTATTTCATAATCACATTTATTTCAAAGGTATATTATTTTAAAGAACATATTCATTCGGTAGGAAAATTAAATATCGTATGAAAAGATATTAAAATGGCGGGGTTATATAATAATAATAATAATAATACATTTATTAAGCAGAAGAAGTTACATACAAATACAAGATATAAACAATAAAATAAAAATAAATTAAAACAACCTCTCCAACTCAAAAGGACCATGCTCAGCTATGTTGCAGGAGGACAAGCCCCCTGCAGCTGATTTTCAGCATGATCCTAATGCTTACATATTTTAATTAAAATTTCAAAAATGCCCCAAAACTATAACAAAACAAAATACTTACATAAATCAAAAACGCACTCATATAATACATAATACATACACACATTGATACATATAAACCCACACACACACACACACACACACATTCACAAAAACATCTTACATACTTCACACTATGATTGCGAGGCCAGAAGCATCGCTCGACATTTCTTCTTAAAAATGTGGATATTTTCCACTGCTTTTAGTGGTGGAGGCAAGTCATTCCAGCATTTAGTTGCAGCGTATTTGAAGCAACCTTCAAATGCTGCCCCTCCATGTCTAGGAATGAGCAATAAGAAGCTTCTGGCTCTCGTACCATAGTTGTGAACACTTTCAGACCATTCCAATCGTTCGAACAAGTATTCAGGTTTCTTATTTTGGACGACTTGTACAAAACGTACATTATACATATGTACATATGTACATTTGTACAAAACGCTTACTTTAAAAATAAGTTAAACATTATAATTAGACAAAATATTCACCATGTTTTTCACTTAAAAGCTAAGTTATACTTGAAAATATATTTTTTTCGTGTAAATACGTACTTCTAACTTTTAAACTAACAGATATTTGCGTGCAAAATGTACACTTTTTTGACAGATATGACTTGGAAAATTTTGTATGAAAAAAATAATTATTGAAATATCTTTAAAATTCAGCATTTTAATCGCATTATTTTTAGCGTGACACTGCATCAGGTATACTGGTACACGTTCGCACATAAATTAGATTTTTAGATGCTCTTGGTTTTTCAAAAGGCGTGAGACAAACACACACACACACACACACACACACTAACATATTGATTGCTTTATTACTTTAGATTTTTAGTTGATATATAAAAATATAAAAATACTTGGTAATAGTTCTATTGTATTTATTAGATTATTGACGCGTTTCGTGCAAGGCACATCGTCAGAATAATCATGTCGATCGACAAACTAAACTTAGAATATTTTAAGATATTTTATTTTCTATACAAAAAAATGTATATCAGTAGCCTTACTCTTGAAACTCGAATCCGATCCCGATTTCAAATTTTCATTTAGAACTTACCTATCTGTCGCCTGCGTACATTCAAATGAACGACTATTAGGTACTATTAAAACATACCTACCTACCGCATTCATTCTCCGTTACAAAGGTAAGTTCTTAGCGAATCGGATCGTATTTGGATCGGATTTGCAAGACCGCAGGATAACATGGTATGGAGGTCAATCATTTTTTCCTACTCAGAATATGCTTAATGCTATGCATGCATATATGAAGGTTATGTATCAAACTATAATAGATCCCGTAAATATTGTTGCAATGCTATGCAGATGACGCTGTCCTAATTGCTAATTCCGAAATTGTGTATCACGATTTTTATGTAGTGTTTTGTAAATTGTGTATCACGATTATTATATAGTGTTTTGGAAATTGTGTATCACGATTATTATATAGTGTTTTGGAAATTGTGTATCACGATTATTATATAGTGTTTTGGAAATTGTGTATCACGATTATTATATAGTGTTTTGGAAATTGTGTATCACGATTATTATATAGTGTTTTGGAAATTGTGTATCACGATTATTATATAGTGTTTTGGAAATTGTGTATCACGATTATTATATAGTGTTTTGGAAATTGTGTATCACGATCTTCATATAGTGTTTTGGAAATTGTGTATCACGGTTTTTATATAGTGTTTTGGAAATTCCGTATCACGATCTTTATATAGTGTTTTGGAAATTGTGTATCACGATTATTATATAGTGTTTTGGAAATTGTGTATCACGATTATTATATAGTGTTTTGGAAATTGTGTATCACGATTATTATATAGTGTTTTGGAAATTCCGTATCACGATCTTTATATAGTGTTTTGGAAATTGTGTATCACGATTATTATATAGTGTTTTTAAAAATTGTGTATCACGATTATTATATAGTGTTTTGGAAATTGTGTATCACGATTATTATATAGTGTTTTGGAAATTCCGTATCACGATCTTTATATAGTGTTTTGGAAATTGTGTATCACGATTATTATATAGTGTTTTGGAAATTCCGTATCACGATTTTTATATAGTGTTTTGGAAATTGTGTATCACGATTATTATAGTGTTTTGGAAATTCCGTATCACGATTTTTATATAGTGTTTTGGAAATTGTGTATCACGATTATTATATAGTGTTTTGGAAATTGTGTATCACGATTATTATATAGCGTTTTGGAAATTGTGTATCACGATTATTATATAGTGTTTTGGAAATTGTGTATCACGATTATTATATAGTGTTTTGGAAATTGTGTATCACGATTATTATATAGTGTTTTGGAAATTGTGTATCACGATTATTATATAGTGTTTTGGAAATTCCGTATCACGATCTTCATATAGTGTTTTGGAAATTGTGTATCACGGTTTTTATATAGTGTTTTGGAAAATTTGGATTATTGGACCACGCAATTCCTTACTGGACACGGCAGTTTCAAAAGCTATCTCTTTCGTTTTCACTTATCCGATTCGTCCTCATGTCAGCTTTGTGATAACCCTGAACAGACTTCTGAGCATATTCTATGGGAATGCACTAACTTCTCCGTGTCAACTTTCCGACGAAAACTCTACGACGATGTCCGAGGGAATTTCTTTGGACCCATTGGACATACGGACCTTGTAGCCACGAAGAGCAATTTTAGGGCTTTCAAGACTTTCTGTCTTAAATTCGGTGCACTATTATCTTCACTATCACTGAGCAGTGAGCCAGTTGTTTCAACATGATTAGCTCTCTTTGGCACATTAAGTGCAGTGTATGCAAGGTTTTAGAGTTCTCCGGACTCTTCATATGTTCTTTATGTGTTCTTTCAGAGTTTTGCAAGGGGCCATTATTAGTCCCCATAAGCAGAACGGGTGGTGGTGGGGGAACAACAGTGTTTTGGAAATTGTATATCTCGATTTTTATCGAGGTAGGTATGTAAGTAATTTTTTTGTATGGTGTATCACGATTTATATAAACGATAGTTTCATGGATATTGTTTTACAATTTTTATCAAGATGGGTAGTTTTTTTTATGTATTGTGTATAACAATTTCTGTAAAGATTTGTTTTGTGTATCACAATTTCTATAAAGATAGTTTTTTGGAAATTGTGTTTCACCATTTCTATAATTTTTTTTTAAATTGTTTATAATGATTTTTATAGAGATAGTTTTTTTGTTTTGTATAAATAAATATTTCTTCGAAATAAAACGTGATAGTTTACCTGTCACCAGCTATAGATTTATTTCTCTTAATGAATCACAGTATTAGCCAAGATGCGGTACTAGGAAGGAAAATTTTGTATGGCGTAGTGGACTTTTTACATACACCAACTTAGAGGCTTTCCTGGGTTCCTAGACATTTAGCTCAAGAAAAGAAACAAGAAAAGATATATGGAAGTGACAGTTGTCACTTGACTGGCAACTGTCACTTCCATCCATTGAGTTATCTTTTCTTGTTTCTTTTCTTAAGCTAAATGACATGCTGTCTAGGGGGGCATATACTGCATATATATGCTCTGGGATTCCTCAGGGATCTAATCTGGGCCCGATCTTGTTTTTGTTATTTATTGACGACATACAGGATGTCATTGAACACTGTCTTTGTTTACTCTATGCTGACGACTTAAAGATTTTCTTGTCTATCAGAGCTATGGAGGATTGTTTGAAGCTCCAGTGTGATATTGATAACTTGTCAAAGTGGTAAATCACTAATAAATTGTTGTTCAATATTAAAAAATGTGTCGTCATGAGCTACAGTCGCTCGACAAACCCTATATTATTCAACTATTTGATGGACGGTACCACGCTAGCACGAAAAGTCACATTTAAGGACTTGGGGGTGATGTATGATGCTAAGTTGACCTTCGCTGACCACATCACCAACCTGACATCCAAATGTGGACAGTTTCTAGGCCTGACTTTTCGCCTGGGAAAATATTTTACAAATCCGGAGGCGCTAAAGAGTATATTCAACTGTATGGTGCGTACCAAGCTGGAATTTGGTAGTGTTGTTTGGGCACCATGCCGGAAGAAATACTCCGAAATGCTGGAACAGATCTAGAAAAAGTTTTTAAGGTACCTTTACATGCGTACGCACGGAGTGTACCCAACTTACATGCATCACCCTGATCTCCATGAGGCCTGTGCCTATCAGAGTCTCGAAAAAAGGCGAGATAATTCGTTACTTCTGGTGGGTTACAAGGTTGTAAATTATATCATTGACTGCCCAATTTTGCTTGAGCACCTAGGCCTTTACGCTCCCCCGAACTACATGAGAGGTAGAGGACACCACTTATTTAATTTACCTGCCGCTCGTACAGACGTGGTTGCTCGTAACACTCTCGTACGAATGTCTGTTCTATTAAATGATTTACCTGTTGAAGCTGACGTCTTCTTCTGGGGCGTTCAGCGATTTAAAAAATATATTAAATAAAATAACGAACAGGTGTCGCACTGTAACTGGCGTAAAGCTGTCGTGCGAGAAAGAAAAAAAAAAATACGTTCCATAGATGGATGAATTCAGAATTCGGAGTACATTATTTTATGTGTATGTACCTATGTGTGCGCGCATATGTATGTATGTGAGGGTGCGTGTGGTCGTTCGTGCGTGTGTGTGTGTGTGTGTGTGTGTGTGTGTGTGTGTGTGTGTGTGTGTGTGTGTGTGTGTGTGTGTGTGTGTGTGTGTGTGTGTGTGTGTGTGTGTGTCTGTGTGTGTGTGTGTGTGTGTGTGTGTGTGTGTGTGTGTGTGTGTGTGTCTGTGTGTGTGTGTCAGGGTGTGTATGTGTGTGTGTGTGTGTGTGTGTGTGTGTGTGTGTGTGTGTGATCCGCTTTTGCACAGAGCTCAAATTTTCGAAAATATAGAAAATTATAGCCCTACAAAACTTTTATTTATATTTATTTATTTATTTATTTATTTGGGAAACATACAGCTTTATAATCTTAAACAAAAGGAAATTATTTTACACTTATGCCAAGATTGTTCTCTCGAATTAACAAACCTTGTTAACAAACGAATATAAAATCTAATTAACGAACATTGCCTAGTTATTAAAAAAAACGTACACACAAAAAAACAAGATAAAGAATGTTTTGAGAAAGAAAAAATAAAAATATTACACAATAAGATAGTTATAAAAATACAACATTAAGCGTTAAATTAAATCATTTAGAAAAAAAAAACAAAATTCAGCATTAAATAAGAACAAAAATTACAAAATAAAGCTGTAACAAAAGACAAACACAACATAAAGCGTGAAGGAGAGAAAATTAATTAGGGAGAAAGGAAAAGGATGAAAAAAATGTGGATTGGAATAAAGAGTTTGTCACAGAGTTCGCCTACCCATATTTGCCCCGTATCGACCTTCGGTAAGCATCATAGCTCAAGTGGAATATGTCGATGTCCGTAAAATTGTTATTGTATTGTCGACAGATTCTGATGAAAGGAGAGTTTTGTCTATAATTTGTTCGACAGAATGGTATATGAAAAACTTCTGGTCTTCTGGTCGCTTTTCGTGGGACTTGTAATGAAATGTAGCTTAATATTTCAGGTGAGTCAATGTGGTTACGTATTATTTTATATAATAGGGATTGGTCAAGTATAATTCTTCGGCTCTCCAAGGCAACCAGTTTATAAAAATGCATGGATTCAGAGTAATTTGAGAATTGTGTGTTCAGTCGATAATTAAGATGTTTTATAAACTTTTTTTGCACACTTTCTTGTCTTGTTATGTATGTTTGATAAGTTGGACTCCAAATAGGAATACAGAATTCCAGTTGCGGTCGTACGTAAGTAGTGTAAAGTTTTAGAAGGGTGTTAATGTTTCTGAAAGGTTTGCATAAACGAATTATGTATCCCAAAATTTTGAATGCTTTAGTCGAGATTGTATCAATGTGTTTGTCAAAAATCAGTTTGGAGTCTAAGATTACACCCAGATCCTTAATATGGTCCACTTCTTGTAGTCTGTTATTGTCAATATTGTATGTGAATTTAACGAAATTTTTATTACGGGTGAAAGTTATTTTGTTGCATTTAGAGATGTTGAGGTCAAGTTTGTTTGCTTTACAGTACTGGGAGAGCTTGTTTAGATCGCTTTGAAGATTAATACAGTCTGTAAGTGATCGTATTCGTAAGTATACCTTCATGTCGTCTGCGTACGCAATGTAATGAGAGTTATTAAAGCATTTGAACATATCATGTGTGTATATATTGAATAACAATGGTCAAATATGTGACCCTTGGGGGACACCGGAAGGAATAACGAAAGTTGCAGACCTATGATCTCCAGTTTTTACCGACTGAGTTCTGTGTTCTACATATGAGACAAGCCATCTATGCAGATCGCCGTGTATACCAACCAGGCTTAACTTTCGAGCTAGGATGATGTGGTCAACTCTGTCGAATGCCTTCGAATAATCTGTGTATATTGCATCTACCTGATGTCCGTCTTCAAAGCTGCTGGTTAAATATTCAGTAAATAGGATTAAGTTTGATAAAACTGACCGTTTTCCCTATAATATACGACAGCATTAAAAAGTTGATATGTGTACAAAAATATCTGGGAAATACAAAATAAAATTGAGTAAAAGAGAGTATACAACAATGTAATACGACAAAATGTGATATATTATACAACATTAAAAAGTTGATAAGTGTACAAAAATTTCTGGGAAATAGGTAAAAAAAAAATTGAGTAAAAGAGAGTATACAACAATGTAATACGACAAAATGTGATATATACGACAACATTAAAAAGTTGATAAATGTACAAAAATATCTGGGAAATAGGTACAAAAAAAAATGAGAAAAAGAGAGTATACAACAATGTAATACGACAAAATCCGAGATAAACATAATAAAATACACGTTTCTGATACTCACCCGAAAGCCAACACACGTAGCAAACTTCAGGGGATTCAATACTTGTGTGACAAGGATAAGGTAGGGTAGAGGTATAAGTGTTAAGGAGGGAGAGTATATACACAGAGAAACTTTTATACACAGAAGTTTCAATTTTTAATTCAGTCAGGGATTATAAACATTTGAATTTTTATTTAATTTTTTCTTTTAACTCGAAAACCATAAAAGCTCACAATTTGTATGAATATATACAATAATATCCGAAAACACTTTTTATGTATTAGTTTCAGGGTTTCTCAAACTTTTTTACTACCAAGAAAAATATTTTTACTACAAATTTGTGTTTTACTGCCAATGTTTCCATTTTTTGTAAACGCCGCGCCGCAACACCCTAACTAGATAATTTATTTTTATTTTAAAATTTCATACGTTATAGTATCTCAAACTTTTACGAAATGATTTTTTTACTCTCCAAACTATGGAATAGTGGAGAGTCATTATTTTACAATTTTTAAGCGTATTTTTTTATATCAATTTCTCAACAGGTATCATGTAGAGAGTGCACACTGTGAGTTTCGTCGTGATGTGTTTGTATGTATGGCGTACGGCGTACGGATTATCTTTGTATCCTCTCTACAGCCCAAACTATAAGTTCGATCGACTTCATATTAATATCATATGTGTAAAGTGCATAGAACTAGAGCTGATTAGTTTTCCATAGACAACTTTTGATTTCTTCTCTATGTTTTCAACTGTCCTAATTTTCAAAATGCAAAATGAAATTTTGATACAACAAGTATGCATTCAAGGATTGTCAAAATTCAAAGAAAATAATCTATGGTGTACCATATCAATGTGTATTTGAGTGATATTCTGTAATAAGGGAAATGTAAATGTTAATGTAAATTTGAACAACAAACAAACATGCAAAAGACCTGTGTTCTTCTAAATATCAGTCCTGATAGTGACATGAGTCACACAACATCAATTTGGTTAGTTGTGTCGTTAACATAGTATTTTCTCTTTTGTTTCAGGTAAGTGGTTGATCTGTGGTCAGTATTGACACGCCAACTTCAAGAGGTATCAATCAATCAAGTCTCCCTGATATCAAATAGCTCCATTAAAAATAATCATCGTGAAAAATGTGTACACAAAACTTTGGTAGACACAAAATATTACTAGATATTTAAATAGGTATTTATAAAAAATATGGTCGATATTTATATTCCTAAACTCTAGAAATTATTTTTATTTAATAAGTTATGTAACTGATTAGATGGGTGGTGTCAGAGCGGTTAGCGCACTTGGTTAGTAATCCAGTGGTCGCGAGTTAGAATCCTGCTACGACCGATTTCCTTCACCTATATAATGAGGATGTACTTGTTTAAAACAATGGCAAATCAATGATATAAGTATGAGACACATATATTTATAAAAAAGTACAAACAGTGCAAGCTGAAAAAAACTCTTCAGTAGAAGAAGGAGAATTGGGAGACCAAAATGAAGTAGCATAAGATGAGTCGAATGTGTGGAGAAAGATCTGCCTGTACTAGAACTTAGAATACACCACAGCTCACATTACCAATGTTAGATGAGCTGTCAAAGTGATGTAACATAAGATTACTCGAATGTGTGGAGAAATATCTGCCTGTACTAGAACTTAGAATACACCACAGCTCACTTTACCAATGTCGGATGAGCTGTCAAAGTGATGTAACATAACATTACTCGAATGTATGGAGAAAGATCTGCCTGTACTAGAACTTAGAATACACCACAGCTCACTTTACCAATGTAAGATGAACTGTCAAAGTGATGTAACATAACATTACTCGAATGTGTGGAGAAAGATCTGTCTGTACTAGAACTTAGAATACACCACAGCTCACTTTACCAATGCAAGATGAACTGTCAAAGTGATGTAACATAACATTACTCGAATGTGTGGAGAAAGATCTGCCTGTACTAGAACTTAGAATACACCACAGCTCACATTACCAATGTCGGATGAGCTGTCAAAGTTGTCATCAAACGCGAAAATTTTCAACATAAAAAATAATCACCTTCCTATCCCAATATCCTTTCCCATCTCCTAGTCATTATTTCATTGCATTCTTTCTCTTCTGTTGCGTAGAATATAACTAACAGTGGATTATACATAATTGGATGGCAGGCCTAACTGTACATTGTACCACTTTTGTATAGGTATATATTATAATGAATGTAACCTGTTCATCTGTGTAAACCCAAATAAAATAAAATAATAAATAGTGTTAAAAATAATATGTTGTGAAATATAATTTATTAGAAATTGTGATCAAATGTAAACGAATACGTAATAAATACATTGCATTGGGTTATGGTGCATACAATAGTTTGTTGTTACATATTTTATTTTATTTTATTTAATGAAACAATTACATATAGTGAATGATTCTTTACTATCTATGTTTTACATTGGGTTATGGTGCATACAATAGTTTGTTGTTACATATTTTATTTTATTTTATTTAATGAAACAATTACATATAGTGAATGATTCTTTACTATCTATGTTTTGCATTGGGTTATGGTGCATACAATAGTTTGTTGTTACATATAATGAAACGATTACATATAGTGAATGACTCTTGACTATCTATGTTTTGCATTGGGTTATGGTGCATACAATAGTTTGTTGTTACATATAATGAAACGATTACATATAGTGAATGACTCTTGACTATCTATGTTTTGCATTGGGTTATGGTGCATACAATAGTTTGTTGTTATATATAATGAAACGATTACATATAGTGAATGACTCTTGACTATCTATGTTTTGCATTGGGTTATGGTGCATACAATAGTTTGTTGTTACATATAATGAAACGATTACATATAGTGAATGACTCTTGACTATCTATGTTTTGCATTGGGTTATGGTGCATACAAGAGTTTATTGTTACATATAATGAAACAATTACATATAGTGAATGACTCTTGACTATCTATGTTTTGCATTGGGTTATGGTGCATACAAGAGTTTATTGTTACGTATAATGAAACAATTACATATAGTAAATGACTCTTGACTATCTATGTTTTGCATTGGGTTATGGTGCATACAATAGTTTGTTGTTACATATAATGAAACGATTACATATAGTGAATGACTCTTGACTATCTATGTTCTGCATTGGGTTATGGTGCATAGAATAGTTTGTTGTTACATATAATGAAACGATTACATATAGTGAATGACTCTTGACTATCTATGTTTTGCATTGGGTTATGGTGCATACAAGAGTTTGTTGTTACATATAATGAAACAATTACATATAGTGAATGATTCTTGACTATCTATGTTTTGCATTGGGTTATGGTGCATACAATAGTTTGTTGTTACATATAATGAAACAATTACATATAGTGAATGATTCTTTACTATCTATGTTTTGCATTGGGTTATGGTGCATACAATAGTTTGTTGTTATATATAATGAAACAATTACATATAGTAAATGACTCTTGACTATCTATGTTTTGCATTGGGTTATGGTGCATACAATAGTTTGTTGTTACATATAATGAAACGATTACATATAGTGAATGACTCTTGACTATCTATATTTTGCATTGGGTTATGGTGCATAGAATAGTTTGTTGTTACATATAATGAAACGATTACATATAGTGAATGACTCTTGACTATCTATGTTTTGCATTGGGTTATGGTGCATACAAGAGTTTGTTGTTACATATAATGAAACAATTACATATAGTGAATGATTCTTGACTATCTATGTTTTGCATTGGGTTATGGTGCATACAAGAGTTTGTTGTTACATATAATGAAACAATTACATATAGTGAATGATTCTTTACTATCTATGTTTTGCATTGGGTTATGGTGCATATAAGAGTTTGTTGTTACATATAATGAAACGATTACATATAGTGAATGACTCTTGACTATCTATGTTTTGCATTGGGTTATGGTGCATACAATAGTTTGTTGTTACATATAATGAAACGATTACATATAGTGAATGACTCTTGACTATCTATGTTTTGCATTGGGTTATGGTGCATACAAGAGTTTATTGTTACATATAATGAAACAATTACATATAGTGAATGACTCTTGACTATCTATGTTTTGCATTGGGTTATGGTGCATACAATAGTTTGTTGTTACATATAATGAAACGATAACATATAGTGAATGACTCTTGACTATCTATGTTTTGCATTGGGTTATGGTGCATACAATAGTTTGTTGTTGCATATAATGAAACGATAATATATAGTGAATGACTCTTGACTATCTATGTTTTGCATTGGGTTATGGTGCATAGAATAGTTTGTTGTTACATATAATGAAACGATTACATATAGTGAATGACTCTTGACTATCTATGTTTTGTATTGGGTTATGGTGCATACAAGAGTTTGTTGTTACATATAATTAAACAATTACATATAGTGAATGATTCTTTACTATCTATGTTTTGCATTGGGTTTTGGTGCATATAAGAGTTTGTTGTTACATATTGTATCGGACGTCGCGAGGTCGGAACATTTTTAAATTTTAAGTTTTGAAAATGTTAGGTTAAGTTAGTCTATTTTGTTTTAAAGTACGAGACATTTTAATTTTAAATATTTTTATCGTAAAAAACATCGCGGTGACAGCTGTCAAGTTGACATATGACGTTTAAGCTGTCAATTTGACATATGAAATATACTACGATATTGACATAGGTCATGGTTCAATAGTAAACTTCGCGTAAACGACGTCACGCGTGTTGATTAAAATGCTGCGTATATATTACGAAATTGAATTTCAAATTTGATACGAAGATGTTCAAAGTATCATATTTTCGATTTAAAATTATGATATGTTTGTGTATCAGGACCACTTATGTATATTGAAGTTATTTTTTGATTTAATTTGTCGTTTTTTGATAGAGATAATTCAGTTTTTGTAATTTTTATAGTAGGATTTTGATGAAAATTAGTTTTGATTGTAGTGAATAAATATGATATAATATATAACGTATAAAATTTGATTAATTCAAATCTCAAGGTCTTTTAATTCAAGTTTTAAGGTGTGTTATGATTTAAAAAATAGGTACGTCCAGAACTAGAAAAAGTAAACATGAACACCTGCACGTTACTGCGTCATTATATTAGTTTGTCAACAAGTGAATATTCTAGAATGTGCATTGGTGTATAATAAAGTATAAATTATTAATTTGTTAATTATTAAATATTATTTAAGGATTGGTCTCGTACTTAAAGCAAATATATTTATAGATACTATGAGATAATTCCCACCTTACTTGGTTTAATGAGATGGTGAGTGTTTGTGAGTTCAATGTCTGTAATTAGTGATCAGAAAAAATATTATGATTTACAACCATAAAAATTATGTCAATACCGATCAGCGTTTTTGTAGTATTGACACATTCATATTTGAAATAAATGGTCACATGACATCCTCACTCACTAATGTGAGGATTGGTCACGTGACATTCCAATAACTGAGGTGAGGATTGGTTGCGTGACATCCAATAGCAGAGTTGAGCTTTTGTCATGTGGCAGGACAGCATTTATATATAATTTACATTTAAAATTTGTTTTAATAAACGGTTACTCGGCTCTAACATGTTGGATGTGATTGAGCGTGTGACAGATAACGTTTATATATTTCCATGTGTAGTACTTTAAAATGGTTATCACATGATTTCAAACTAATTTATTACAGAATCTTGATCTGCAGACGTTGTTCTTATGAATGTTCATTATCTCATCAGGATATAACTTGAATCCGAATGTATTTGAAACATATAAAAATTAATTAATAATAAAAATAATAATTTGTGTACGCCACTGCGTGGCGTTGTATTGTTAAAGTTGTGTATAAAAGGGATTGTTAGCCCTGTTAGTCTTCAGTCCCAACTTCAGATGAAGAAGTCAGGGGTCACAAGACCCGGCACTTCATTTGTCAGTGATGACCAATGACCATAGTCTTCAGTCTTCGGTAGTCTTCAGTAAACAATCTTCCAGTATAGGCTGGAAGAACACGAAAATTGTCTTTCATTAATAACTGATACCTACTTGACTGCATAACTTCATCTGATTTGAAGAATTGAGCCTATATTAAACTCAACCAATAATATAAATGCCATGTTATGAATTCCAACGATTCTGTCACGAGAGACGCCATTGTTTGATTGCAATTAAATGCGTATAAACCCATACAAATAAGACATAATTTTTATGAGTATTTGTTCTCGGCTCAAGAATTTGTGGCGAGATGGTACCTTCCAACAAATGATATCGTCATATGTCGGGAAACATCGCTTCTCGCGATGATTGCCGAGAACCTGGAAGCGAGCGCCGACAGCGGATCGTCATTCGGTCGCTTCAGGAAGCGGTGTCCTTCGGTCGTTCTCGGTAATCATCGTGAGAAGCGATGTTTCCCGACGAACGACGATATCATTTGTTGGGGAGGTACCATCTCGCCACAAATTGATATATTTTGAGAATGGGATGAAAAAAAGCGTTATAAATTGTTTAAATGTATGTTATATTGAGAATAATAAGTACATAATAATTGAAGGTCTGAATTTCAACATCTGATACAAGTGACCAAGGGAGGATAATCACAAGTACAGTGCATACATTCCCCAGCCACGCGGACGATATCTCCAATTTCCATTTTTGTCTCTCTACCAAAATAACACTTGGGAAGGTTCTGATCATTACAGTATATGCGTTCAACAGTTGTATTTGAGTTGGCTGAAACAAAATGGATTTATTTGTGTCTAGACCTTAGGTCAATTTATTTGATATCAATAAACTATATCTATAATTGAGTCTACTAAAATAGTTCAGTGATCAAATATGTTAAAAATGACTAGATATTTAGCAAACATTGATTTTGTAAGATGTTTTGATTGAAAGTATTCATAAATAATTTATCGATTGAATACTCACGACATAACCACGAAGATGGGCAACATTGATGTTTGTTATATACTGGAGCACATCCATTAGATATATTTAACCAGCTGTTGGTTTCTACGTTGCAGTTGGACTCACACCAAGGACCTGATAACGTACCGTTGTAGTTTGAAGTACAAACACAATCCTTGCATTGTGATGTGAACCTCTCGCCTTCCAAATATGTCTCGTTACCAACACGACACTTCGCCAGTTTCTTTATCTCGTTGGGATCTTAAAAACTATCAAGGTCATGTTAAACATGTCTAACCGACAATTATACTCAGGTTGCTTAAAGCAAAATTTCCAATGCGTTACAATGCAAGTTCAACTCTGGCGGTATATAGAAAATCAACTCTCTTGGTGAGCGTCCACATAGAGTTCTTCTTCTTCATTTAGTAGACCTCACATAGAGTTATTAAACAATATTTAATCATAAGCTTATAGAAAATGCGTGCTATTATTATTTTTGATATAGTATTATTCTTTAACTCATAGAGTTATTAAACAAAATTTAATCATAAGCTTATAGAAAATGCGTGCTATTATTATTTTTTTGATACAGTATATATGATTCTATTGCTCTATAGTCATTCGATAAATAAATATCATTGAAAACATTTCATTTATACAGTTTCTCCTCTAGAATAATATTTTGATAAATAATATATTTTTATATTATCTGATATTCCATCCTTGAATATTGTATTTTCCTCTACATCACAAAAAATTAAAAGGAAATAGGTACAAACTTATTGCACAATCGATGAATTCAAAACAAAAAATGCCTCATAAAAGTGTGAATATTAAAATATACTAATAACAAAAGCCAAAAGATTTAAATTAATAATGTTCATTGTACAAATTCAAATAAAATGTTCAAAATTGTGTAGGTATTTGTACTTATACCCTTTAGCAGGTAGGTTATAGTTATAAATAAAATGTACAAAATTGTGTATTTGTATGTATTTATATTTCACCTGTTAGCAAGTAGGTTTACAAAACGCAAAAATAAAAATAGACTAAATAGGGTCTAAATTCGTAAAACCAATTAAATCAACGATAGGTCTCTTTCCTGTCAACACATTTTCTACCACGTGGCTTTATTCGAAGCATACAGTGGCTGCGCCGATAGAAAACTAAACCAATCTTCAACGCGTTTAATAAAAACACTTTATCATAACCCCGTCTCCCAGTTATGTGTTTATTTATCATATTTGAACTTCTATTTCAAAATATTGGTGACTCGTTTCCTTAAAAAATATGAGAAGTTAGCAGGAAGCGGCCAGCCAAGATGGTGGTTGTCTGTGTTGCCAATATTAAATATATACACCATATATCACATGCTCGTCGATTGTTCAGGCTTCTTATGTTTCCTTCTTTCAAAATATCATTCGAATGGTCATGCCATCCCTTTCTGGGTAGACCCTTGTTGTTCACTCCATTTCTTCCACCCTTGTAGGTATATTTATTTGGTCAGTCGTTCATCGTTCATTCTTTCAATATGTCCAAACCACTTCAAGTCTCTGGTTTATTAGGTATTGTGTAGGTACCTACCTTCATCTTGTGATTGTATCTTTTGAATATGTATGTGTTGTAATATATAGAATTTTTTTAAATGTGTCGTAGAAAAATAAATCTTGTATGTACTTAAAGAGTGTATAATATTAAAATGAATTATCTATAAACTTTTCTATTTCAAGTCAGGTTTGTTCCTAAAATGCAAAAAAATCGACAAATATTGGGCCTTAGATAATTTTAATCACGAGTAAACCATTTAATAGGCTATAGTAGGCAGTAAATAGTATATTTATATATAGTATATTTTGAAAACAAGTTCCCCTATACCCTCAAAAGATACGTCTTTGAAACAAAGAACAGTTTCGTGTACATCTTCGTTCAATTGCATGAGTTTTTTTGAATATTGAATTTGTTTAATATTTTTTTGTAAAATTAGTTTAAGTAAAACCTTTTTTTTATTTATTTATTGTGAGTAACCAAAAAAGTACTAGGCCTATGAAGTAGATTTTTACTTCAATCGAAATATAATATGAAAATCTATCGGGTGAATTTTTTATTATTATAATATTTTAATAACTATTCTTGCTATTTGAAAAAAACTCTAAATTTTACCATTTTTGCACGATAAAATGTTATATAGGTATCACATAATATCAGGTGATATACAATATTTTTACGTGTTTCACACATTATATGGTAATTTAGTGTGCATTTTTGCGTAGGTACATCAGTATATTCATGGTATACAAGGGCCTTAACAACACTCACGTAGGTACATCCGTATACTCATGGTATAGGTACAAGGGCCTTAACAACACTCACGTAGGTACATCCGTATACTCATGGTATACAAGGGCCTTAACAACACTCACGTAGGTACATCCGTATACTCATGGTATAGGTACAAGGGCCTTAACAACACTCACGTAGGTACATCCGTATACTCATGGTATAGGTACAAGGGCCTTAACAACACTCACGTAGGTACATCCGTATACTCATGGTATACAAGGGCCTTAACAACACTCACGTAGGTACATCCGTATACTCATGGTATAGGTACAAGGGCCTTAACAACACTCACGTAGGTACATCCGTATACTCATGGTATACAAGGGCCTTAACAACACTCACGTAGGTACATCCGTATACTCATGGTATACAAGGGCCTTAACAACACTCACGTAGGTACATCCGTATACTCTTGGTATACAAGGGCCTTAACAACACTCACTAAAATGTTGTTGTTG